>KL197743.1:148801-232314 GCA_000697665.1 Jaapia argillacea MUCL 33604 | reverse complement strand
TGGAATAATAATTGAATAAAATATATTCATAAAGCTTCGTGTTACCACAGTGTGTTGTTTTGCCAAGGTTGAATTAACCATTTACCGGAGGTTGCAAGAAATGTCTCGTTGAGGTCTGAATGTCAAACGTCGCATGGACATACAAGATCAGTTGATGCTCAATTGATTTGCGCTAGGTACGTCAAAACGAGCTCAATCAATGCCAAGGTGACCTCGAGTACAAGACCGTTGTCGTGCCTCTGAATTGACCTCTGGAAAACATCCCCCCGGTATGGTGGTGTAGGGTCTACTTTTGACGCAGACACTCCCTCTTAGTAGCTCTTATATCCGGTTTTCTCACAGGAACATTGCTAGGCTCAAGTGGAGTGGATTCAATTAGGTCGATGAGTGCAGGGCGAGTTCAAAATCTGCCTGTGCTGGCGCCGCCGCAGCCTCATTTCCGCCTATCTATATCTGTCCGTGCCTGTACGTGTCTCGTTTGATGCTGTTCTAGATCTCCGATTACCTTGTAGTACATGGGGGCTCGCGTCTCCTCCCATGTTTTCGGATGAGTACGGGGTCAGTCAACTGGAACGGAGGCTGAGCAGGGCTGAGCGATGTGCACAGTGCGTCACCCTCGTTCCGTATTTTGGATCCCTTTATCCATCTGAAGTTAGACAGCTTTTGACCAACCTTAATCTTCAGTCACGATAGAAGGACCGCCACTTAATCGGAACGCACTTATCGATCAACATAAGCGCTCGTCGGTTCGCCACGCACCCTCCTCGTCCGCTTCCTCGCGTGCCGAAGGAGCATGGCCTAATAACACCTTCCCAAACTATCGATAATCTTCGGCACTTAGGGGAGAGTTCACGCGTCAGCCAAACCTGTGCAACCCTCGCACGAGGCGATCCAAGCCAGTTCCGACCTTTAACAAGCATACCACCCCACGATATCCTGCATAGCAACCCCTCTCCTCAACCCCATGGTCGACGTGCTCCAATCGACCACTTTCCTTGTCGCAGTTATTGGCATCCTAGTTCTTCCAGCCTTTGCTCTACCCATCCGGGACGTCCTCGTCTGCAATCCAACCACATGGGCCGATATCGTCGTATTCTTCGGGACGAACTACTTCGCTCACGCAGCCACCATCGCTTCCATTCCAGGCGTACCCTGGTATGATACAGTATTGTGGACCACCATCGGCCTCCTTATGCCATTCGCTGGTCTGGGAAAAGCTCTGGCATTGATATTTCGGCACTTTGCGGGCGAGAACAGTGACCTCGAGAAGGCTGCTGCCCGAGGAGCGGTTGTCGTCGTCGTTCGGTCAGAGGAATGGGAGCCATCCACCCAACCGGAAGAGATTTATGTCGAGCTCCCCAAGGATTTCGATCTCCTGCCAGAGACTGGGTACGTACCTTGTTACCATCCTCTGATCGAGTACTTACCTTGAGCGACTTGCTCTATCACGCCCAGGTCTGACCCTCTTCCTTCCGCTTCGATTCGCTACACTAAGCCCAGTAACGACGTGACGACAGCCATAGATCATCGTCAGATGAGAGTCCATGGCAGCGCCATCCTCCCACCGGGCTACGGGTTCGCCTTACCAGATATGGTATACCTTTGCGAATATTTCCCCTTCCATTCTCGCGTCAACAAGTCCATCACTCTCTCCCGGTCTCAGAGCTATGTCAAGATGGCCGTTTCTGTTGCCCAGCTAGTCTATTCCGTCATCACGATCTATCGCACTAAAGGAAACCAGCTCGATCGTTATGGATATGCCGCATTCGGTCTTTCGGTCATTCCGTATGCTTTCATGTCGCTGGTCAATCTCATCTGTGTCGGAGTAGTGGGAGATTATACCCACTTATACATGCTCCGAACAGATATTATGCGTGAAGCCGCCCTTAAGGGAGGGTGGTTTGCTGGAGCCATTGGTGGTGTCACTTGGGAGGATGGCGGAGAAGGGCGGAAGGTCGCTGATGAGAAGGACGAGTATGGTTCCATGACCGATACAGAGGATGGCGAGACTCCCCCCGATCTCGAGCGCTGGACATCGTTCACTAGTGCGACTTTGTCCTTGGAGTCTGGGGGACCTTCTGACGGCGATGGCACCCTCTTTGAGAAGATCATGGTCGTCAAAGTCGATGATATCACACGAAAGTTCAAGTTTCATCCTTCCCCGAAGTACATCTCAGACGATGACTCCTCACCTCCATCAGACTATGTATTCAAGATATCACCCTATTCGAATCAGCGCGAAATACCTCGCGGATGCTATATAACTCCTACCACCTCGGCTCTCCATGATATTCTTCAATACATGACTCTCCTCGCCATCCCCCTTGCCTTGGCCCTTCCTTACGTCATCATCTATTTCCTCAGTGGATTCCACAAGGAACAGAGCACAGTCGCAGAGCGAGGATGGATGATGGCATGGTTGTCTTCTGGCCAGCTTGCGTTCTTGATTTTAGGTTTGCTGATTGTAGATTACCCATCCTTGTCTTTCTCCACCCTTGGAGATACTTGGAGGGGTAGCGGTTTGGTTGTGATCATCTTACCCTTGATCATCGCCCCTATCGGCGGATTGTTTATGGTGGGGAAGATGTTGATGGAGTTTGGCACTTGTGAGCTTTCCCCATGAAGTCGACCTTTCGTTCTTTTCCTGTCATTTCTGTACTATTCTAGCATTGGTCTTGCAATCTCACCACGTCGCGCGGAGTCATGG
This sequence comes from Jaapia argillacea MUCL 33604, assembly GCA_000697665.1. Taxonomy (NCBI): domain Eukaryota; kingdom Fungi; phylum Basidiomycota; class Agaricomycetes; order Jaapiales; family Jaapiaceae; genus Jaapia; species Jaapia argillacea. The sequence goes on along the minus strand of KL197743.1, from coordinate 229,607 downwards.
ACTGACACAGTACCAAGGAGACTTGGATAATACGCGTCTCCCTCGGAATGATTCAAGCGATCTCTGTCTGAGTGATTGACTTTGTTGAGCACTGGCACAGGCATCTTTCTCATCCCTGGGGAAAACATCGTACCCGTTGACATATCAACGGACCAACTTGGTGGGTGATCGAGACATCCCTTTAATTTAAAGTGAGGGGGAGGTCAGTCGTCGATCACGAACTGATCATCGTCAAGTTGTGAACCAAGCGTGCTTGACAACTTGAAGCAAACCCTTTCTAACTGAACCCTTGTCGTTCATCAGACCAGCAAATCATCGCGGGCCTACGTACATCTCACTGGAGCACTGATTCTCGGATGCGGTTTATTCTCCATACTAGAGGGGTGGTGGAGTTCAAGTTCACGCATTGTGGGCGAACCACTCTCCAGAGACAACGTTCCTTCCCATTTTTGGTCCCTGACGCTGCAAGTAGTATGTGGAATCGTAGGGTCTCGTCATCTATCAAACCGTGGTGGTGTATATCACTCGTCCCCATTTTAACCCACACCACAAAGAGTGGTGTTGGTGAAAGATGCAAACATCGCGATGCATCACTTCGTCGCGTCCAAAACCTCACAAAAGGGTCTCCAATATGAACATCGAAATACAATTGCTAAGAGCTTTTGGCTGGGTGAGTGATATCGTCAGCGATAGTCAATATTGGGTGCTTACTGAAATTACGGTGCTAACGAACAGGTTCCAAACTCTGCGAGCATCCGTCCGACGGTGACGAAACCGCCAACAGCAGAAGTGGAAAGGACGAGAACCGGGAGGATGACGATAAACGCAAAAACCTTTCGAACCCGGCCACTATCAGGTCCCAGTGTGCCGATTGTCGAGGGGCTGAGATGTGGAATGCCCGAGGATAATGTGCCGAACAAGATGAAAGCAATTTGGCCTGATACTAGCCACGCCATCATCCATGCTCTCTGAGTTAAGGTACTCTGCCTTTCCTTGAACCCACTGAGAAGGGAAATCACCACGTACCGGAGGATAAATGTTGCACATCAGGATTCCCACACAACTCTGGCGGCTCTGGACCAGAGCTGTCAGAGCCGATCAGAGCCTGCCAGTGCTGTCAGTTGCCAGTTGCCAGCCAGGTCCAAAAACGCGCCAGAAGGAAGTTTTTCAAAATTCTTGTACATTCTGCCAGTGCTCCAGTGTTATCAGACAATGAATTCAATAAATAATAGCACAGCCCTCTGGGCACAACCTGACTCTTCCGGACTTGGGAATGCTGACTATCAACATGACCTCATCTTTCCCACTGCCTATCAGTCCAAAAAGACCGTCTTCGGATTATGATCTTTCCTTATTTTTTGACAATGATCCATTAATGTCTAAAGAAATCTGAAACTCTGGAATGTTCTTCTCCTTTTTATTGTCAGTTTGAGATACTGTATTTTCGCCCAACCTAGCGGGTCACAGGGCTCGGATCCTTGCCATTTCATGGCTTTGGTAACAGGTCACCATGACCTCTGCTGGGTGTGACAGACCTTCCCACGAACTGGTTCTCAGCTTTCTTTCAGCCCTACGGGGCCCAATTGTGTTTATTCGAGCTCCAGGAATATTGCAAGGCCATCACAACAACTTGGGACACAATAACACACTTTGGGAACCATGCACACCACTGCCATTGCCACAAGATTGACTGTCGGTCACACATCCCACACCCCTCCACCACCCTGCCACTTTGTGTCCACACAGTCACAGGTCACAACCCCTGCCAGGTTGGTCGAACATCCACACCACAATTTGAAAGGGCATTGTCCTTGTTGCAACTTCTCATCAGAGCCAGTGCCCAGCTTTCTCCATAATCTGTGCTTCCTCCACCAAGCTTATAACCCTCTCATCCTCTTCCCTCCATTCCTGAGTCGCCTCCTCCTCACCAATGATCATCGGCAAATAGAGATCCTCATGTATGAACCTAATGCGGGAGACAACCTCTACCACAGTCTGCAAGCTCTGCATCAGGTTGACATTCACTAATATCAGACCTGCCTGAAAGGCCCCCTCATCTCCATCAATCTCTCGTCGAAGGCAAAGGAATGCCAGCTTATGATAGATTTCTGTGTGGAGGAGGTTGAATCCCTGAAAGAGATTACCCTCTGGTTGTCCTGCGCCAGTAAGAATGTTGGAGAGACGCTGGCCAAAGCTGCCAACAACGGAACTAGCCTCCTCTATAAGGAAGATAGGGAATGGGCAAGGCTTTGCAGTGGCTCGTTGCTGACCACGGACTCGAGTTGGTGGTGGAGTATATGGTGTTTCGAAGGTCGGGATAGGGAGTGAAGAGGTAGGAGGAATGTCGTTAGGGTCATTAGGAGTGATGGTGGGTTCAGGGGCAAGAATGGTCCCATTAAGTCCAGCATGACATGGATGTTGAGTGATAGTATGAGCCTCGTCAATGAAAATCCGAATGCAGCAACTGCCCATATACTCTCAAAACTCATCCCCTCCTGGGAAGAATATGGAGGTGCTGGCCGCAACACTGAATACCTGAATGTCGACATACTTATAATCAACCCCTCCTTCTGTCAATCTTCCTGTTCGAAGGATATTGGCTTCTCCTCCATTCAACTGGAAATTGAACGTAGGGATATGTTGGGTAGGAAGGGTAGGAGGATGAAAGAGATCTTCTGGGACTGATGGATCAACGTATGGCAAGCTAGCTACTGCATCAAGTTCTGCAGTAGAGAAGGGTTTTCTGATAAATTGAGACATAGAAGAGTTATAGTCAGAGGAATGGCTGTAGCTGATAGGTGTCAAGTGGTAGGATTGCAGACAACAGAGTGGGATGGTTGGTTGAAGCTACTCTCTAAACTTTTTTAGCCATTTCGTAGTAAACCGCAATCCTACTCTTTCAGTACGTCAATTCCTTGTCTGATCTGTCCTGATCCATAGATGTCTGATCCGACCCTGGAATCTCATCCACTGACCTCATATCCTCTCCGTTGCAATTGACATGTGGAAGAAGTGAAACCTTGCCACACCTCTCTGCATCAATTTTCAGTCTAGTTTTCTAAGTACATAAGACCCCCATTTGGTCCATCTAATCGCCTCATATGGTCCTACACCTATGTCCAAAAAACGAGTTGGACCAACATCAAAATGGGCAAAGTTGGCTGGATACCGGTCAATGCTATACCAACAAATTCTATGCATGGTCAAATCAACCTCAAAATTCCAACATTGGGCCAAAATCAGACAGTATTTGGCCCAACATTGTGGGTTAACAGGCCAATTCCCGCAGACAGACTGATTGGCAATGGACCAGATTGATATTCTCTGTTGCTGTACTTAGGGCTCGTGCTTTTGTTTGGCTTTGGGAATGAAAATATATTATATTGCTAAATGGGATGGACAAACATGAAGCAGCTACTACGAGGTGCACCATGTATATTAGCAAGTAAAATAGACTTGGGGAAGGGGGAGATGCAAGGAAGCTGTCCTCCAAAAGCACAAAATATCTAACCAACTACGAGATTCCTCTGTCCCAGAATAGCCGAGCAATCTGAAGGTCCAAGTAAGCACAATGGGGCAAAGGAGGGAATAAATCAGGCTTACCTTATTTAGCAGTCTTGACAGAGATGGAATGAAGGAAGTGGGAAGTGTGGTGGTGGTGGTGGTTGAAAGAGGTGGTTGAAAAATATTGTAACTCTGCCATGAGACTTCCTGTTTGGGCTGTGTTGCTGCTGCATTGGACTCACCAAGTACATGAATTGTCTCCAACTTAGTGGTTTTAGGCCAGATCACCCATGGAGTGAGGTCGTGTTTCTCGTCCAAGTCCAACCTGCCTCTTGGATAGCTTGCCCCAGGATATAGAATAACTAATGTGGTGTGATGAACCTTATCAGGCCATACACTGATCATTCATTTGCAAGCTTTCATGACAACTTCTTGGATGATAAAATACCCTCTTTCAACCACTCCATTTGTTTTGGAATTACAGGGAGAAATCCTGATTTTTGGAATCTTGTATTGTTTCAGGAGTATCTTGAACACCCCTCTGACCTCATTCCCATTATCTGTCACAACTTCCTGTATCACTCCATATTGACAAATGATTTCTTCCCAGAAAAAAATCTAGCTAGTTCTTTTGAGGCTGTACCCCTCAATGCCCTTCCTTCTGCCACTTGCAACAGATCATCATGAACTGCCACAATCCAATTGAATTGCTTGCTCTTTGGCTTGTCCATCAGGTCAACATAAACCTTACCAAAGATGGTCACAGGTGTGGAGACCATGATCGGATCTTCTACCTTTTTGGTACTCCGTATCTGGCATTCATGACAAGAACTGACATGATGTTTTACATCCCGATACATCCTAGGCCAGAAGAACCGATGACTGATCAGATTGAAGACTCTTAGTAATCTGCGGTGCCCCATCTCTTCATGACTTTGCCTGAGTATTGCCTTCCATTTCTCATTATTTAGAACTAGTAGCAGAGGTTTATTGTACCCTTGACATTTGAAAATTTCATCCTCAGAAAGGAAGAACTGTCTGATCCATTTAAGCAATCATTGCCAAGCCCTTTATGTGGCCTGAGACTCAGGCTCATCACTGAGAGAGCCCAAGCCCACTAAAGCCCAGCCCAAACCCTGGGCATTAAGCCAAGCTAGACCCTCAACATCACTAACCACTAAAATGACCACTAATGGATCGGATGTTCCCAAATCACGAATTCCATTTATTTTAGCTCTACTTCATGAGTGTCAGAAAGCCATCAACATGATTCACCACATGAGAGTACACCATCCATGCACACCACTTCCGCCACTGCCAACTTGACCATTTGTCACAAATCCCAAACCTTGCAACTACTGTGCCATCACAAGAGCTGACTTCAAAAAGAGGTTATTTGTTATTTGCAAACACCCTTCTGTTCAGTTCAGGGTCTGACAGAGAATATCTATAGATCAAATAGAATTACATATTTTACAATGACTAAGATTGATCTGATGTGATATTCTAGGAACCTATATTAGGGTTGAGGGTAGCAAAGTGGCTGCGTTTCTGTACTTAAAATCATCATAACTGTCACTATTACATTGTCATTCAATGACTGTTTCTTGTATTGGAAATCACACGTAACATGGATTACATTCAAGCTGGGATGGGATTCATCGTTTCTCAAGAACATGAGAAACGACAATGCCACCCAAGCAGGTAGAGATCCTTACTCTATCGTGACCAATCAGTACACTATAACCACCTGAGGTTAGATTGCTCTGGAATGTTCAGTGTTCCAAAACTGGAGACCATACCCAATAGAGATCAAACATGTCACTATAAAGGTATATATCAAATACTGTCTGTATTAAACAACACTAACCTCTGATATACAGATTGTTTTGACCGTCAGAAGATGGGATTCCATCCCCCAATAAAGTCTACAAATGATGAACATCATGGAGTGCTAGACAGCAAAGCTGGAGAGTGTTGCAGAAGGACGAACAGAAAGTGCTGTGTCAGGGTCTGTTGCACATGACAGAGGAGGTGCTAACCTAGAACTAAAACCGCACACTGGCGATTATTTGGAAATCAGGACCCATGCCCTAATTCCCATTTTTGATTTAAACTTTACAATCTAGTATTTGCCGCTTGTGTTCAAACAACCCCATCAAGAAATGGCATTAGCGCATCAGCCACGTTTCAGAGCACCTTATTTTGTCAATACAAAGATCACCAGCAAGTCTTACATACCCATCAGGCTATACAGGTCATGCAAAGGCATGTCTAGGCGCTGGCTGGCATATTACTTAAACAGAAGCATGAACAAGACGGCCATCATTATTGTTCATGAAGGGTCTAATGACCAGGAACACACCTCTGCTTCAGACAAAGACCCCAGTTCCAACGAACTGGAAACTTTATCAGAGGTAAATGGATGGAGCAAAATGGATATAAGAAAGTGGGTGATTCAACCTTTCTCTCCAGACGCACCACTATCTGCCAGTTTGCTATGTCCTCCCCACACAGGAGCCCTATTCTTCGTGGTTTTACTAAACCTGATGGCTACCGTCACCTCCCTTCCAATCGTCCAAATCCAGCTCCCCTAAATCCTGACAACTCTGCCGCAGCTCCACTGTATCTCGACAACCATACCGCACCCCCCCTATATCCTGAAAACCCCACTACACATCCCACATATCCTGACGACCCCATTGCACCTCCTCATTGGCCAGATGACCATACACCTGTTGTATCCTCGTGGTTGAAGGGACCTGTTGCTCAGTGTGTCTGATCTGGTGTTTACAAGGGGCGGAACTTCACGGATTTTCAAATTCATGGAGGTCTGTTCCAGGCCACCCTCAACGATGGACCTCCCAATCGATGGGGTGAGATACTGGGTGACTTTACCCTCAGAGCTTACTCTCAGAAGACTTATAAGCTGTATGGTTTGGGACGAGATAAGGATGAGACAGGAACGGAAGACGATGAGATGGAAAGTGTTGAAATGACGGACCATGATGAAGAGGTGGAAAGTGTTGGGGAGATGGACCGTGATGATGCAGGGGAGAGCGAGGAAGACATCGAATTTGACGAGATACTCCTCAACCCTGGATGCGTCTCACCCCACCAGGCATTCACTCCCACGCTTTCACCAATACCCTCAATTTCGCCATCACCCTCACGTTCACCATCACCATCACTTTCACCTTCACCTGATCCCCTTGATACTTATCCCTTCAATCTACACCCTCGACCACTCAATGAAGAGTCTGCTCACAGATTACCAGATGAAACCTTTGATCCAGTAGCCTTCTCTGATTGGATTCACGACAGATTCCAACCACTCGCCTACAAGACATATCGTCAATTAAAAGGGGACACAACCCGATCTCCAAATCTACTAGGGATCCTCAACCGCAATCGTCAGCAAGTTGCCCGTCGATATGAAGGCCTCCATAGGGTGTATGTCTTGACTGGAGATGAATACAGTTACCATGTTGGTGTCGGAAGCATGGCTATGGATATGTGGGCTGGACTTGTTTCGGTGGCAGATATGATGGGGGGATTATGGGAGACGATGCTTAGATCCCAAGAGAGTGGAGACGGTGAGCAGGACAATGGGGTCTCCATGTGAAGGGATGAGTAGCATGGGACGACTCTGTAGGACGTTGATAACTGAACATATCCACTTACCTTGTTATCCCGCTTCGGTATCCCTTTGTTTGTCCTTGGTAGTCAGTCACTGTCCATTATGTGCCGGTGTCAGATTCTTCGTATATGCTATTACCCGATATCTCCCTATCAGCCTGTGATCTCCTATCATTAGTTCTTGCCAGCATATCCTAATAGTCTGGCCATACAATGCATTACGAATGATTCAAGTTCAACTAAGTATTACATGGTGAATGCAAATGACACAGGCAACACAGGTGGAGTACAAGGAGTCATATACGTCTCAATCTCCAGATCCAGTGGAAATGCAACCATGAAATGATAATCCTCCTCACCATTAAAGGGACCTGTGATAGCAGACACTCTCAGGTCAAACTCCTCTGCGGCATCCCTTCCCCAAAATGACTTCAATGCATTCGATAATTGTGCTGTAACCAACGCAGGACGGATTTGAAAGAGAGATGGTGGAGGAGAGTAGGATGATATAGCGTATTGATGGACAATGGTGGCAAAATGCACCAATGCTTCCCAAAACAATCCGTAGTCGTCATATCCGTGGATACAATACCAGCTCGCAAAGTACCGCATGAATGATACGAATGCCTTCTTCGCGTTGTCAACCTTGTCTGTAAGGGTTTGATTGGTTCTATGACGTTCATAGGTTCGATAATCCAGCGCTTCTGCGAACACTATCATGCAACCGACAGCGAGATAGCTTTGTAGTCCAGAAAGATCAGAGGGATCAGGAACGTGCTCCCCTTGCGGATGGCCTGTAAAATGGTTAGCATGTATGTTATAGGGAGAACACATAGGTCACCTTTAGGATCATCATCTTGCAAGATATCAACCCAGAATTCCATCATACGCCTCAGTAGTGTCCATAACTTTGGATGTGAGGTATTGGTAATGCTTTGTCCCATAAAGAAGTTATGAACTACACCCCAGCAAGACGATTGCACACATGAAGAAGCATAAAAATGGCATCCCACCAGGATGCAATGATCTGTTGTGACAACCCAATGGGGTGTATTCGGCCACATGAAACTACAATAATGATGATACATAAGCGCCGCAATGGTAAACAAAATGTATCGACTCACAGAACATCATTAATGGTCAATTCCACTGATTCATAGTCCCACAACTCTGTGCAGGCGCTATGTGGGTCAAACTGGGTCTCCAACCATGAAGCATCACCGTCATCAAAGGTAAGCGAAGCTGTGCCTTGCTTTGGTTGACCTAAAGACCAGACCTTCTTACCCACTAACGACTGGACGACTGTTGCAAGTCCATCTGTATCCAGATGGACCCAAGACATTGAATCATGACAACTCGCGATTCCCCAAGATATGTCATGGTCAGGAATCATCTCATCCCTTTCAGCGGTATGCTGCCATACAAACTGATGAGAGGCCAAATCTCTGCACATACTTCATCAGCAAATACAGATGGCCTATATAACCACTTACTGGAATCTGGCAACATGAGACAACCCCATACAGCCGAGGGGTAAATCCAATGCATTGAGTACCCAACCCTTATCCCCCTTGAGGCTTTCCTGGTATAAGGTTTTCAAAGACATCATCTTTTGCTGGTCGAGCGGTTTAGACATTGTACGGCATGAAAGATCTAATACATGATATTAGAGAGTGAATTGAGTTCTTGATGAACACAATACCTTGTACTACAACCTTCTTATCCCAAGGGGACAGTTTCAACAAACCGTTGGGCGACCATGAGATATCACCGAACGTAGGATGACCATGGACCAATATATGCCTCTGCCCAAATATATCCTGAAGATCTGAGGCCGCCATACAGATGAACTTGGGATACCCGACCACGAAAATGGATGAAGTAACATCCAATCCTAACTCATCCACATGTCCGTTTGTCGCAGAGGGAAGCATATGGAGAGGGGTCCCATCGACAAACTGTGACTGGACGGAATCAGATATAGCTAATGCCATCCGATACTCATGGGGGGCCTGTTCAATGTGAAAATTGTGACACAATAACAGGATTCTACTACTCACAATGTCGTTCAAGGTACAAAATTCATAATATCTGACATAGTCTCTGTTTTTGTCTGGCGTCGTGTAAGGAGCAACAATTCTGACAGAATCATTTGACCTCTGAAATTTCGTCAATCAGTGAAATATATTCATGAACCAAGGGGTACACATACCTTGAAGTGCTGATCTCGAGATACAGATAGCACACGTGGCGCCGATGACAGTCTTGAGGAGTTGCCGGATCCGACAACATCGTTGTGGCCATCCTGGATATCTCCTGGGCTATTCGCTGACTGAGAACACCAGCCATTATCATGTTGCTGAATATTCTGATCCAAATCGTCAATGGTAACCAAGCGTCGAGGAGAACGAGTTGCAGCAAGTCGAGACAGTTGAGACAATAACAGTGTATCATCTTCAGACTCTGGAGATGTGCGAGACGGCAACCTTCTTGATTGTTTTTCAGTATTGTTTTTTCACGCCCTTTTGACAGGCTGAATGGTCGTGACAGGAGAAGTATTGACTCGCTTCCAACTCGCCCAGACCTTTCATGTTGATTGAACAGTCGATAAATTCCTTGACAAGGGTTCCAGAGAAAAACTAGAATGATCAGTATCACGCGGTTCTGAAGTATGTCGAGATTGCATTGCTTGCAATAGTTGTTCACGTTTCTGATTGACTTCCTGCTGGACAGTGTTAGTGACATCGGACTTCATCTCTTCCTTGATAGTGGCCTCCATCTTCTCTTTCATTGTCCGGTACCATTGGTGATCGATCAACTCAGCCATCTCGATATCTTCTTCTTCCTCTTCTTCTTCTTTCCGAGACAATACACCTGTAGATTGAGTCATAGACTCAGGCATTTCTTGTATCGTGGTGGAGGTCTTCGCTGTATCTGATCATACCAAATCGTCAGTAACGTAGAACAAATGGATAACAATTGAACTGAGAACCTCGAAGATAATAAAGCCACACCTGATCTGCGGGGTCGCAATTGGATATCATGTCCTCGGCAACAGTATCCCACCAGTTAAAGAAATAGAGTAGTTGATCCCAACAGTTGAAACCTCTGGCCACTGCAAGAACAGCAGTCCATATCCTCCTCTCTACTTCACAGAGCGAGGCAGGTCTGTTGACGTTTCCTTGAGACTGAAGCACCTAGGAGAACTTGAGCGTCACTATGGAGATATGTCCAACCAGAATTACCTTCAACATGCGATCCCGTCTGATAGTATAAGACGTTAAATGGATCGGAACAAGGAATATGATAGGCGAAATAGTGAGAGTGAGCTGCAAGGGCAGGTATAGGTTACTTGTCCATAGAAATTTGGCCATAGCATTGTCCATAGGTGGTTTGCTGAGGAACTGAGACCTTCTGATGTTAATCATCAGCCTTTATCCACTCGACTCAGACAATATAACATACTTATTAAGTTTGTCTATGAGATTGTCACCGGTCTCGAATATACCCTTATGAGAGTATGTTAATGCAAGATCCACCATCATATGTTGCAACGCACCAAACAGTAAGAGTTGATAACCCACACTGCAAGTTCAATGTTCTGAATCATCTGGAATCTTTGAATCATACAATCCCGCCCTCTAGCCTTGACCAATGTATTAGAATTGTGCTTCACTACTGTCTTCTCGCACCATATTGTAATCCTCTGGCTGGAGTCAGGCTGAATTCCATGAGAGAGGTCATGGTGCATGGTCAAGTTGAGATTCGATGACTCCATTCCAAGATTAACTGGGGCCACAAGAGCTGTGGATGGGATGTCCTTTGATGCATCGTGTCCAATACTGGGTTCTGGAGACGCTGATGGTGAAGACGTACGGTCAATGGACATATGATTTACCACAGAACTGGGACGAGTTGATATGGCCACTGCACATTGTGTAGATGCTGACGTTCCCTGAGCAACTGGGTCCCAGCATAAGTTAATGTTCATATGAACACAACAAGTCCAATCTTGCAATTGCTTCATAACCTATAATACAAGTCAAGTGATGCATAAGTGACAAACCAGACGACAAACATACCTGTCTGAGCTTATCAGGCGCCAAATCCCAGTCGACAAACACCTGCTCACATGCGGGCACCTCAACATCTGAATGAAGGCCCATCACATCAGCAAAAACATCGAGTAGCTTATACTGCATGATGATGAAACTGAAGTATCCGAGCGTTTCGAGAGGAAGAGCAGTCCAGTCGGAATTATTGAGAGAATTGTCTGCTGAATCATAGCAATTCAATCCCAACGCCTTCCAGTAATGGTTTATGTGCCTATGGTCCAACAATCCTTGCTCCTGCCCAGAACCCGTCTCCCATTCATCCAAGTTGCATACATACTCCTGCAGCTATGTTAGTCATCCTATTCGGATCAGTTGAATATGTGTCACCTGAAGCATGGGCACGAATAGGTTAGATTTTGGAGATTGGTTCTCCAACCACGTCCTCAGGGGTTGCAGGGTCAAGAAAATGCCATACGTCCAAGGAAATTCGTGTAGTGTTTGCATACGATGTCGAAGTACTGTCTTTTTAGAGCGAGCCTCAATCACGGCAGACGAAATAGAGGTGCTAGCGTCCTCAAAACCAGTATTGAGATGGTTCATGATGAACGCAACAGAAGCAGGGGCAGAATTAGACACGATAGGGATATCAGAGAAGTTGGAACCTAACCACACATGTGAACGAAATTACCTGGCGATAGCTAGGCCTCTGCAGGGTCGTGTTGTTAAAGTGGCCCTCCGGCGGTCCAGGAAAACTCACACGGCGAACTGTCCTTGACCAATGGAATGACTGCTCAAACACAGCCACGGTCTACCAAGCCTCATCCAGACCATTTGACTCAGACTTCCATGGACCTTTCCAGTTGCATCCAAAGAATCACACCTGATCCTCCTCACAGAGTCATAAACCTGCACACTGTCTACACCACAACTCTACCAGCGGAAATCCATAATCCATCAACCCTCACTCTGAAACTCACTCACCACAAAGGAACAGGTCATGCTCTCTCATTTGGGATACATATTAGTCATTGAGTAGTATCGAGTAGTTAATTATCCCATGTGCTTTGAGCACATCAGGCATCTGGGATGACATTTGAGAATTACAATTTCCCTTGTTCCAAGCCATATCACCAGGTTTGTGCCTACACCGCAGGCACTCCTTGAGTAAGAACAACTGCCAGTCTCCGGCTACGGTCATTGGATCCACTCCTACCCAAATTGACTCCGAAATTCAGATTTGATAAATGACCAGGACCTTGCCAGCACATCCAAACACTTACGCTCATCGTCGTCGTAACCACCAGCCATTGCAGGAATCAAGTATCTCATTGTATTCAATATATCGGGGTATTATTGTGTAGCGAACCCATATTGTATACACATGTTTCAGTCTGGTAAGTCATTCAACTATTATGAACTTGCCGTGTCTTACTTCGAACATTCTCAGGTCAACAAGACAAGCAACGTCACCATCGAATATTTGCTGATGGACCTATGATGATCAAGATCATGGCCAACTCCTCTTTCATTGACATGCTATCTCTCGCCCAGACGTACAAATATGGACGTCATGTGCTTAGTATGGTTATGCAGCAGAGATTCAACCATCTCCTCATCACATTCATCAGAACCGATCCCAATGACCTGAAAGAGATGATGTCGAGATGGGAATCAGTGGTGACAGAGACCTCCACCTTATGGTTATTGAAAGGACCATTGTTCGAGATGCCCAACACCCTCACACTATCACTCCCATCGTCGACATCGTCGCCTTTTATCGATCTAATGACACAATATGGTTACCAAGATGTTTCCAGCACCGAATATGCATGCGGGGATATTCAACGTGTCTTCACCCTCAAACACGATAACTGAATCGTTTCCATCATCAAAAGCACCATAAACTTGATATTCCCTATCCTCCTAAATGTTTTGTCAACCATCTATACCAATGCCATCTCACCCGATGAAGTGTTGTGCCTTTACCCATCGCTGCTGCAGTGCAATAAGGCTGCGATGCTGGATACCAATTCACCCACAGAGCATGATGTCACAGATCACAGCTTATTTGGATTCTCAATGGAAAACAAAGCCCCAGATCATGTCTCGCCCAATGGACCATACTGTTGCTGAATATGGCGTCGGGTGAATGGGCTGAGAAGGAGTATGGTGGTAAAATGGCATGATCATGAAAGAGGGGGGTCATCATTTACTCATCACGCATCTAAGTCTTCAATTATCTGGAGGCTTCGGAGGATATGCGACCCAAAGTATTGTACACATTTCATAATGTTTACTGATCATAGGAGTGATGGATACCTCACGGACTGATAATATACTCATACATTGGCCATGGGCCACAATTATGGACTATAGCACTGTATTATGGCTTCGTGTGATCTATTGATATTCGAGTGGCAATGGAGAAGGGACATTTTGTTATCTTCAGCAGATTCGCTAGGAAATATAATAACTGTTGCACCGACAATGGAGACAAAACAGTCACAGAATGGTAACAGTATACACACTGCCCAACACTGATACAAGACACTGAGACCTGTGTATATACGACAGGGATGAGAAGCAGCCTGGATATGTGGTAGACCATGAGAGGGAGTGGCAGTGAGTACCCAATGACCCTAACTAACAGAGACGAGAGGAGTTACTCATCGCAAAAGAGAGGACTCAAATAAACATCTCTTCGACAGTGGATCGGTTCAGGAGCATATACTTCACATGAACCAAGGAGGATGCAATACAATACATTGTTTGATGATGTGGAACCATCTTCTCCAAGTGAAGGGTTGAGGTGCAGTTTGCTCTGGCTGTGGAGGCGTGTGCTAGATCAATAACCACTATAAAACCCAGGATAAGTATGGACTATACGTTCAACTGCGATAACAGAACCAACTGGTGGAATCAATCATCAGGCATTTGAACCATACCCTAAAAACCACTAGGCAAAGAGCGCCCCCACTCCCGTTGTTATACCATCATGCATCGCACCGATCACAGAAGAGGCCCCTATGGCAATGGCCACTACTGATATGCCATCGACATCATCTATGCCCACATCAACAACATCAGCACCATCTCGTGCAACATCGTCTATATCCTAAAAAGCACCCACCAATCCCACTCGTTATATGGTAGTTGGCATCCCATCACCTCTTCCTCCAAATGGATCGTGAGCAGCTCTCGAGAAGTGGAACACAGAGTTCGGTGCTGTTGTAGATGTTGAATGTAATCAAGATTCAGCGAAACCAGGCTCAGCTGAAGTGCATGGGTTGTGAAAATGCGAGACTACAATGACGAGCATTCATAAAAGAAGGAAACAAAAGAAGCGGAAGAGGCTCACAATCATACATGCTCGCCATTTCACCTAGTTGGAGAACCTCGACCACTGGCAATACACAATTGAGAGTCTGGTATGAGGGGGGTGTTGAAGGAGGTCTCAAGTCGACTGGACTTCAACTGAAGGCCATTGACTGTTACAAGAGACTGGCTGCCAAAGAGAAAGCAGAAAAGGGACAGGAATGAGAACAAAGAAAGTTGCAGATATATTTCCTAACGTGACCCGTACAGCAAAACCTGACATGACAAAGACACAACAAACAGAGGTCAAAGCACGGAAGCAGGGTGATACAAGAACACAGAAGAATACTGGCCAGAAGAAGGCAGAATGGAAGGCGGATGAGGTAGCTACTTGGAAGGATGTAAGACCACCGACGAAGAGGAGAAGCCGAGAAACGGAGAAACATTTGAAGAGAGTGATTGGAAGGCGGAAATTGCTGCCCATTACTAGGATCCAGCAATGTAGGGGCTTACCACAAACATACATGACAAATACAATTACATTGCAGAGGAGTCGCTTTGTGGTACTACAGGGGTAATTACACTGCATAGGGTGGGTCACATCATAATGGGTAGCATATAAAAGCGCATGAGGTTACAACATACAAGATGCATAGGTCAACATCATATGACAATAGGTATCCAACGATACAGACCATACAATCAAATTGTTTCCATGAAAGATGGACCATCAGTCTCTTCAATCGTCTCCAGTCTCAAATTTGCGATGATGGAGACACTCTGCAACTCAAAGTATGCCCTCCACCACTCCCAACCCAGCTGTATAACCAAACTACCATCTGTTGGCCTGGGCTTGAAACGTTTGACTTTGACTTCAGTGAGGACGAGGTCACCAATGTCTAACTTCTTGGGGCTATACGGTTCCATTGCGCCTTTCTTGGTGAACGCTGTGCGAGCATCATAGACAGCCTCAAACCAATGATCCTAAATAAACAAGTTAGAATGTGATGGGAGTTATGGATGGTGGAATAACATACTCGATCGAATCCGGTGTATTCATTTGGTGATGAACGACTAGCCTGCAGTTCTCCTGGAACATTGTCGATGAATACTGACAAGACATATGAATCAGCATACAGTCACATAATACACAGAGCACAACAATACTCACAGTTCTTGGGACGAGACAACACCCGCAGTTGATCCTTAGCCATCTTGGATGCGTCAGCTACACAAGGAACAATTGATATCGAAACATGAGGAGCTGGACCCTCCCGATTGAAGAACCAGATTCTACTGATAGTTCCAATGATCCAAAAGATGAGTGTGTCATTAGTGAAGTCTGCACAAAGATATGATGATAAATCCTTTCGGATTGATGGCATATGGGTACCCCATGTCGCAAACAATGGTAGTTGATTGATTGAATATGTGTGGATGTCAGGCCAAGTCAAAGACACAGATTTGGTGATTCGGCTGTTGATGACAACAGTCAGCATATCGACCACAACACTAATCAGAATATGCTCACTCTTGAATGACAGAACTGAAATGTTGTCCTTCAGGAAGCAGCACTATCTATTTAAACAATCACTGTCAGCCCGAACTAAGGTTGATGAAGTGCATCGGACGCTGGACTCACCTTTACATCTTCCGTAACTACCTCTGTTGCTTGAGTGGTTTCACCAACATCCTGCAGCAACATGCTGGCATCAGAGCTATAACAAAGCAAAATCAGCAGACAAACTCAAATATATATGTGGAAAACTTACGAATACTCAACCAGAACAGCTTCTTGAATCCAGTCAGAGGAGTCGTCGAGTCTGCAAGGAAAATGTCAGCACATTACATTGGACAATCGTGAAATGAACAGACCTTGGTCGTTTATCAGGCGTGGTCGAAACAATATCAGCAAGTCTTCGCTTGGGTGGCATTGTTGCAGATGACAGAAAAAGAAGAAATGGAGAGGAGAGGAGGAAGGATGTAGTAATACCTGCAAACTGCTTGACTTTATACAAGTCTGTTGGACAGAATCATTTCGAGTCAATTATGACTGCGGGACTCAGCAACAGCAGAGAAGTGATTGCAGATCGAAGAATGACTAGAGTAGCAGCCATACTAGCAGTGCACAACCACTGACACATGACCATGCTTGTATTCCATCAACCAAAGCATAATGCTGCAGTGGAGAGAGAGAGACGAGAGGAATGAGTGGACAAGGTGCCATCAACGGTCCCAATGTGGACAGTGTGTTTCGATTGGACTGTGGCATGACTAAATTCATTCTCAGATGGAACTCCGCTCAATGGTAATGGCGTATGACAACAGCACTGATCCGTGCAGTAGTAATCCTCTAGTGTGAATGCATGGAGCCAACACCTGGCAAACTCAATACAGGCATAGTGCATTGGCGATATAACTTTTTTCTCTGGGATATGCTGCGTTTGGGGTGCAGACTGAGTAAAGCCAAACAAGATTACATCACACGTGGCTGCTGTGGCTGTTGGCACAATTTGCCTCCCATTTGTCTTTACCTCTTATCTGGGTACCGGATGTCTCCTGTTTCTTTGCTGGGTGCTATGCCCTCGTCAGTAACCTCACTATCTAACAACATGTCGGGTTTTCGATTTTTATTCACTGCTGTCTCCCAACATCCAGTGCCTCACCAACTTTCAACTGGCGACACTCTACCCACCTCTCGTGTTCTGTGTATGGCCGATATAATGGTGTCCTTTCCCTTCAATACCTCTTGTAATGTCTGAAATTTGCTGTTCCCTATGCTAGGCAAAGCCACAAGGTATAAATCGTGATTTGACCTCATTCACCAAGTCTCATCGAAGAAGCGACTTCGTTCTTGGCCCTCAATCTAAACAAGCATATCTCGAAAGCTCTCAAGAATGAGAATTCCTGGCAGCGAGTTTTTTTGGCCTTGAAAATGCTGATATCCCACTGGGGACAGCAATCCCGAGCGAAACATTGGGGTGACTTTTCTTCGTAATGTGAGTGTTTATTGTGTCTCATTCTCCTCTCAGTCTTGATCTGGATAGCTGTGGAGCCAATAGTATGTCCTGCTAGTGATTGGACTGACTTGGTTGGGTGGGAATCTGCCGCCTAAGAGAATTTTGAGGTTCCCTGGTTTTCGTCCCAAAGCCAGGTCTGTATCTTAGTGCATGTACTCTACCATGTATCCCATTACCCCATCATCTTGTACCCCAATTTCTGAGCAAACTATTCCTGTTCTGTGACATGCACATACCTCCTACAAGGGGATTTGAATTTTTTCCCTTGATTTTCATGAGTTTCGGGGTGGTATTGAGGATACCCGCAACCCCACAAAGAGGAAGGCTCTACCTTTGAACTGAGAGAATTATATGACATGTTTTGCCATGTCTGTCTCCCCCCTCCTTGCATCTGATTTAATTTAAATATTTTCTGTCTGTTACTCAGGACCACTACATCTATATTTACAGTGCCACCTTCACAATATGATGCTCTCGACGGGTTTCATACATTTGTTTCAAATGACACTGCATCAAATTTATAACCATCACACAACTACATCTCTGATACACGAGTGAGAACAATAGCCACACCATGATCCATACACTTACACAACAAATACACTACTCACAATAAGCATACATTGATGTACAACAACGACAGGAATACCCTACATATGCATCCAAAATTGAGGTGCGTTTACAAACAGGATAAGCTTCAAGAAATTGGATTTTGATCGACGGATTTCTGAATAAATAAACCATACCAAGACAAAGAAACCACCTCCAAAGAACGACCTAGACATCGGATATGACCAAGTGATATCCTGACAGATTCTGATTCAAAAACCTGTATACAAACAATTCTGAGTCAGTCACTTTGCCGACATGTATTCCAAGAGCCACTCACCAAAGTATGTGGACATCATGGCCTACTCGTCAGAATCATTGGATTCATCAGAATCCGCCATCCAGGCCTCCTCTGACAACGCACAATGACGATTGCCACATGTAGAGTCCATTCACCACATGATTGACGAATCAAATGCCAAATCACGCAACCTATAGCAACTATCTGCTGTGATGCCCCAGCATATTCCAAAACAACCCTTCAACCCATCAATCTGCCTCCACATCGCTGGGCAAGACGTCCCACACAGCCCAGACAGCCATTGAGTCCTGGAAAGTAAATCAACTCCACATCGACCATGAAGCCAAGTTTGTTCATCAGTAATAACAAACGCAGAAGTGCGTATAGCTTGATCCGAAAACGTCAACCGCGGATAAAAGCACACCAACTCGTGCATAGAGGCAACATTCATAGTCATGGTAGTTGGCATATTAACGATTGGAAAAAGGATGGATGTCATAGAGCTTTCAATCATGGATATGGTGTATTCGCAGTGATTGAAAACTGTGATAGAACTTGATCCTCGGGGAACCTCAACTCCTTCAATAACACGAGGGATGTCCATATGATCAAATAGATCCAATAATGACACCATTTGGTTGCAGGGAACCACGAATGCCAACTCCTTTGGGAACCAAGGGCAAGGAACACGACAGAGCCATAGTGCTGATGGCCCTGATATGACAGCTCCTGAGTCGACCATGGCAGCATGAACGGCAGGAACATGCGCCCCAACAATTGTGCCGAGTAGGGTTAAGAGTCGACGACCATGGATTTTACTGGCAATGGCATGTCCGATTGAGTCACATTGCACAAATGCCTGAAGAGAACTGGTGGGAAGATATTCCAAAATCATGAGTATCATCTCTGGGACACTCCACAGCCGATGAGGACGGTCTGTAAACAAATAGTTAGCCTATGCAAATCACAACCACCATGGACAACACTTACCTCTATGTCTCCTGTCATGTAAATGGCGGATACCAGGCACCCTACTGACGGGCCCAAAGAACGATGTGATGAGCTTGTCCATGGTCACCGTAGTCTCTTGCGAAGGGTTCACTAACCTTGCAATATCAAGTGCATGCTGCTATATGACTGGAGAATCAAGTCATCAGCTGTTCAACAGGCCAACTTTCAATCCAGCATGCAATCCAAGCATTTCGACATACTTGGCTAGTATCAATTGAAACAACTAGAACGTGATGAAACAATCTAAATCCATGGCCTTGGATAGTCATACACCATATCACTCACCGTCTACAGTATCAGACTTTTCCAATTGAAGGGAAGGAAGTAAGGCAACCTAGCAACGGAAGGAGATATGATGTAAGTTATCCCATCAGCCCCAATACTACGAATAGTATAGACCTGAAAGATAACTGTCCCTGAGCATCACTATGTCGCATGATTGAGGGCGGACAGTATGGCCTCAGCTCCAGAAATTTGATCCCATCCTCCACTGTTTGGGTAGCTGTAATACCATCCGAAAAGAATCAAGCACACGACACTGTGGATTGGTGCCCTGAACGAGCTGCTGGCAAGTTATTGCAAAAACAATGGACGATTCATCACCCACTTTGAATCGCAACATCTGCAAGTCAGATGACTACAACGCCGTGCATCACAGCATCTGTTTCTAACCAATGTTCCAGGAAGTACCAGCGGAGTAGATCATAGTCAGGCCTGGAACTGGTTGAGAAGATGCCACTTAGATTCAGGAAGACAAAGCCATTGACTGAATTGGGGGTCAGAGATATGCTGATGCACCAGATAACAACCAATATACACCCCCAAGACTAGCAAGTTGTTGACAAACCGACAGTGGCGTCGAGATCAAAGTAATATCCAGGGTTACCAGGGCAGGTTGACGTGATAACAGGTTAGGGTTTAGAAGGGCTCACACCCACGTCATAGTCATCATATCAAATAGGGCAATGTCACTTGATGTCACACATAACAGCGACGCCACTATGTCACACCTCCATATCACATCCTTCCCCTGCTTGCCATCCCACTCTACCACCATTTACTGAACTGCTTGGGAAATCACCCATTAAAGCATAACATATGGCAACTAAAGACACAACAAGTAGTGTATCAATTTCCCCAGGTCCAGTAAGTGTGCCTCCTGTTGTAACTGACAGACCGAAACTGATATCTCTCTATAGAGATACCCACAGTGGGTAACTGGACTCTACTACAGAGCAAAATGTGACACGAGATCTGTTGCCAACATCCCATTCGACATCAGAACCGAGTTTCCATTCACCATCGATGACCTGGCATCCCACATGTGGATTTCCACCATCGACCCTAGCACCAACGTGGTCGACCTATCTGTAGGACGATACACTGTCGCTTTTCTCCCCCCATCCTATCTTCATGTACTACAATCAAGCATCACATTCATATATGACTCAAGGCCAGATAGACCAGTCAATGAACTGGTGACCGGCATGGTGGATCACCAACATGTATTCTTAGGAAGTGTGCTTGCTATCAAACATGAGAGGGGCCCCACAAGTTCCCCAGTTTGGATTGCTAGGAAAGATGCGGCCCTGATTGACAAATTGCTATGATGGTGCATGATTGTGACTTGAGTATATATCAGTGGACTGATATTGATCCAGGTGTGTGATAGAAAATAGCTTCTAATCCACCCATCCATTGAATATTGTGATACTTGTACACTGCATCACACCTCAACAATCACTCAACACATTGCGAACTAGCCTCAAACCACATCTCAATGTCCCTATGATGACATTATAGTCAGTGTATAAGTTATACAATATTAGAGTTGATCAGAATACAAGATAGGTACATCGATGACAAACACCCACCCTACAAATACAGATTGATCATGAATCTTTCCAACTCTCTACATCCGAACACCTCAGAGTGATCAAGTCCTGCCTGATGATACCACCATAAAGTCTTCCCCAACTCCTCCGCATCCACATTTGGCAGTACTTCCTGCCCAGTGTCCATGGGTCTGTTTGTTACCACCAAGACACCTCCCACAATATCGTCCACCCGCCGAGATCGAACTGAGTTCATCACTTCATTCAACTGTGTATCACCATCTCCATCTGAGCAGATGGCGCCATATGCATGGTAATAACATGACCGGTATGTTGGACACCTGTCATAAAATCTGGCAACCTCCACTGCTCGATCTATTCCCAATAATTCTGAAATCACTTCAATTCTCATATCGCCATCCTTGTTGGACGTATATTCCCAAGAACTGAGGCATCCATACAATCTGTCCCTCGGCGACCAAGGGCTTGTTATTCCAGCTGAAGATACAATCACATATTGATGCTGCATTCTGTGAGGACATTCAAGGACAGGGGTGTTCGATATGCATTGATTGAATATAAAAGGGGATTCTGAACGGATTGAATGCAGTCTCTGAGAAAATCAGCCATCATCAGTCAGCAATATCGATTAATATGTGTTTGGTAGACTCACCTTCACGCTCACACACCAATTAGGATGAGCTTCCTTTATAACTCCACGGATCTGCTCGATGCCCATATCCATACTGGTAGAGGCACATTCCATCAAGAAACAGAGAATGTCCAGCGAACTTGGAATGATATTATCTCCAACAAATTCTGGCTCCATGAACACGAAGGACCTATTTGGCGTAAGATGCTACTGGCCTGGCACTGTTCCAACTAGGCGATTAAATAGCATTTTCATGAGTCAGGCGATGAGTCATACAAAGGGTCAATGTGGAGTCCAAGCATTAATGCCCTAAATGAACACTATATGGTACCTGTAAAAAGCGACCTACAAAAAGGATCGCAACTGGGAGATCTAGTCATTAGGGCTAACCCATCTAGATAGAAGTATGCTCTCCAGGACAACCATGGCTGGGTAGATGACCGGTGCCCACACAACTGATTTTCTTGCTGAACCCTGACTGAAAGCATGACTACATCATTCTCCCTGAGGGCTCGAACATCATAAGGCACCATGTGACTGCCAGGATCTGTCAATCCACGAGCATCGAACAAGTTGTGAAATGGCAATGCCTGAGAACGAGGATGTCAGCGATGCGGTCGATAAGGCCATAGAAAAGAGCAAACATTTATTTGATATCAGACGGCATGAATATGTCCCCAAGCATCCTCGAGATGATCTAGAATACAATCAGCGACATTATATCATCACTGTGAATTGGTGGACCTAGGTTCGGACAAGATCGAGTCCTCAAAGTCTCCCTGGCCAAAGAAGACAAACCACTGACAATCAGATGAACAGACACAGTTAGGGTACCCCGATCGATCCAAGTACTAACTCTTCGAATGGCACCCAAGATTACAACACAGACAGGGGCACTGGTGGTGAAACCACACAGGAACTCTTCGCATAGCGGGTAGCCCCATTGAGACGTTGGGGGTAAGTTGAAAAGCGAGTAAATTCATTCTGAAGATGCACATATTGATGACAAGCACTGCAATGTCCTACAATGACCACATATCAGCATATCGAAGAGTTTTAGATTGAAACACCATACTTGAGGGTGACAGGATCACAATCCACCAAACAAGCGGAATCCTCAATGAGAACATATCTGCAGGCTGTATCCTATGACGACAATGATCAGCATCACAGTGAGCAAACAGGTTACCTACTTACTGAACTATCTTCGTCAATGCTGGAGTCATACACGAAACTCATTGAGGACATTGTAGGCAAGACAGCCTTAGCGAGGAATTGGTCAAATGGAGCCTATATTGGTCAGAAAATACTGACTAGCTATATACTGTCATAATAGCACAGGTGACACAAACAAGGAGTCAGCATGGTCAACTTCCTACCACATTGAGAATCACAGCATACCTCGTGGCTTCCCAACATATGTGATGGTCAGATGCATGGCATGCACAGTTATCCATGGGATCAATCCAGTCATTTTCACGCAGTGTGGTGGTTGCAGACAGAGCTTCTAGTATGAAGAGAAGTATAAATGAGTCAACGGTCAGATTTGCTGGATTACAGGATGTAGGAAATACTGGTGACATTCTACTGTGGAACACAAAATGCAGAAAGTATAAAGGAAAGGGGATTGAGGGTGCAGGCCATCCAAGCGACCAACAGCCGTTCATACCCATGTCTTTCATCCAAAGTGAGCAACTCAAACGAATGTTCATTGATAAGACACTAACCATATAATCACAGTCTGACAAGGCGAGTTAGTTCGCGACCTATTGCCAAGGAATTCCGCCATGTTTGATAGTACATGCGAGTCTGCAGAGGCACTGAAAAGGCACCAAATAGTTCCGACAATGATGCAAGAGCTGTCTGAGTGGTGTCATGTAATGCCTAACGACACGTCATCTGATCGATCTAGGATATACCACCTCATCCACACTAATGACCATGATGGTTCCATCATCCGTCCTGTAACTATCCAGATTCAAGGCTTTGTGCAGGATATCAACCTGGATGTTACCGGAAACTGGGATGGATAAGCACATCATCCATTATCTGATCACACACTCCTAATTTTTATCAGATCACCCACTCATGCGATGAGAGCTGTTCAATTCGTCAAACTAGGATACAATGGCTTTGATACAGTGGCTCATGCAACCCAACAAGCTGTCACTCACATACAACGTCTGGTCCACGATACCCTCAACCCACCTATTCAATCCAACCTGTGGCACACCAGTCAGAAGAACCTATATATACATAGACAGGTATTTTCCAAGGTAAGCTGCCACATTTTGCCTGTCCCAATATGAGTTTAATGAGCCATAATTAGGTGACCCACCATACCTCCAATAAGCCGAGTATCCTTAACAAACAAGAGGATACAGAAGGCAATGCCGCAGCTATCGACAACAAATGGAGAATCATTGGCCGACTTCAAATTGGGAAGAAACTCGGCGATGGCAAATCTGTTCGATGCAACCCTAATGTCATTTGTGTTGGAGATTTTGTAGATGTTGGTGTAACAATGGATGTGGTGAGCCACCCACACTGGAGAGATCACAGATCATCCATTTACGTTCACCTCACCCTCTCGCACATCTTACAATTGGTGCTGTATTCAGAGGTCTCAAAGGTCAGTTCTGCCAGATATGATGCCATTTGCAATAACTTATACTTTCTTTTTGCAGGTCATAGGAGATACATCCACCGACATTCAGCCAACAGGTGCTGTAATGCCACCCTGTGTAGTTGAAAATACACACCTCACCTTTTCAGATGCCGACCAGGATATGGTGGATACCAATATCTGACCTTGGAAATGTGGTGGAATGGGCGCATCTTATCAAAGTACTACTTGTATGCTTGTATGAACTGTGGCATGGGAAATAAATGCATCCTTCATCTCCTATCGTACAAACATGTGTTAAATACAGTTTCACCCCAGACCATGAGAGGGGGGCGTGGGCGTTATTAAACAGCAACATATCGTGGTTCAAACGTCTTTCCAACCAAACAACTAAAAGAATAGCATCAATGTATACCATCAATAACGATACAAACGGTGTCATACCCTATCAACAGCTCTTCAACGAGCCGCACATCATATTCGGTGATATCCTCGAGTACACAATCACTTCCAATACGATGTTTCACAACAATGATATTACCCATCCAATCAGACCAATAGTCAGTCAATCGGCGGACCAGGAGATTCAACAGGGCACTTGGCGTGTCATCAAAGATGAATGTATAGGCGTGGCGGAATGTATGGCTATACAAGCCTGTACACTGGTTCAGATTAGAATATCAGACGAATATATAGTTCTGCATACCTGGAAACCCTGAAACTGTGTGCCGAGAAGGTGCGAGGTCTAACACATCAACATCATTGAGATACTCCATCATCTTGCTGAATCCCATCCACAAGCCAGGGACGATATGATTCATACTACGGGGAGCAAAGGTCCCTGTGTCGTAAGGGATATTGACTGTATAAGATCTTGGACTTCCGACTGCATAGAGCCGTCCTTTCACAAAGGACAGGAATTGCTATGTGAGGTTAGACATATCATGCTAGGACTAGTGATACAATACTCACAGGTTTGAACTCTGTCATGGCATAGTTCATCCTCTCAACGTCAACATCCAACCAGATGCCTGGACGAGGACATGAGTCAGTATGATAAGGAAGATGTGCGAGAACTCACCCATCAGAACGACATCCATTACAGTATCCATGCAGAAACGAGTAGGTCAGTGGGGTATAAAACACTCAATTCAAAAATAGCTCACTCGCCCATAGAAATGAGACCCATATTTGTGTCCAGGATGACCTGACCCACACAGAAGACGCTTCTCAGTTTACCAATCAAGACTACGACAGAATGGGAATGGTGTCTGGACCAACGGCAGCAGAGTTTGATTGTTTATCAGGACGACTGAACAGCAGCAGTAACAAACAGCATGGTATGTAATAGCAAGAACAAAGAATAGAACGCGACAGTGGGTCATCCAAAACGGTAACAATGACTAATCGTATTTGACCATGTGGATGACTCCTTTCAACCCCCTATTGTCACTGTAGCACATATCCCCTCCCAGCATCCAAATCAATCCACATCGCATGTAAGCCAACCTCTCACTCTTAACCATATTGTTGCCACTAATCCTCGCCATTCTCACAAACAGACAACCAGCATCCTGCAGAGATCGCACAGTGTGGGGGCAATTGAAACCTGTGCCACAACAATGCATACGAGAATCCAACAGCTGTACGTGATGGGCGAAAACAAAGCCTCTTTTCTTGTATTTCCGCACTGCCTTTACCGTCCACACATCCAATCCCTTCTCAGCAGTAACAAAAGGGTTGAATAAGGCCCGACGTTCTAGTGTCAATCTTGGGTACGCACAGAAAAACCCATTTGGAGTTATCCAGTTCATAACATGAGTCGTATAGAATGCCATGATCAGCTTGATTGCACATTGACTGGCTGATACAATGATGTCAATAGTGCATGATGTAGACGGGATGTATAGTTTGATGACTTCTAGGACTATAGCGCAGCTTGACGAGTATCGAGCCGGGAACCAATCGACAATTTTTGCGTGCTCCCACACAAACATCCACACAATCATGAGAGAGATGGCATTGTGAGGTATGTAGATGTCTAGATCTTTGGGTTTCCAGGGCAATCGTCAGCCCTCATGTAATAGGAACACTAAAGCCACTGAACCTGAAATTACCCCATTGCACGTCTTCAAGTGTCTCAACAACCACCCAATGTCTCTCGTGAATGGCCTTAACACTGAATAAAGCCTTCGTCGAAGAATTCTGCACGCGATATAATGAGTGAAGAGGCATGTACTCCCCACTATGACCAGCTCGTGAACCGGTAGGTTGGGAGCAACCAGAAATAAGAGGATGTCCTTAGGAGTCGAGATGTGCATTCTATCGTCACAAACAACAGCAGGTTAGTCAAATTCGTGGCGGGTTTGATGCATTCCTTTACTACAACTTGAAAGAGGATTCGGTTATATACCCCACACTGCAGGTCGCAGTCAAGCATGTGGCTCCATATCTTTGCGCAGTGTCGACATGCACAGCAACGCAGTAGCTCGACCATGAATCATCCTGATCACAGCAGCGACTGATGCAGTCAATCAAAACTACCCTATTCCTTCAACAGGCATATTGGTATCAGTATTCCAATACCCAGTACCTTATCACGGTCATCTCACATTCGCTCAGCCTTTAGCCAATCAAGACTACACTGCTTCCACAAGCACATGGCTATCAATGTTCTGATACGCAGTAACTTTTGCAGTCATCTCATATTCACTCGGACTTTAGCCAGTCAAGATTACAGTACCACTTCTGCAGGCACAGCAGTTTCAGTATGCCAATGCGCAATACCCTTGTCGCAGTTACCTGGCTTCGGAGCCAGGAATATCAACGCGATGAGTAGAAGCGGTATAGCCATCAATCGATTTGGACAGACTCATATCGTTAAACTGGATTGTATGGTAAGAGGATCACACTTGTTGCGACCTGTCAGTCTACGCTCACTTGTAACGGGCATGCTCATGTTCTGTTCCGCGGTAGATCCATTTAGAGGCATTTTCTTATCATTGTCTAAGGAATCTGCCTGTATGTCTGCTTCCTGAAGGTTCGACTCTGCCCTACAGATTCAAGGGATGGCCATAAGAATGTCTTCACAAGTCTACTTCATGAAAAGACGTCTCTCTGATCAAAATATTTGGTCCGTGGCCATCTAGATACACTTGTCAAAGACACGGGGCGGTGTTCCACAGGCCTGAGTCACTATACAAGCATTCGCCCTGTTATCGGTGGAGCCAGATGGAATCTCATAGATATCACGAATTGTATGGCCTGCGTGCTCGCATTTATCAAGACCCAAAGGTATGGTTTTACTCACTCCAGACATGATCGTAGCCCAGCCAAGAATGGGACCATCTCGGCTCATATTCTTACCATTATCTAAGGAACGTCCCTGCAGGTCTGCTTCCTGAAGACACAACTTTACTCTACAGATCTGGACATGGCCATAAACAATCTCAATAATTTGTCCACCTATGGGACAGGCACCATTATACGTCAATGCACCAACTCAGTGAGCTTGATACCTCCAGGAATGCCGCCCAATAGTTGTAATAAGATGACCGCCCTCGTGATATGCGTCAACTGACCATGATCTTCTTCTCTTCGAAATGCTAGGCAGCCATCATATACCAAGAATCTGTCCACCTATCGGACGGGCACCATCAGAACTTACAAACTCGGCAAGCATATCAGCTTCAGGAACATTGTTCAATATTTGGATTCATAAGAACAACCCTGAGGATGTGTGTCAGCTCACCACAATCTTCTTCCATTCCAAATGCTAGGATGGCCACCCTATATCAAGAGTCTGTCCTCCTATCAGATGGGCACCATCAGACCTTGCGCTAACTAGGCGAGAACATCTTCAGGAACATTTGTGAACCAGAGGACTGGCCTCATGGTGTACATCAACTGACCAAAATCTTCATCCCTTCCAAATACCGGAGCGGCGACCCTTATGCCAAGAATCTGTCCACTTGTCGGACGGACACCATCAGACAGTACGTTAACTCAGTGAGCATATCATGTTCAGCAACGTTGTTCAATATTTGGAACTAGGAACCGCCCTCACGTTACACGTCAACTGACCATGATCTTCTTCCCATCCAAACACTAGGATGGTTATCTCCTCTCATATCACTCTCAACCTCACCACAGCGATATCAAATTTCACTCATTACCTTTTTGCAAATGAATAGGACATCCATGAGACTAGTTATTGGCATATGATCTCGATCTTACAGCATCCCCAAATCGACTGGGATACTCAGATTCTCAGCCGTCCGCTGAAGCCCAAATAATTCTCGAACACCAACCAACCAAAGTAACCTGATGATAGTAAAGAGGTTCACCCCATTTGGTAAGGGACTAAATTAATGACACAGTCAGGATGTGTTATCCAGTTACTTGGTTTGATGGTCAATATAGGGACTGATGAAAAGGGCTACAAGTGCCGATATCCAACAGAAAGCAGTTGTACAATTGACTGTATGCTAGGCACAATACACCCCTATATCTCCCACGCCAATCAACCATGCTACTTTGCGAGACAGACGTCTGATGGCTGGTGCCGTTAATGTGCAGATACACAAACACGGCGAGCATAGGAGCCACCCCTTCTGGCTAACCTCAAATCCACTATGACCCAGTACTCGGTCATGTTTATCTCTGGGAGAATGCCCTCGTCCAACATCCTTGGCGCCCTTTTTCCATTATTGGGGCTCTTTCTCTTTCTGGCGGTGTTTTGCTGTTCTCGCCGTTTTTGCAATCTAGACCTGCTTAGGTGATGAAACTGGGAATCAAGTGAGGAAAGTCAACCATAGATTGTACAAACAATAGAAACTAGATACATTGTACAATTGATGTAGAGGAACATTGTCATAGAAATCAGCGCAACACAGACTTCCCTTTCGAACCAGAAACAGCAACCCTAAGACTTTTCTTGTATGGAGATTCGACAACCTGAGCATAACCAGGCGAGTGTAGGATAACAATGTAATTGATATTGGCAAAAAAGTTATCGGTTCGACTCATCTGCCACCTCTCTTGCTTGATAGCGACCCCGAGCTCCACCAAAGCCCCTTTCAATTCAAACTCGTAATCAGATGGCACAACTAGCCCTCCATTTTGTCAAGTAACTGGGATGGGTCGACCCTTGTACTGCCACTCATCGATGATTTGTTGCAACTGGACTGTCGTGTTTGGAGATTGACAGACCCAATTGCACATATTGAACGCAGAATCAGCTTCTAAATAACAGTCAGAATATTAAAATGAATATAACTGAATTATAACCGACCTTCATCAGAATCATCATCGTTAACCTCAGAGTCCTTGTCAGGAGCCATCGAAATCTGATGCTGATGTTAATACACTCAATTGACATGTGAATTGATTCCACTCACTTCAAATACAGCATGTCTGACCTTTAAGAAGGACTTGCCATGGCCTTCAATGATGTTGTTGCGAACAGGGAACTCTGCGATTCCATCGAGACCCATCACCACTCAAGCACCTGCTATAGTAGCAGGCCACAAATGGCAGACCATTCGATGGCGAGGAGCACATACTCTTCCAACAGATTTTGCCTTCTCAAATACCCCAAACTGTCCATCCCAACCTCCACAGACATATAGTCTATAACCTTCGCTTGATATCTCTCCAATGAGCCAAACATCTGCCTGGATCAATTTACTTTCAGGACCCTGTAGTTTCTGAATGAGAACGTCCTCAGCGCCATCAGAGTACCACTCGACATTCTCCATGATTGTTGGCGACGACAAACAATACAGGTGTTCCATATGATCGGCGAGATATGCCAAAAGGATGTCATCTGGGCAAACGTCAGGATCTGGAGTGAAATCCCAATCCGATTTATTATCCACAGTAGTATTCGTGATACTGCGCAAAGAAGGTGGGGTAGAAGCTTCTGTTATTGTGGATAGTGGTGGAGGTGGTACACAAGGCCAAGGTGTAGACAAACTATCACAGGAAGTACTTGAGATACTGCGTGGAAGGGATGGAGACCGTGAACTAGCATGCGAGGGTATCGTCACTGAAATGGCAATGGATGTGGACACAGTCCCCACCCCTGAAGGCATCAATGTGGACGGATGCGCATCAGTAGGGGATGAAGGAACAGTCTTTACACCATCAGAGGCTCCAGGCAAGGCATTGACAGCAACATTACTGACATGGGTCGCCATCTGGAGGTGGTTGGATTGTGGAGCTGGAGTGTTACGATCTTGCACTGGAAGGTGCATGATTGCATTGTGAAGATTAGAAAATTGACATGGTAAGACTGAATCATATACAAACCCTCAAGGGTTAGTCATCACCGCCCAATGCACAGGTCTCAGGTCGCATTGCTGTGTTCGCCGATCAGGCCCGACCAGCACAGAGTGAAGCGAAGATGCCATCCAAGGAAAGATCCACCCAAAAGAACCTCAATGGTGAGTCAAGGGAAGTGGGGAGATCATTTGACAGACATGTGTTCAGCTTCTACCTGAATCAGGTTAGTAGCGCATGCATTACTGGTATCATGCTGGAGAACGAGGACAATCAACACTGTGTTCAGAAAGTAGAGGTAAATTCGACATCACGGCAACCAGGTTTGGCAATCAATCATTTAGGAAGGTCGTGGGAACCATTTGTCAGTATTGAGACCATGCAGACCATCAGCATGGTTAAACCCTAACCACCTACCAACCGCATGGCCAACAGTCACTCCCAATACCCACTCACTTTCATCACACATCATCCTTTGCCAAATCTATGCACAATGGGACCTATCAAACACAATCTTCATCAGCTTGTCCAACTCACCCAAATGCGCAAACTCGTTCCTGAATTCTTCCGATAACCGCCTCTTTATCTTATTAGGAGGAAACCATCGCAAGACAGCAACATCTGCTAATGACGGCGCTCTAGATAACATCATGTAAGCACTCTGTAGACTCCTACATCTTGATAAGTCAACGATGACCCGTTTCAGAGTTCGCCCTTGGCTCTTATAGTCTGTGAAGGAGTACACAGGTAGAAGGGGAAGTTGCCGTCTCACTATCGAATATAAAGGAGATCCAGGATTCTTATACTTGAAAGAAGTCCTAACCGGTAAGATAGGTACGACATCCTTGTCAAGACCAGGAGCATGTATGTTGGATCCTTCCACATACACGTAGGCACACGCAGCG
The DNA here is from genome assembly GCA_000697665.1 of Jaapia argillacea MUCL 33604. Taxonomy (NCBI): domain Eukaryota; kingdom Fungi; phylum Basidiomycota; class Agaricomycetes; order Jaapiales; family Jaapiaceae; genus Jaapia; species Jaapia argillacea. The sequence goes on along the minus strand of KL197743.1, from coordinate 197,913 downwards.
AATCGTCTACCTTCTGCATCTTCTTCGTAAGCAATGTTTCTCAGTATACCCTCTGCACCATTCACAATCTTACTGCTGATAGCCACATTCTCTGTAATCATCACCCTCATTCCGGGTACCATCAGAATAGTACCAAGAGCGTCATTCGATTTTGTAGATGACATCCTCCACATGCGGTTTTGTAACTCCCCTGTCAACGGGACAGTCTTGTGCAGGAAGTCCCTGGAATGATAATGATGCAATTCAGCACCAATGCTTTTTGCATACTGTCCTACTTTGACCTCGTTGAATTGATCTCGCAATACCTTTTCGGCCACTATAATTGGTGTGTCCCTAAACTTTTCGAACTGATCTGGATCGTGATTAGCCATCAGCATCAGTTCTCGTTGACACAAGACCTCATAATCCGACCTGTCATAATACTTCTCGTTGGGTGCGCACTCTGACACACCATCCCTCGCATCGCCAATCCTAATCCATTTCAACAGATCTACAAAATTGGGGTCTTCAATCGCTCTCCAATTCTTCTTCAATTCAATGACATTCAGTATCTGCCTCCATAAAAACGCTCCATGCAGATCTGACTGACCTTTAACAGTTTCTGCAACATTGGATGATAATTCATTCACCAACTTATGACTGAAAACCGGTTGAGATCGCACTGGTGGTAGTTGACCAAAATCATTGGTGAAGATCACATTCACACCACCAAATGGGACATCAAGATCTTGACCATCATGAGCTCGCGCCCTTGCAATATGATGATTGATTTGGCTCAGGAACAAGGGCAAGATCATTGAGACTTTGTCTATCACCAAATAATGTACGTGCTTCCATACACGCTCTAATGCCTCATGATTCAGACAAAACTTAGTCTCTGGTAAAAAGGTCAACACATGGATTGTATAACCATCAATCAGTATTGCAGCACAACCCGTGGGTGCGCTCAATAGCAGTTCATCTGGGTAACCGCATCTCTTGAACAACTCCACAATCGCTTTGATCACATAACTCTTACCAGATCCACCAATTCCCGACACATACAACAGCAACTGCTCAGTACTCTTTGAAATAAAATGTTCACCTATCATTCGCACTGCACGCTCTTATTCATCATTTCCTCTGATACCCAACTCATCGATAATAGTCTCCAATTCGAAGTATGGATCCTTGCTGTTGTTTGAGGTCCTTTCTATGTGAGCAAGAATGATTCTATCTTCCAATTGGAAAACATCAACCCCAGGTTTGTTTACCTGCCATTGCTTTCGCCCACTAATATCCATGTCTTCAACACACTCACCAGTCAATTCTGAATGTTTAGGACGCTTGTTTTTGTGCAATTCGGTCATAAGCCGGGCTTGGCAATCGATCATCACCTTATCTTGTTCAGTAACTGTGAAAGGCATCTCAATTACTTTACGCTCTGCATGGACAACACCGTCTTTTCTATCTATCTCGAACAAACCCGCCTGGCTCAACGCATCCAGCAAGAGCTGGTCTCTATCTGGTATGATTGAATGATCCTTGACATTAGGTGAGTCAGTCACTTGATCTTCAGGATTGCTACATCCAAAACTAGGCTCATTGAGACGAACATCATTCATAACAGTGACTCCCAAACTATCAAGACCACCCATTCCATCGTTCTCTACTCCATTGATAGGTACATCTCTTTGACTCCTCCTACCAGCTTCATATGCATTCCTAGTGTCCCTACATTTAGTTTCGGTCTCTATATTTTCCATGAGACACTTTTCCCTTTCGCCAAATGTATGTGAATGAAATGCAATACTCTATGATTCACCTATTTTTTTTAGATCAGACATATTTCTCCATGGCTTGAATAAGATCAGCATAGCCCTACACCAATCCTCATATTCGATTGGACTACCATCCTGCCTGGGTAGATTTGGACCTAGAATCACCACCACATACAGCTTATCTTTAACTCTCGTCAAATGCAAGTCAAACTGAGGATGGTCACTCAAGATAAATTGTCCTCTCGGTCCTGCCTTTCTTCCCCTGTTGGTCTTCCGATTTTCAAGCCGATTTTCTTCCTCCCTCACTGTGATTTTAAATGCATATTTGGTATGCACCCACAGGCACATGCCTTCTATTAATTTCTCCACGCTTCGGAACTGATAGTCCTGTACTTGGTCCATAGAATACATGGCTCCATCCGCAAACTGCAACACAACTTGCTCCACATCAGCTGGATCATATTCTTCATCATCATCCAAGTATTCCTGATCTTCTGGATTAGTCTGCTTTCCCACATGATCAGTGTTCGCATCATTGTCTCTCAGCGACTGACCGTCGTCTGATAGTTCCCGTGCTGTATGTCCCTGGGTGGCATCATCTCTACTCAAATTATCCACCACAGGTGCAGTGGCAGGTCAACATGGATCAGACGGTATATTCGGATCTTTGTCAATACCATTGACATCAGTTATGCTCCTGAAATATCTATCGAATTCATGCCACTTGAGGATTTTATACTTATGACTGGTGTAATGGTTGCCTCCGCCAACAAGATAACTCATGACCTGCTGGTGAGATAACTCTTGTCTCGCCATTATTGCGTTCACCGTTTTCGTGATCAAGCTCCTATCCCTTGTGGCTTCAGGACTCGAAGGGTCGTTAACGAAACGAGCTTCATTGGAGCGGATGGCATACGACAACACGCTCAAGCCTGCATGAACTGGAAGGCTACTCTTGGTAATGTAATCTGTCACATAGTATATCAAGGCCTTCATGGCAGCTCCTGTGCCTATGAATTTGATATCCATGTTGCACCTCAGTAGGAACAAGACAACATCATTGAAGTTGTTTATCCATGGATGGAGCCTTTGTAACATGATGGTCTGAGTATTCACATCGATTTCAGTCATTGATCTAGTGAGTCCATCTATTCGCATGCAACAGTGTGCATCATCTTTTGGATCTACACCCTGTTTCAGATGTTTCCAACAGGTATTTGAGTGCGTATGCCAGTTACAGTATATGGCTAACTCAGTCATGAACAACCTGAAATCCTTAGCAAAGGTTTCAGGCATACTATGGTCGATCATCAGACCAAGCTGAAGTCGAGGATCTTCTTTTTCTCGCACTCTGGGTTTTGACAGCATCACACATTCTTGGGATGATAACGGCACCGTCATATCAGGTAACTCACAGCGTATAATTGACTCTATCCATTTCAATATATTGACCTTGTACTCATTGTCCTCATGCATTTGTTCCCACAGCATATCTGGACTTGGATTACCCTTTAACCAAATCAACATATGGCAATGCAGAGTCCCTCTTCCCAGGGCTTCAACCATCCCATAATATGTGTCGCACCTACCCAACAAACCCACCCCTCGTCCATATCTAATTATAACTTGGATGAAACTCTCCATCACTGTATCGAAAAAACGTGCAGCGACGGCTGGATTCTTAGCAATGAACATCATACGCTCTGATGATGTCATAGAAGTCCACTCAGATTTGGTGAGTCCACCCAAAACACCCAGCAAAACATCGCGAACATCACATGGATTAACTGTGATAAAGATAGCAGGCAAACCAAAACACTTCATCAAACCACGGATCTCATTATGTCGACATTGCTTGTAACCCCAACTCCCCCTCAAATCTCTCGCTATCAACTTCATCTTGTTAAGCACCCTCAACGCCCTCTTTTCTTGTGTGTTGGACACTGGAGCATGATGATTCTTGTCCCATTTCTTGATCAAGTCTTGTAATCCTGGTGCAATCCTATTTACATCTCCTGCAATCCTTCTATGAGATCTCACATTGATTCGAAAGGAAACATCCTTCATAACGTCTCTCTTTTGCAAGATATTCTAACATACAAATGCAAACATTGGATCTTGCTGGAATAATGATCCAGACTGCATCAACAGATTCATCAGTTGTCATTCAAATCCTATATTCTGATCTTTTCTACACAGAGGTTCCATAAATCCACCTATTCCCCATGGATCAAGATTCGGGAACAAGCAAGACAACAATGCAGGATCATTATCATTCATCAAGTCTGCACCACCTCTCAGACGGATGAACTTACGACGATTCAGGCACCACGCCAACACCTTTGCCTTCATAATACAGTAATTCTCAGGAGTATGCTCACCAGCCGTGTAGCCAACAGCTTCCATGACAAGCACATTATTATCAGCTTCTGCTTCATTTCTATCGTCACCGCATCTATCCGTCCAATCAAATCCATGATTTACGAACTGATCGCGGTCATTTGTTGGTAAGAAGCTTATCTCAACATCCTGGGGTATCGCTTCATCTTGATCCATATCCCGTTCAGAAAACAAGTCATCCAAATTCTTCTGACTGAATCTCGTTTCAGACAACCTATACCACCTATTATGGATGGCTAGAAAGTCTGCAAGTACTTTCACGCACTGTTTCGACACTAACACAGGGCTTAGCTTGAAAATATTCTCGTTAGTGGGTTTTGTATTCCCTCCCACAAACAATGCACACATCGCATCAGCAACCTCTCCTCTGTCAGGAGGCAAGAGGGCTCTCAGCTTCACCGAATTCTGTGGTATTATCGCAACATTTCCTCTGGAAAAGCTTTGGGATGTATCTCGTCTCACCCCAGCGACAGGATTGTCTTTTTTATCTGAAAATAAGTGCATAATTCTAGTTGCTCTGGCCTTTGCAATCAACATGATATCAAACATTGACACTTCACAGAATGCCAGGTTGACAGCTTCCGGCAAACGATCCAGCACATAGTACTGGAAGTTTGCAAGTGAGTCCACTGGCTGTTTACCCTCTGTTACTAATGCAGTATAACATGATGAGCACATCCTCACATCCCCCTTATCGTCGAGGTGCTCAAGGCTGTCAGGATGCAGTATGGCTGCTTCGTACTTACTAACATCATACTTGATAGGCAGCAGATGTTCCAGTATGAATGGATTTCTGAGGAGGGTAAAATTAATGCTATCCAGGTTGACCACCTGAATCGTATCCCTCGTCATATGCCAGCCACAGACAGCACAGACCATTATCTTTAATGCTGAAGGTGACATTGTGTTCTGCCATTCCGAAATGATGAGATTTTTGACGTCATCTGTAGCAAAATAAGGGAAGGCGCAGTCCTCTTCCGCGATGCCGCCCCCGAAATCAATCTCTTGGCGTTTAGCTGAGGAACCCTCTGTGAGATCTTCCCCATCGTGAATGTCAGTGGATCTGTTCATCGCAGATCTATTCGTCCCTAATGGATCCCTTCTGGAAATGCTAATGTCGAGAAGAGCAAATACGGACCACATTCCTCATCACACTGATGATCCACAAAACGATGAATCATATCCTCTTTCTTTACCTTGTTACTGTTTGGGATACAGAGATTATGTACCTCGGCAATCTGGGATATATGTTCTTTAGTCAAATATCTGAATTTCGTGATTATAGTCATGATGTCTACATTTGCGATCACCATTATATTGCCTGCAGGGTACATATCACGGCTGTGAACACTACTCAAGTCATACACAGCACGTTGAAACTCGAAGGAACAGTTCAGGTGGAGACTGGATACAACATTGTCCGTAACAGACGGCGTTTCACCTATCAGGTCACCTTCGAATCTGAATATCATGTCCACCACTGATATATTGACACTCAGCGACAAGAAGGGGAATGGTGACGATACAGTACACAGGCCCTTATAAAGGACTGAACGACTGCGTCGCACAGCCTTCGGAACCAAGTTCTCAACTCATAAAGCATCGAACGACTGCGTCGCGCAGCCTTTGGAGCTGAGTTCTCAAATCATAAGCATTGAATGACTGTGTTGCGCAGCCTTCAGAGCCAGGAATAGCTGGGCGATACCAGTATACTCATGTGATGCAGTAAGATACGCCTCGATAAAGAAACATATAGCATGGTGTACATGAGCCATGGGTTGGAGGTGGGTATAGAGTTGTGAGAGAGTCCATGATGGTTCAGGACAAGATGAGGAGGCGATGCAGAGATAAATAGTGGCTGTTGCATATAGTGTAAGCATGTGATAATTGAACAAAAAACAAACATACATATCTCAATGATATTGGCCGAACACCACCAGGATGGAGATGAGGTTGAATATGATCTACCACATCCATCCCAAGACCCAATGTAACTTCATCAACCAGCAAGACCAGGAAACAAGTACTAGACGCTGAGTGAGACGTAGTTGTACCAATCGAAAGTGACCCACAGACTTCGCAAATACGGGATCTCGACGCAAACAGTATGCCAATCAACGATACATGCGGGACTATGGGCAGCAGAGACATTAGATTGAACAAATGTAGAATGGACAACTGAGATGGCACAATCAGACTCACCAAAACTGACACAGGCTCAACAAATTCATCATTTTCTGACATTACGCCTTTGAAAGAAATCATCAGTACGACCCATCACCATACCAATCTAAGCCACACGTCATCTTTAAGCGTGCAGTCATAGCTGCCATGATACCGAGGAATAGTGTTCCAAACTCAGACAAATGTTGTAAGCCAGCAACTCGTAGGGTGGGTACGCAAAGCACATTGTCGTAGCGGCCATGATACTGACTCAGATGGGGTAGGCTCGTTACCAGCTCGGTCTTGCGTCATGCGTCGTAAACTAGCGTCGAAGACCGGCTGGGATGATTGGGGCGGATTTTGGCAGGCGCCATTTCTTACATCCGCACGTGACTTCGACTTAGACAGATTTGCTCCTCGTTTTCGACGAGCTCCTTGGGCAACTCCTTGGGTTCATATATTCTGTGCATACATACCTCAGGGAATATGTTCTTTAGAATGAATGAACCAAATGTTTAAAAAAGACATTGTTGATAGTGTCAGTATTTGGCTCGATAAGTCCCTTGAACATAAATCAACTGCATATCTGGCTATGTTTGCACAGATGGGGGACAAGGATCACAGTGCGACACCACGAGTTCGTGTTGCAATATTGTCTCAATGAGCCTGAGTGCGAGTGGAGAGAGCAAGCGCCCGTTACCCGTTACACGTTACGTATGGAGAAGCAGAGTGGAGAACAATGAATGGCGCTTCTTCTCGAGATGGCTTGTCCTGAACTCACACGCACGACTCCAATGCACGACTCCACCACACGACAAGCCCTCTTCCACCCTGGATTGGACTGGATACGACTCCCAAGCCAGAGAAACCTCCCTGGCCATACCCACTTCTCAACACCCATCCTACCTACTCCATCTGGGAGGATAGCTTCCATGTTGTACCGGCTCGTGTTGGGTCTGATATTGTCCAGGGTTTGAGGGAGTATTTGGTGGGTTTACCGCAGATAGGTATGTGTTATTTGTGAGATATTGTTGGAGGCTGAATGTTGCTGTAGGTTGAGGGTGGTATCCCCCAGTTTCGTCATATGCGAGGCCGCCAAGACCGCAGTGATATTGGGTGTCGAGATGCATGTCGTGCAACATGGATGGAGATGGCTGATAGACGGGAGTGTGAGGATATGAGTGGGTCGCGTATGAATTGAACGGCGGGGTAGCATCGTAAGCGAGACCGTGACGGCTAGGTGGATACGCGGGCTGAGGTTCGTTGATGTATGATGCGGATTGCAAAGTCCCAGAGTTCGGGGTGTGAAGATACGAGCTGGTTGGGCTGACAGTGAACAACAGGGTAGAATATGGGGAGGTGTACGAGACTTGCGTTGCCCCAACATGTGTCTGCGACACCAGCTGAACATCGGAGTAGACTGCTGGATGGTGAGCACCATGATTTGGTGTTGCAGGCATCATCCAGTCCACCTGATTTTCGAAGGTCCGAGCACGAGATGGAGGAGTGACACTTGGCAGGGGCCACGTAGATTGGGGGAATTGAGCCACAGGGATGTACCGTTCATTTGGGTATGCAGTTTGAACTTGTATTGGTGTCTGGCCATATACTGACGGGACTTCAGATATTTCGTGAAGCAAATCCGTGTGACTCGGCTCGACGATGTATCATTGATTTGGGTACGCATTCTGAACTTGTGATTGTGTCTGGGTGCAGACTGATGAGACTTCAGATGTTTTGGACTGATGTGCTCTACTGGGTGCAACATCACCTCTTGTCCAACGGCGGCGCTTTGGAGCAGGTGCTGCAACGGCGTCCTGGCTTGCTGGGCCAGAGTCTGCACCCATGATCGCAGGGTCTACTCCTTGTCGTCGCTTTAGTGCGGCAGCGCCATCCGCGGTCTGTGCAGTGCCGTTTGTGACTTCATCAAGATGATCTGCCACGACAATTCCAGCGTCTGCATTCTCGACTGCCGCTGCCGTCCCTTTTGCCACTTGCGACTTCTTCAGGAGTGGCACCATCGGTGGGATATCCAACGTCAGGAGGAATTCGTGAAGCTCCTTCCCATATGTCGAGTACCAGCCCCACCTCCCTTCAAGTAAGTTGGACAATGTTTTCATAGTTGGTATAGGTCCGACTGATGACAACAGGTCAAGCACATCATTTGCCAAGATTCCTGTTGGAGCAAACAAAGCGCCCCCGTAGTCTCGCGTCCACACCATTTTCCACCAGTCGCAAAGATGATCTGACAGATTCCTGTTGATCTTTCCTCGTTTGGGGGCAGACTCTTGAGTTGCCTTTGGACCCACTCCCAGCCATGTTAGATCCAAAAGACTCAGAGAGCAGAGGTCGCAACATGCCACCGTGGGTGCTAGCAATAGAGTAAGGTTCCCATGCTACTTGCCAATGAATTCGGGTACTCACCAGCCTTTTTATTAGAGAAGATCTCTGTCAGAACCATCCGTCGACATACTCCAGTCTGCGCAAGTACATACAAACCTTCGTCGGTCGCCATAGGATCCAGTTTCGGCTGCTCCTTGAGCCAAATCTCATCATGCTGCCCCCCTCTCGATCCCCTCTTCACACCATGGTCCTTTGCGTAATTTTTCTTCTCCTTCTGGTTCTTCCCCTTCGGCTTCTTTGCTTTCCCCTTCTTCCCCCTCCCTTCCTCTGGTGGTTTTGTTAGGTCAACATCATATGCAGATGGTTCGACCAACAGCACTGCCAGCACGCTGGACAAATGATGACACAGAGGAGGGTAGTTTCCACTGGACAACAACATCAATATCTGGGATGTTGCATCCCTGTCCATGTCGTGTCAGCTCCTGTGTTTGGATGGAGACTATTACATACCATTCCTGCTGCATCGGTACAAACAAGAACACAAATGTTTCTGCTCTTGAATTCATCCATGGCCTTCTTTCGATATATCTTCCCTTGCACAGCGTTGTATGGCCGAATCAGACCCCGGTTCCTCAAATGTACTGGCAAAATCTCTTTGAGGTGATCCACGATTCGGATACCTGCCTCGATGCTGTCCGTGTACACAAAGGTCTTCTTGATTTGGGAGCCACTTGTTATGCCAGAGCCAATTACAAAGTCGAGATCAGCGAAACTGTTCATCGGATGCTGGAATGCATGGACGACAATTGAAACGTTTGGCCGGTCGTTCCCCACATCAATCACGACATGGTCTTTCGGGAACTGCAATTTTGTGAGAACATCAGCTCGAATCCGAGGAGGCAGAGTTGCAGACACGGCGATGAAGGGGGTACCCTGTGGTAGGAAGGCCCTTAGGATTCCGAGTGAACCGTACTTCTTGCGGAATTGGCTCCCCCAGTGAGAAACAACATGGGCCTCATCAATCACTACCGAGAGTATGCGTTTTCCAAATTCCGTGTTGCGAAGGACGTGGCTAATGAATCGGCGTGATAGCAGCATCTCAGGGGATACCAAGACTATTTGCCATTCCCCCTTGACAATTTTCTAGCATGGTTGTCAGTTAGAGATCCAAGCCAACACAAATCACATACATTGAGGATTTCCTTCTGGCATCCACTGTGGCTGCTGTTAACCGCCGTTGCAGTCAAGTTGAATTCCGTCTGGTATGTTTCAACCTAGAGTGCAAGATCAGACTGAATAAATGCTAATGTAACGAAATAGATTTACCTGCTTGTCGTGCAGGGCGATTAGGGGTGATACAATCAAAGTCACTTTGCCCTTGCTCTTGGAATGAAGATGTGGTCCCGCTGCTATAGCCGTCTTCCCACTTCCCGTTCCTGCATGTACGAGCACATCCTTCCCTAGCAGTTGCTCCTTGACTGCATGTAACTGGAATTCCTTCAAGTTGTAACTGAAGGCTTCGTTTATACGTCCTTCTAAGCCTTCCAACTCTGCGTGTGTAAGGTTTTTCTGGCCAGTACTGCTCATCGATGGGTCAACCTGAGGTCTTCTCAAGTGTTTCTGGTGTTGTCGGGTCCCTGTGGGTGGGCAGGATGTGGCAGGCTGCATAGTTACGAGAGGACGAGGACGAGGAGTTGGTGGACTTAGAGGAGAGCTCTTGTCTCACATGCGTCTTTTTCAATGTCTCACTCCAGGATTTCTTTTCGTCTGACCACCATGTCTTCATCCAGCCCCTCTATTCCTCTCATTACCCTCCAAGAATTGAATCCTACCTTCTCGTCGAGCCCTTCCATTCCACTTGCCACTGCATGTTGTGGGGTACTCGGGGTGCGTGAGGTCCAAGAGAGATAGGTGGTTCATCTTCAGATAGAAATCGAAGAACGGGAGTTCAGTTGTTTTAGAAAGCGTTGACGAATGAAACAGACCCAAAGTAGAGATCGTAGGGTTCGGACGAATCCGAGATAAGATAACCGCTCAACGCAAGATCGCGGAGCAGGAAGGTTCTGCAAGTTCGGAGATAATCAGTGTTCAGGTCCGAAATCTAATCTACTGCGAGATCGGTACTCTAAACTGAAAGCGAAAGAAAGTCGTAAATCGAAACTAGAAGCACATTCACTAGAACACTAAGAAAGCATGGCGATGCGAAGCAGACTAAGAACAGCACTTTAAGTAAATCGAGAGAGACGAAAGAAAATCACTAATCATAAGTTGAGAAAGCACACGAAACGTCGTAAAGAGTGATTCGGAAATCCCGAGAGTCACGAATGTTGTTAAGAAAGAGGACTAGCTAGTCGTTGAGAATGTCAGAGAGTCGTGAGCGTCGGAGTCATAAACGTTCTCGAAAGAACCACAGAATATCACTCGGGAGGGCGAATAGGGCAGAAAGAACTTGTATTCCAAAGCAAATAGTACAGGATTATATACTAGATAGTGCGTCGTACCGAAATTCATCTAAGTCCTACATTCTTCTCCCTAGCCCTAGCTATCTGAGTGCCTTCAAGCCCATGAGCGAGTATGAACGAGTTGGATGGAGACGGAGTTGGGAAGAGCGAGTGCGAGTGAATCCACGTAAGATTGTGACCGATGAAAGGTCTCCGAGATCGTAAATAGTCGATAGCGAGCGTAAGAGTCGATACGAGCGAAGATATCGGACGCGAACAGACACAGTTGAGTAAAGGAAAGGAGATCGGTACTAGCGCGAGCAGGGTGATTTCGTTCCGGTGGCACCGGAAGTGAGAGATTCCGAGGTGAATTCCGTCGAGTAGTTCAAACGTGCCCTTTTGATTTGTACTCCGTGGGTGATTCTGTGATGATGGAGTGTGCCTGGGTGAGCACGTCTTGTCGGTATGTAATTGAGGATGCGGATGGATGAGGTCGAGCATGCAAGTCCTAGGAGTTCCGGATCGTTCCAGCGAATAGGAAATATGAGATGTTTTAGCCCGGTGTCAAAGCGTTGAATCGTGCACGAGGATCGTTAGGTATCCCGAAGATCATCAGTTTAAGGGGTCGATAGGGGTTCCGAAGCACTAGTATCCAACGTGTTCAAGAGGGATCAGCGCAGAGATGATCATGACGTATTGCTGAAGAACCATCCAATCTGTGATCTAAGACGTCCAAGTGTCCTCAGCATCACAAGATCTCCAGATCTGACACGTACTTCGCGATGTGTCGTTAGCTCGTTCTCGTAGATCGTGGTTGTAGCGTGTATTCCTCGATCCGTGATCCGTTTCCGAACTTCCTATTTCGTCTTATCTATGGCTTGAGTATCTTCGGAAATCCCGATGCGAACGTTCTCGGACCTCGGACTGAGTCTTGCAGGGACTGGTAAGCCCGATATCGCGAGGCGTTTGTTGATCTCGTGTAATCGGTGTGTTCCGTTGATAGGTGAATCGATCTCCCCACAACGTAAGCAAACGGCTGCACATGTGCAAGACAGAGACTCTGAAGATGAAGAACCAACTACACCGATTACCCCTACCCCTATTCGATGGATGTTCACGCCACCACCTGTTTCTCGTCCTTCAGGGCCTTCAAATGGCCAACCACAGACAACAATTCTTCAACCCCTGACATCTCTGTTGGGTGATCTTCCTTCATCCAGTGACCACGAGTGGAGCAGCCCCGTTGTTGGATCACCTAGCCAAAAAGCAGCCTGCCGTCAACAAAAGGCCACCATCACTCAGCTGAATACCATGGCCCGACAGGAGGCAGCTGAGGTTGCGAGAGTCCAGGCCATTGCTCTGCAGGAGGCAGAAGGACAGCAACAGGCAGCTCAGCAGGTGGAAGAGTTAGCAGAGAAGACAAAGCGAGATGGGTGTGAGGAGGCTCTCCAGTGTTTAGTGGATTTCAGGCTGTCCATCAGAGATCTCATATTATATGTTTCCGATCCCAAATATCAGCAGCGCGAGCTTCGATGGTTTGGGTTTTTCATTCGTAAAGGAGATGTTGAGCAGGTTTTGGACTGGTGGATCTCGAGCGAGAACAGTGCCACAGGTTGGAGGATTGTCAAGGATTGGGCAGTCAAATATGTTTGCAGCGTCGTCAATCAAGAGGCACAGAAGATCACTGCCTCTGGGGATTTGCAGACCCAAAACAAGCCCATCGATGCTGCATCCTTCCTCGACAATGACTTATCGCGGATCTACAAATATCTTTGTGAGAAGGCTTCCGTCGTGATGACTATCGCAAAGTCGTTTGCGACGACCTCTCGGCAAATCATGGAGGGTACCCCAGCGCGGATGCTCAGGAAGGAAAGGGTGAGCGAATCCTATCATATATTTTTTCTGAACACGGCTCATGATCTTGTACAGTCAATAGCGGCGGCATTGGTGCAACTGTTGAGCGAGCACAGTCAATCAAACAACACGTTGAAGAAGATCAACGCTGTATATTTCTACGCGTCGGGTGCTCAACGACAAGCAATCGCAGTCTTGTCCCACCTTGGAATCACTGAAGCGTACTCCACTCTCACCACCAAAGGAACTCTTACCCCCCAGAGGGCCATCCCCACTCAGCCTCCTTCCATCCCAGCCGTTGCTGAACCCGAATTACATCCCAACACATCCTTGAATGAACCTATTCCTCCTGATACAACACCAGGAGCATAAACGGCACCCAAAACTCCTGTGCAACAGAGCACCTCCCGTCCCATTTTGAAGACTTCAAAGACGAAGGCATTGGCAAAGCCTGGTACCTTACACCGGCTCTCCGCTTCAATGCAAGATATGGCCTGGAGTGTGGCAGCAACAGGTCTCAACGGTCATGTTTATGATAATATCAATATGATGTTTCGTAGTGCAGAACAGGTCATTGGCTGTCATGGTGAGTCTCTGGACTGCATTGGTCTTGACTTTAGCTCACAGTATTCAAATATCAGATTCGCAGGAGAACGGGACTTGTGCGACAATCTGGCCATTGTGGAAAGCTTCAATTGAACATATGAAAACTGTCGACCTCACCAAGTCATTCAATAGAGCTCCTCCACTTAGCCTCAAAGACGTTATCCTTACCCCAGATGAGAATAATTTCTTTTGCAAGTGCCAAGAACACACCATCTTGCGAATCATCATAACACACGGTGGCGAAAAGTTCAAGAAGTTTGCAAAAGACCTTGATAAGTCTCAACCCAAAAGTCTTGACAAAATCGAAGTTCACAAAACGCCTCTCCATCCATTACCTGCAATGGACATCGAGGAAGCAACTATCTTGGGAAACAGCAAGGTCGTTCAAGCAATTTTTGACGAGCTTGGTGTCGATACATCCCCAGGTACCTCAGCCTTTGACACTGCCAAAATATTCGCAGGTGATCAACTATCAATTGCATGACTGCATGCCCTCGTGAATATTCGTGCAGGTCAAGAGGGTGGTTATCCTGGGTTTGGATGGGGTATTTGGATGCCGGGGCTCTTCCATGCGAAGATCGCTAATATGCATGGGTTCGTCGTAACACATTGGGGGCGACAAAATGTTAGCAATCCAGGTTCACTTGTATTCCATAACACATGTCTAAATCGCCTCCCCATCACTCTCACGTCGCTCCCGCCCTTTTGCACTTGTCGCGACCTCGTATTTGTTTCACTCTACTCTCGAATACTCCACTGCCTGCTCCTTGTCTCCAAGAAGGACTCACTCGACGACTACGCTCAGTCAGCCACATGGGAAACTCTTGTCAACAACGCCCAGGCCATCCTTGCCAAGTACTCAAGCACTCAAGTCATTAGCGATCTTCGCGAAGCAAGACGTCGTAACGGGCCTGTGGGCAACGGAGATATGATCTTCGAAAACGCAGTGTTGTTCAACCGCGATGCCTTGATTAGCTGAGAGTTCACGGATGCAGTGAAATCAGGGGACTTGGGTCGTGTATTTCTTGTGCTAAAGGCTTGGGCTCTACAGTTTCATGGGACTGGACGGACTAAGTACGCACACGAGATGCTCCACCTCCTGCACAATTTACAGCATGTTTGGCCAAAGCCTCTTCGGTAATGTCATTGACAATGTGATTCCTCAAAGATTTGCTGATTTCGTTGCAGGGATATCATCATGAACAATTGGCTGTTGAACCCGACAGGTAAGCCCAACTCATTCGTTGAGGTCGACCTTGTTCAAGAGCATCTCAATTATTGGATCAAGGCAAGTGTTACAATGTAACCTTTCGGCGTTCTGCCCATGCTAACCCTTTGGCTCGTCAGGTATTTTATAAGGCTCACGGAAGCGCTGCATCATGGGAGTGGGCAGGTATGATTGCACCTTGCATCACCCTCCTTCGTGATCTTGCACACAAGATGCATGCGCTCCTCGGAGACGACCAAGGGACCAAGCACGAGCCGATGGACCTCACCCGCGACATTCCAATTCTCATGATCAGCCTGAAGGACCATGCCGTGTACGTGAAAAAGGATGGCCAGACCTTCGAGGACCCTTTGGACAAGCCCGTTGTCGACGCCATGACATCCGGCATTGAGTCACTCGTCAATGGCAACACATCACCCCTTCTCGAGTACAACAAATCTTTCCAATACCTTCAAGCTCGCCGCCACATGAAGCCCCTCATTGGTTCAAGTTACCTGCCTGAACCAGACGAGACCACTGCCGTTGCTTCATCCGCACCTCCTCCTAGTCTTCTTGTGCCTCATTCAGGGCTCAATGGTGTCTCGACACAGCCAGCTGTAGCAACTGAAAGCCAACCACCTGGTGTTGAACCTGTTCTCTCCAGAGATGATCCTGAGTATCAGAGCAAGGGTCAGGGCGAGGGTCAGGGCGAGGGTCAGGACGAGGGCGAGGATGAGGGTGAAGATGATGATGAAGACGAAGACCAGGATATCTGGGGTGCGTGGGATTCATTTGATGTCGAGACCGAGAATCTGTTGCAAGCAGGACCTTTCGAGGATACTCTGACCCGCGCAGACGAAGGTGATGTCTCATTTGAGATGGATTCTGATATGGGACTTGGTGACAGTTGGGTAGGCTTACATGTTGATGCAAACGATGACAGTGATGACGAGCCCATCTAGTTGTATGCGGGTGTATATGATATCGTGCTTGTTGCTGGGTTAAGGAGGGCCCCAAATGAAAAACCCTTTTCTAACATAATGTTTGATTCTCTGAGGCAAAATGATCTCTATTAACAACTTAGTTGCAAAGGTATGATGCGAAGGTACTGCCCAAGAGAGCTCGTCGAAAAGGAGGAGGAAATCTGTATAAGTCAAAGTCACGTGTAGATGTAAAGATTGGGCCCTGCCAAAATGGGCCCGAATCATACCAGTCCGTTTGCAAGCTCACGCTTTGTCTCCTTTGACGTGAGCTATATTTGTCAAACGGATGGTCGCGAGTCTACAGACGGGGTCGTGCAAACAAGGACCTTGGTCAATCTTGCGGAGATTGCCCCAGATTGTCAACCGTAGCTGGCCCGGCAATAACCGACATACGAGCCGTGACTTCGGCGTTCATACAGCCGGATCCCAAGACCCAATCAAGTTGGATGATTTCAACCTCAGTCAGTCAGCTGATCACGGACATAGGTATCGGCGTTAAGGTCAATCTCCTGAAAGATCTGTACGAATTAGAGAGTTCCAAGACCTGGCTCCTTCAGAGCCAGGAATATTTTTTCTACGACCCCGCACACACAGGCATTGGATTAGACGAGAATCATCAACTACGAGACAAGGGTAAACATGTAGATGTATGGCTGGATTGACAGGAATCCGCATCAGCCAAAAACATAGTGAGGGGCACTGCAGAGGTGGCTACACGATCTAATGTGCACGAAGGGGTACCAAACCGCAGACAAAGCCCTCAGTTGATCAGCAGACGATGGGCAAGGGGGTTTGAGGGGAGATCGGGAGGGAGGCACGGACGGTGGGTGCAAAGGAAAAAATTGGAACAAAAGCAACAGCTCGATGAGCGTGTTGGGTTTGCATGAGGCGTGGTTAGTCGAAATTGAGAGAAAATAACTAATCACGAATTCTTGCCGTGATTGTGATGGTTGAAGGACGCAGAGAGGAAGGTGGAGTGGTGGGTTGGGTTGGGTTGTGGGCTGTTCCGAATGTTGCGAACGGGTGGGTGGGTGACGAGGCTACCTTGCAGAATATTAGAATCATCGGGAGGAGGGGGGGGGAGGGTAGAAATACCTGAAAGCGAAAATAAGCGAATTAGCCAATATAATATTTAGAATTGATTTTCTCACTTACTTGTGGCGCTGATCCATGTACTCTAATCCCCCTTACTATGTCCCTGTGATAAACACATTTCGTGTTGACAAGGAGAACACAATTGAGGCGAAGAGAGGCGGAATGGGATGGCTGGGCGCCGAGTCGAAAATTCGAACGAAATCGAAACTCTCTGATATGGCCGGTTCGTATGAGCTGTGGGTGGTAATAGAATGAGGAGAGAACCAGTCACAATCACGATTACGGTAATTTTGATGGTCATCGGTGAGCGGGAGGGAGGAGTGGGACTTTGGCGAATCGAGATGAACCCAGCGAATGGGTGGGCTGGTGGTGGGGTAGCATTATGTGGTCCTGGAGTGATAGACAGAGGTGGAGGTGGGGTTGTCGAGCTAAAAGAGAGACCTAAAATGCAAAAAGGCGAATAAGTAAACATAAACGAAGAATCAATTTGTTTTACTTACCGTGAGGCTGTAACCTCGCCCTTCCACTCTCCTGAGGATCCACTACTTCATTATGTTGAACGCCCTCCATTAAAGTCGAGGGCGAGAGGGTACAGGCGAGATCAGAGGGGAGGGGTCAACATTTGCGAAGTCAAATATAGGAACGAAACCGACGGCTCGGAGAGCGCGTCAGTACGTGTGAGATGTGGATGGTTGTATTTTCGCTGGGTTTGCTGCCGGTCCTCCGAGAGTGGGTGGTGGTAATCAACCGCCTGCGAGGGCGGCGCTGTCATGTCCCGAGGGGTATGGTGGAAGGGGATGGTGTGGTCAAAGTGGTATGTGGGGGTGGGCGAGACTCGGCTGATGATCTAGTAGTGTCGTTTGGGGTCCAAAGAGTGATATAAAATCCGAAAGAAACCAGCCAGACCACCGTGGAGGCAGCCTGACTTGATCTTGAGGGAGGGAGGTGGAGAGGTTGGTAGGGGTGGCTTTGGGTGTTTCGAGGGGGCTGGTGGGCGACAGGACTGCCTTGCAGTGTGGTGGATAGAACAGGGGAGGTGGGGATGAGGTGGTGTGTTGGTAGAAAGGCCTGAAAGAGAAAAAAGCGAATTAGTGAATATAATATTTGGAATCGAATTTTTTGCTTACCTGGGGCCGTAGACTCATCCTGTGAGCCCTCTTGACTCTTCTCTATATCCTAATAGTGAGCGTGTACCGATTTGGACGAACGCGAGGAGGTTTGAGGCAAGGAGGGGTAGAATTGGGTGGTGGGGCGCAGAGTCAAAAACACAAGCAAAACCGGCGCCCTCAGTGAGGGCTCCGGTTTGCATAAGGGGTGTGGGGTCACAGATAGTAGTACATAACCCATCACAGTCGCTACAAGAGCGATTGGGAGGGTGACAGTCGGTCGGTCGGGGGCTTCTGGTTGTTCGAATGGGTGGGTGGGGAGCAGATGTGCTTCGCAAAACACCGGCATGGTCAGGGAGGGTGGGGTTGAGGCAGTGTGGTTGGTAGAAAGACCTGCAAGCGAAAAAAGAGGGGAATCAGTGAATATAATAGTTAGAGTCGATTTTTTGACTTACTTGGTACCCTGATGCTCCTCTTGAAACCGCCCTTGACCCTCAATTACATCCGTCCGATGGATATATCTTGTGTTGAGCGAGAGCGAGGAGGTTGGCATGCGAGTGCGAGTGCGAGTGGAGTCAGGTACGGCGCGCAAAGTCAAAAATGCGAATGAATCCGGCATCCTCAGTGAGGGTACCGGTTCGCACGGGGTGGGTGGTCGTATATAGCTGGAAATAACCTGCTGTGATCACATTTAGGGTGGTCACGACGGATAGAAGGTGGGAGAGGGTAGGGAGCGGATGGGAATGAATGGATACGAGCCGATCGAAGTGGATGCTTCGCTCGATCTGCCTATGGGTTTTCCATGTGTTTGTTGCAGTTTTTGATCATTTGCGAGGCCAGCATCGCGTCGTCTCGAAGGGGTTCGGGCCGATTTTGAGTTGGTGGAGTGGGTGAAACCCATGCGTGGACGTGATAGCATCGCTTCGAGTCGCTTCGGTCGTATAGGACTGAAAAGAGACTGTCCGTGCTGCCACGGATGCAGCCTAAGTGGATCGTGTGTGAAGGGGATGGAGTGGTTGGCCATTGGGTCGTGGCTGCTCGGCCCGCGAGAGGGCATAGTGGAGTGGCACCCTAATGGTTGGGAGAGGTGAGAGGCAGTGTGGTTGTGTGGGTGGGGGTGCTGGAAAGAGCTGATAATCGAAAATCAGTGGATTAGGAAATTTTGTGCTCAGAGTCGGATTTTTTGGACTTACCGTCAGCCCGTAACCTCGTAATTACACTCCTCTAGCTCTGAATCGCCTCCGTTGATGGAAGCACATCGTTATAGGCGAAGGAAACTTGGCTTGAGGTGGTGGATGGTCGGGGAGTTGACGGTGCTGTTGAGCGAATTGATGCTTGCGAAGGGACCTTGATATTGGCGAGATCGAATGCAGCAACTTGGAATTCGGGAATCGCAGCGTAACCAGAGATGACCAAGGTGGTGAGGAGAGCTAGAAATTCTACGGGGGACTCATTCTTGGTGGGGGTTGGTGGGAGGGACTTGTAGAAATTTTCGTTTGGTGTTTCCTTTCCGGGTGTCTTGTCAGTGGAACAGCATAGTGTTAGTCAAGATTTTCTTATAAGTATGCGTTGTATGGTGTAGTGGAATATATTGTCTCAGTGATCAGGAAGTGGTTGGGCGTTCGAACCTTGCTGTGTGGACAATTTTGATCAAATGCAACGCCGACTTGCATTTCGTTGATTCAAGTTCCAATCATTAATATTATTGATACTCAGTAACTAATCGCCCTCTCAGTATCGCCCTCTTGCAATGTCTTCGCACTCTGGTGTGCTGGTACTCTGGGGGCTCTGGCACACTGGCGGCCAGCACTCCAGGGCTGCCAGTGTGTCAGAGATTTGTGAGAATGCTGATGCGCCAGCGCCCCCAAAAATGATAATCCAGCAAATGGGACACGTCTACCAAATCCCCACTGTTTCTGGGAACACGATCTTGGTTCGCGTATGAAGATACTTGGAAGACGTGAGCGGCGGCGCGACCAGGGTGATAATTGAATTTCCGAGTGACTCCATTTTCTGTGACCACCAGGATCTTCTGCAACAACCCTTCGTCATCGTCTATTGACTTTCGACATCTTCCGCCGACTTCCTATCTTCCTCTTTCAGCTCTCCACCATCCGATCCCGACGCGCTATCCTCCAGTGAAAGTGTAACGTGTCTGAATGTTGTCCAATGTTCAACCTCATCTGCCGCAACATAACCATCTCTCGTATCCACAACCTCCTGTGCATCTGTTCCACCTTGTACACCCGTTCCACGTTCCTGATCCCCTGACTCGAAACTCCCAAGAGCTCCGATGAAACGAACCTCCCCTTTGCCTAGCTTCGTCCATGATCGCCGTTCTGAGCAGGTATAAACTTGGGTACTCCCCAACCAAACCAACACAAATCAAGTTCGCCAATGACATAAAGGCGTAAGGAAACATGGACAACCCAAAGGCTGCATATCCATATCGATCGAGTTGACCGCCTTGAGTCCGGTAGAGAGTGATCAAAGAGTATATGAGTTGCCCAGCGGAGATGGCCATCTTTGACCAGCTCTGTGAACGGGAGAGGGTTGTATTCTGGTTGACAAGGGATCCGAGTGGGAAAATGTATGGGAGTTTGGTGAAGGATGGGTAGGCGAGATGATAGCCTTTTGGTAGGACTACTCCGCCATGCACAGAAACACCATCCTTGGGGACTGCGTGAAAAAATTCGTTGTCGTTGACCAGGATCGTGGCTGAGGGTAGGGTGGTAGACCTGTAAGACGTTGCGTATAACTCAGTAATCTACAGGAAAGTCGTCGCCAGAATCTGTAAAACCCACTTCTCATCAAGTTCACTAAAGTGATTCGAAAGTTTGACGTAGACTTCAGCCGGATCGCCTCCAGGTTGCCAATCACGGGATCGAACTACGACTAGTAGAGCTTCTCTCGCACTGGCCTTCTCCAAATCACTCTTTCCTGCCAAGAAATGCCTCCCTACCAATCCTGCAGATTTTCCGAGGCCAGCCAAAGGGAGGAAGAGACTAACGGTGGTCCAAAACGCACTGTCGTACCATTTGGCTCCGGGGACGCTGGGGACTGTAGCAGCATGTGCGATGTAATTGGCGACAAAGAAGATGACAATGTCGTGCCATGTGGTTCGGTTGCAAACGATGGAGCGAGAGATGGGCAGGGCGCTCGCGGAGAGGATGAGAGGACTCGTTATAGCCAAGAGGGACAGGCGATGAAAACGCATGTTGGGGGACGGGAAAGAAGATGATGAGCGACGTACGGCGGCGGGGCGAACCTCTCCGGCTTGGTCAAGGTTTACGCCCGATGAACACTGGGTTAGCCGCATGCGAGGAAAGTCGACTAGCTAATGAAAGTGATAACAGTCCACTAAGCCTAATGGCGCACTTGCCAATCCTGCTCGCTTGCGTAGTCTACTGCGAGCTTTTGAGAAAGCCTATACGATGGATAAGTATGTCAACGGTTCGATAACACTCAAGGAGGAACTTACCTGATGGTCCATCGGTCTGTTCATGGAGCGTTTTGGATGCGTGCTGAGTGGAAAAAAAGGCGCGTAAACTGGCACGGACAGAGGGCTGAGATCGAAGAGCACGTTGGGAGAGAGCTTGGTTGAGCGACGTGACAATCAGGGGTAACTTTTGATCGGACAATGTGGCGACCGGCCGACGTTGGAGATCCAGAGATTGATCTTCAACTTCGTACAGTGGAGGTCCGAACATCCCGAAAGTCAGTCGTACGGGTGAGGTGGCCAGATGGTAACTTGAAATGAAAACACGGGGCCTAGATAAAACTGGATGTTGGTTGTGACCTGAGGCTCATCGAGAGCACATCGAAGGTGTCGTACCTCTGCTTGACTCATCTCGACACTAGTCCCATCGCAGATTGATATCCACCTCCGATTTCATCTGGACCCCCATGTGTTTCTCATTCTCTAGATCTGTCCAACGCTGCAATCAATTCCCGACTCCAGACCCACTCCCTCGTAACCGAGTATGGGGTTCTTTCTAGCGCCATGCCGCTTCACGCCCTCTTTGAAGGGAAGGATGTTTCGCGTCGTATTTGAATCTATATATGCGCAAGTTTCAATTCATAGTGACTTTCCTCTACCCTCTACACACTAAGGAAACAATCTGGTGCGATACTTGCACCATGTTGGACGCAAGAAGGGTATAGTGGAAATGTTGTGGTTTGAGCGGACGAGAGGACGTGTTGATGATTTTGGCTAAGGTCTGCGATGGGGAAAGCTGGAAGGATTGAGACAAGATGACGAAGATATGAGGATCGAATACACACCTCTCATCAAGTTACGGAAGTCAATTGGGAACCGTTGACTTCTAGCAACCGCTCACGGCATACCTCACTAACCATACCACACAAAAGACTTTTCACTGTCCAATCCAACACACCCTATGCCGCGCTCAGAGTGATCTTCAACCTCCACCCCATATGTGTGAACGCCGGCTCTTTAACCCTTCCGGGACAAGTCGATCATCCGTGAACGCCAACTCTCCGAAGTCATCGACAAACTCCAACTCTCCAACAGCCATGGACCAAGTACCCTGAACTATATATCTCGTATGCAGATGCAGAATGTACTTCCCCATGCGAAGTCGAGTCTACTCCCCAACATTCATCCCGTAGCGGCGGTTAGGCGAACACTCACGCGTGAAGAGATGTCGACTCCGACCAGGGAAAGTGGCTTCGAAACGATGAGAGTGTCAACCGCGACCTGGGGGGGGGAAGCGTAGGATTAGAGGTGTCACGCCATCTAGTTGAGGAAAACAAGGGAGGATGGATAAGGGAATAAAGAGGAGACTCATACCCTGACATACACACGCGTAAAAAAACGGGCAACTCTTCAAACACTCCCAAAATCCAGCAACTCCCAATCCTCACCGGTCATACAACAACGCACTCTTCAACTGTGGTGGGCAATCACCCATTCTTGAATATTTCAATATGAGACTCATACCTCAGGTTCTCGTGGCCTCACGAGCAATGGAACAAGACAAGACGAAGCAAGTTAGGACAACAATGGCAATATTAATGCCGGCATCCTGCACTATGACCCGTTCCCAGGTGTGAGAGACCGTTGAACATGTGGAGATTAACATTGGAAACAGTGTGCGCGGACCACAAGCGTTGACATCGGGTTGGATTAGGTTTAGTCCACGTGGCGACTCCGCCAAATCCTTTCCCCTCCGTTAATGTCGATGACCTCTGTCCATAAGTTGATCGATACTCCCCATGAACAGACTTGAATCTCCACCGTTAACGAATGTAATCTGCTTTTCACGTTATTCAGGCCATCGATATGATCGACCGTCACTTGGGTGCGATGCACAGTAGTCCGTTCTAAGTATAACTTTCCCTAGAATCCGAGCGCTTAGCAGGGCTGTGTTCAATGACAGACACGAGGGTGCAGCGCAATGTCAAGTATTGTGATCGATCGTCTCCGACTCTCCGAGTCCTTCTGCCTCCACCATGCTCTCGAAAGGTACCCATCTAATCCTCATCACCACCATTCTCATCGCCTCCACCACCGCGTTACCGATACCCCGCTCTGTCGTTTGCCATCCAACCACCTGGCACGACATTGTCGTATTCTTTGTCGCGAACTATATTGCACATGCCGCTACTATCCCCACAGCACCAGGAGCCAAATGGTACGACACCGCACTTTGGACAATCCTCAGTCTTTTACTGCCCTTTGCTGGACTCGGAAAGTCACTCGGGTTACTCGTGAGACATTTCGGGGTTGGGAGTAGCTATTTGGAAAAAGCATGGGCTCGTGATGCTTTGGCAATAGTGGTGCGGTCAGGCGATTGGGAGCCCTCTGCTGATCCTGAAGAGATCTACGTCAAACTCCCGCCTGATTTCCACGAACTCGATGAAAGGTGGGGTTTTGTCTTTGATACCATCCACCGAAATTTGATATCGTCCATCCATCGTCTCACAGTCCCGCCATATTACCATCCGCCACAATCACCATCGACGATACTTCAGTCTTTGCCAAGGTCGCATGCAAGCATGTCCAGATCCATGGCGAAATGCGGTTACCAAAAGGTTATCACCTCGCATACCCAGACGTCGGCGGTTTACTCCCAGAAATCTTTCCCTTCAACTCTCCCCTCAATAAAAATGCACCACTCTCTCGATCGCAGAGTTGGTTGAAGATGGCCATCTCCATCGCGCAACTTGGATATTCTTCTGCCACTGTCTACCAGACCCGAGGGAGTCAGCTCGATCGCTATGGATATGCTGCTTTTGGCCTATCGGTATTTCCGTACGCGTTCATGTCCCTGGCGAACCTCATTTGTATCGGACTGGTGGGGGAGTACCCAAGTCTATACGTTCTTCGCACGGGGATTATGGACGAAGCAGAGGAACGGGGAGGCTCATTCAATGGAGCAGTTGGGATCTACCGGGAAAAGCGGGGCTCAGGTGGACAACGGCAGCATATGACCAAAGCTGCGCAGGGTGATTGGGGGGAGTTTACGCGAGCCACACTCTCGATGGAGGTAAAGGACCGGGAGCCGGACTACGTTCAATCGAAGGAGGACGATGAGTACTCGCAGGAGCGCTTGGGGCTGTTGAAAGGAGATGGAGACAGATCACAGAAGATCCTGGTGGTGACCGTCAACGAGGTCACTCGTAGATTTGTTTACCAACCATCAGGAGAGGTGGGTTTATCATTTGTGGTATCGTCGTGCGGTAACCAGGATCACATTCCCGATGGTGGTCACGTCGATGAACTGTCGAGTACACGATCGGCGGCGATCCTCGTGGGCCTACTGGTTGCCGTTCTCGCCTCGTTGATCCTCCCCTACATCGTGATCCTCGTTTTTAGTAGGTTTGAAGTGGGAAGCAGTACCTTCGCTCAGAGAGCATGGATGATGTCATGGGCGTCGTCGAGTCAATTGTCTCTCCTATCCTTCGGCTTGGTAGCCGCGGTATTTCCACATTTCAGTCTCTCAACATTCAAGGAAACCATCTTCAATTACACGGGCGGCCGACAAGTGTTCATGCTTGTTTTGTTTCTCCCTTCACTCTTCCTTCTGCCCATACCTGCAATCGGAGGATTTGTAACTGTCGGACAGATGCTGAAAGAGTTTGGTACCTGTTCTTTAAAGTCAGCTTAAACGTATGGATAGTAAGTCTTGAACGCTTTCTTTTCGTCCAATCCAGGACTGACCGGACAAGTTACTGTGTTAAGGCTATCGAGTCGCTCGGCTTTCCCCCTGTGCAAGGATCAGATTCTTCCCGTCTCAATTCATGCCTCGACATATGCACAGTTCTCGGGGGGTTAGCATTGTCACCCATTCAAACGACTATTTTGATTCGTATTTACGATGGGGACCTTGGCCAGACATTGTTAGGAGTACCGAGAGGTTGTAATATAATGCTTCGGGTAAGACAACCATCACTACAGAGCAGGCCGAGCCGTGATAGAGGCAATGGTGTCTTGGAAACGAGACCGAGTAAGCCGTTATCTCGTCGTTCATCAGTAAACACTTTCGGGAGAGATGCGGAGTAGGGCTTGTGAGTCACTTGAATATCCTTCGCGAAAACTTCCGACCGCGCCCGCCAAGCGACGATCTGGGTAGTCGAGGGGACTTGGCTGGATCTGTATGTAGGAACCATACCCCATAAACCACGGCGATTCCAGGGCAAACCATTCTCTGTTGAGCGTAGACCAAACGATGACGGGTACCATGGTGCCCACAGTCCCAGTCTCGGAAGGTATGGCAAAGGAGTGAGGTAAGGGCTGGTGCGAATCATCACTCGTAAATCTGAGCGATGGCCTGGGACGAGTTGACGGGTTGGTGATTGTGGCGGGGGGCGAAGGCGGGCTATACTTCGTGTTCTGTGACATAAATTGAAAGTTGGATACCGAGGTGGTTTAATGGTACGATGGGATTCAGTGTACGGAGGCTGAAGAGAGCACAGGTTTGCATACCATTATTCGATAGTCGCTTAACCTCAAACCGACGATACGATTCGCCCATCACGAAGCTCCTTTCCGAAGCTCTTTCTCCGAGGTTTGACTATTGCTGAAGCCGATCAGAGTGTATTTCAAGTGACTGAGGAAAAACACACGACGTTGTTCCCAGGTCCGACTGAATAACCGTTCCCCCCGCCCGACTATCCTCTCCTCGCCTACCGCTTCACTTGAAAAAGATCGCTTGAATCTTGTTCGCGAATACTCTCGATGAGTCGATACTGCGAGGCCGTCAGGAGGGGTCGACCATGAAATGGAAGAGTACAGCATTCACTTCGTTCTAATGATTCTTCCTGTGCCTACCCATCGAACCTCTTATACAGTACGGCCTAACGTCACGATTTTACGATGTGCGGTAACTATGTCATCCGCCGTTGCTCGTTCCGGTCTTTAAAACAACCCATTTGATGTGTGGTGTGTAGCCGCGTGAATAGTGAAATTGGGCAGTGTCGAGTATTGATATGATGAGCTAGGCGAGGGAGGGGTCCACGTCGTTCGGTTATTGCTAGGTATATCGCCATTGGCTTCATCTCCGATCGCCTATATCCCAGCGGACGGGTATCCCATCATCTGACATAGATAATCCCGCTGGGAGAGAGCCGAAGAGCGAAGGTGGGGTAATGGTTGTATGAGGCGTGAGGTTTGGATTTGGTTGTTGGCGATGTGGGGTGATGGGCGTCAAAGAGGATTTTCTTCACTTCCTTTCAAGTCTCGGCTCTCCTCCCGATTATCTGCTCTCCTTTCCGATGAAGACCGTGCCTAGTCTGTAGCACCTCCACTTGGCTCAGCAACACCCAACCCATACTTGTCTGAGGACCCACCCGGGTTCGTCTCATCACCCATCATCCCCTGCTCGTACTCGGCGTGCATCTCGTACTCATCTCGACACCCATCCAGTCTCATCTCGTGCTCATCTCAGCATCCCACGCATAGCTCGACACTCAGCTCCGATCTCCAAGTCGACGCCGTGTTCAGCTCGATGCCCACCGATGCTCACCTCAACACCGATCCACCGCGAGTCATCTCGACGGCACCCATCTCATGCTGACCTCGACTCCGACCCCGTTTCGTCTCCGCGCCCATCTTCTACTCATCTTTGCAGCCATCTTCGAGCTCGACGCCTATCCAGTACATCGTTCGCCATTCCATGCTCACCTCGGCGCTGATCTCCGGTTCCTTGGTGGCTCTCGTCTGCAAGTTCAGCACAATCTCTGAGCTCGTCCTCGCAGATAAGTGTTTGTGTTCTTCTCGTGAGGCGTTGCTTCGCGATCTATTGAGCGTACGTGTGGATGCGTCTCGCCTCTGCGGTCCGTCCCCGCCTTCGGTACACCAGTGACCACATCATTTGCTGCGACATGAGTACGACCTTGAATGGCAATCCAGCTACGATGTTACGTGCAAAACGCGGTGGAACGGTTATGAAAACTAAGGTAGCGAGCTGGTAGAATGGTGTTTTGCGATATCACTGTCGATGGGCGTGTTCCATTGAAGTGTTGATGGTTTTGATGTGGACTGCGAAAAGGGAAGGCTGGAAGGACTGCCAACAAACCGGTAAACTCGATAAGTCAGGGAAAACGGGAGGAACTGAAATGTACCTCCCATCGTCCATCGCATTAGAAGAGGGATTGGGAAACCAATCAGGAGTCGAAGG
The DNA here is from genome assembly GCA_000697665.1 of Jaapia argillacea MUCL 33604. Classification (NCBI taxonomy): domain Eukaryota; kingdom Fungi; phylum Basidiomycota; class Agaricomycetes; order Jaapiales; family Jaapiaceae; genus Jaapia; species Jaapia argillacea. The sequence continues at coordinate 170,311 of KL197743.1, read as the reverse complement.
GTGCCTCCCAATCAGTATAGTACATCACGAACAACGCGAGTGCGAATTTCAGAAGTACTAGTAGTTGACTCTGAAGAAGACGAGGCTGTCTTGTCATGGGGTAGGGATATGAACGTGACGCAGGAGTACGATGGGCAAAGGCGACTCAGGGTAATGAGGATTTGTCGGACACGGTCGTACACTTAATGTGAAGGATGCAGCGCTCGCCAATCAGACAGGTTCGAGCAGCGTAGCTGACGGCCGGAGGACTCCATCGTCAACGATGACACTGACGGAACGGATTTCACGGAGGCCACGTGGGGTGAACCCAAGCCCGATGTCCATGGTCTGTGCGTTCGGTTGGTTGTGAGCAGCCGACATCCTCTGCATGAATTCAGACCTGGTCCCCAACTCCTTGTATTCCTCTGCAACCCAAAAGCCCGGTCCCCCGATGCTCCATTCCATTGTTCCCAAGTATCTCTACATCTGGGAATCGTCGTGCAAGACGCTCGTTGATCGTGCTCCGGCTACGGCTTACAACTTGTCAAATGTATTCTGTTGCTCGTCGTTCCCTTGTCCTCGCTGTCAATGTCTTACTTTCTGTCAACCCGATGACATGACACCATACTCAATCCTCTTGTTTTGCTCCATATCACGGCAACTTGCCGTTCGTGTAAAAGCCAGGGCACCCGATTTATGACCTTGACCCTCCTCCTCCCCAAGTTCCTCTTTGTTGAGGGCGCAAGTAGGCCTGTCTATCAATTGGTGTTGGAAGGTGTGAAGTAGCATCTGTGACTTGTGTCGCGGACATTTGGGCACGAGAATGGTCGGGTTTGGAACGGAAAGTCGGAGAGTGCGATAGTTGAATTGCGGGTGTTCGCTTTTGAGAGTCGTGGAGTTGAGAGTAAGAGGGTCAAGGGCTGACGAAGCCGTAGATCGGTGTGATGAGGGAGAATCGAGACGGTTATAGGGGAACCATGTCGGAATTCGGTCAGTGAGAGGTCAGGCTGTATCTTTACGGATGACTGCTTGCTGCAGGCACGTCGTCATTCACTTCATCCTCGATAAATTCTATCCCAGCTGACATACATCCCTCTATCTGACACAGATAATTCTACTGGATCAATTAACAACTTGTTCTGCTGAGATCGTTTCCATTGCCCAGGTTCGTACTCCTTCTTTACCCTCTTCAAGTTCACTTATTGATTCCCTGGGTTGTAGTAACCGCAGTAGGGTTCAACGTGGCGCGGCCCACCGTATCAATACTTGACATTACTTCCATCGTCCACTCTACAACATACCGCACATCAACACTATCAGTCCAAGGGCCGGAGAAAGCGACGATCAAAGCAAAATGTCAAATGCTATACCAATACAATAGGAACTCCGTTGACATTGGATAGGTGGCATGGGAAGATTCGTCACAACAAAGTGAGTTATCTCATCTTTCGTCTCATATCCAACCTCTCCTGTCGGCGCTGCAGTTTAGCGACCCTCGCGATTGTTTGCAAACGAGGTTCGGGTCATCGCCCTCAAGTTAAGCGTTGGGTAAATATAGTCGAGAGGGGAAATGACCATCAGTCGCATCTAGCGCCGACGTCGGTGAGTTTCCCTTCCTCTTCATCCGAGCTACGGTCTAAAACCGATTCAGCCTAGTCAAAACTTGGAGGACAAAGCTTCGGAAAGGAGTTGAGTGATGGGCGAATCGTATCGCCGGTTGACATTCGGCCGACTATTGATTCATGTTCTGTGAGCTGCACTCTCTTCAGCCTCCAATCTCACCCACATCAGTATCAACTTTCAAATTCTCCCCAGGTGCTGCTGTTCTTTGCGAGTTTTCTCAACTGAGACGGTGGCTAACGGCCATCTTTTGGTTCAAGGTGATAGTACGCGGACATCAATTGATGAGTATCTAAATCGTGGCATGCTGGACGATTTCTTGGACCATATTCTAGCGTCCTACGAGCCGCATTTCCATCTCTCTCTCAAGAGTTTTCACTCACTCGCGACGGGATCGCGTCTCGCTCTCTTCCCAAACAACATTCCCGCCTCTATTGCCTCCCAGCTTTCTGTGCGGTGACGGTTATTTAGCCAAATTACAATTGCGACCAGGTGGTGTTTCTATCGAATGTCTGTCCACATCGTAGATACCAAATGAAAACAATTTTGTCAGTCGCAAAGCTACCCCCGAGAACAAAGCATATGTCAAAGCGAGAATTGACACAGGAAGAATCCGTAAATTCTGCACAGCAGGAAAGCCGAGCAACTGAATAACCTTGACAAAATAATCGTCGTGTCAGTCCTAAATCGCAAGCGACGAGCACAACGAAAGATTGCAGACTTACTATCCACACGGAGCCGGCGCCAAAGAACAGGTGCCGAACTCCTTGAGCATCTTCCCGACTGTGATGAATCCTCCGATTGCAGGGATGGGTAGGAGAAAGACTGATGGGAGGATCAAACTGAGCAGAGCCGCTCGTCCAAGGTAGGAATTGGTTGTGATAGCTTCCTTCCATGCCGTGGGACTGAAATGCGGAAAATATAGGGTTACGAGGCCAAAGGAAAGGAGAGACAATTGGCCCGAAGATGCCCACGACATCATCCATGCTCTCTGAGCCACGGTACTCCTTCCCACTTCAAACCCACTAAAAGCGAAGATCACAATGTAGGGGAGGATAAACAAGGCCAGGACAGTGATGAGTAGTACTCCCATAAGTGACCGACCTTTTGTCAGTGAGATCCCACCCACATAACCACCATCCGGAATGCAGTTCTGGTTCGCCACGGATGACACCTCAAATGCAAATACATTCAAGGCTTTTCCCCCTCTCCGGTGATAAAGAAATCTCCGAGTGACATTGTCGACGGTCACTACGAGGACCTTCTGCGAACGGTCTCCATCCTCGTTCAGGAGCCCCAAGTGTTCGTGTGAATTCTTGTCCCCCTCCTTCCATGCCGACGACTCCGAATCCCGCCCCTTTACCTCCATCGAGAGTCTGACTCGGGTAAACTTCTCCCAATCGCTATCCTGTGTGGATTCACCTACACCATCACCTTCGTGCTCTTCCCTGCAACTCCCAACTACCCCATTAAATAAGCCTCCCCGTTTCTCTGCTTCGTCCATAATCCTAGTGCGAAGAAGGTATAGGGTAGGGTACTCCCCCACGAGTCCAACACAAATGAAGTTTGCCAGTGACATGAATGTGTACGGGAATACCGATAGGCCAAAGGCAGCGTAGCAGTATTGTTCAAGCTGACTTCCTCGGGTCTGGTAGATGGTAGCGGAAGAGTAGCAAAGTTGGGCAATAGAGATTGCCATCTTCACCCAACTCTTCGATCGAGAGAGGAATACGTCTTTGTTGAGGGGAGAGTTGAATGGGAATTATTGTGAGAGTAAACCATCGACCTCTGGGAAGCCGAGGCAATAACCCTTGGGCAAGAGCACTCTCCCGTGGACCTGGATATGTTCACTTGTAACTCTGGTGAAGTCATCTTGATTATTACAAAAAATCGTGGCAGGTGGAAGTGTGGTAGGACTGAGAAAGTGTGTCACACAATCGATTTCAGGAGTGCACGGGATAGCATCAGAATCATAACCTCACCTCTCATCGAAGCCACTTGGGAGCTTGACGTAGATTTCTTCAGGATCACCTGTGGGCTCCCAATCATCTGACCGCACCACGACTGCCAAAGCTTCACGAGCCAAAGCTTTTTCCAAATCACTGCTTCCCACTAAGAAATGGCTCAAGATTAGCCCGAGCGACTTTCCAAGTCCAGCGAAGGGTAGTAAAACACAGAGGATCGTCCAAGCCGCAGTATCGTACCATTTGGCTCCTGGTGCGGTGGGGATCGTAGCAGCATGTGCTATGTAGTTGGCGACGAAGAAGACGGCGATGTCGTGCCATGTGGTCGGAACGCAGACGACAGAGCGAGGCATGGGTAGTGCGGCGACCGAGATGACGAGAAAAGTGGTGACGAGGACAACTTGAAACTGGGAGATTTTCGTGACCATGGTGGTGGTCGAAGGAGAAGATGGCTCGCCTGAGTCAGAGATGGTTCGTGCCCGTGCTTCGCAACCCCGTGTCTGTGCTGGGCGCTCGAACACAGCCTCGATAAGCGCTTGGGGTCTGAAAGACCCAGGATGAAGAGAAAGTTATACTTTGATCCGACTGCTAATTGTTGCTCGAACTCCACCAGTGAAAGTGGGTCCGTCTGAAAATCTTTACGACGTAAAGTGAAGGGTTAATTTCTTATGATCGTGATTGTAGGTCTGTTGATGGGAATGAAGCAGGGAATCAAGTCATGCGCATGTCGAACGCTTGGTAGCAGCACAAATATGCAAGATGTGGACGACAAACAGGAGAGGTGGATTCGTTAGGCTCTCTACAAGGCAACCAAGATGTGTTGGATTGATGATTCAGAGAGAAAGAATAACAGCTGGGATCGAAGACGATGAGAGCAATGTTTGAGAATAAGTGAAAATCCGCTTACCCAATTGCATCGTTGCGATTCCGTGAGCCATGTATCGAATAAACGGCGCACCCGACCTCCGGTCTGGTGAACTGAAACCCAATCATTCGAAAATTTACAAGCTTGAAAAGACAATCGATCAACAGGGTATGAAGAGATGGAAGGGTGTGACGGAAGGAAAGTAACGGTGTCTTGTGTAATCCTCGAGACCCTCGATCAAACCAGTGGGGAGAAGGAGGTGATTGTGCAGTGTCTGTATCGACGAATTTAGGTTAGCGATCCGCGATCTACCAGATGAGGAATGATAAAAAAGAACCTCACCCGAGAACCATTGCTCGCTCGTTGCCGACCGATAAGAAGATCAAAGTAGAGTTTTGAGATGGGCCCATGGGGTGATTCAGAAGGAGAAGGGTCTCTGCGAAAACGAGAATTGATGTATGGCGAGCGGTGGAGGCGAGAATGTGATCGAGCGAACTGATGGGACGAGGTGAGCCGGATATCCGAGGTTGGTATGAGCGACTGACGTTGATATTTGATTGCATGAGACGATGGATCTTGGCAAGCACATATCCCAACGGATGTCCATTGAGAAAGGGTCCACGACGGTAGGTGTAGCCGTCCACCTGCAAGATCGTGGAGCGGAGGCAGGAGCTCAGACCGGGGGCTGGTGTAACCGGTCTCTTAGAGTCGGCGATAAAAGACATTTCCGACGAGGACTAGGTCAGATGCACGGGGAGGGGCGGCTGCTGTGTTTGCACGAAGACACGGTGGAACCCCATTAGAAGTCGGAGCCATCGATAACCGAGCGGTTGCGAGTTGCCGAACAATCAGCCGATCGAAGGAGGGTTGGAGAGACAAGATTCAGGAGAAAAGATTTGAGTCGACGAATCTGTCTTTGTAGGAACGAAATACGGGGAAAGTAGAAGGGTGGATGAGAGGATGGGATAGAGCTGAACTTGGGGAGTGAGCGAAAGTGGTCGATAGCCGAAAGTCCGAGGTCGGCAGGGCAGATGACTGCTTGAGGGTGGATCTCTGTAAGCATGTGTATCCCAATGAACGCCCACTGAGAGAGTATAATCGGAAGTGGCGGAGCGGAAAACTTGTGAGACGGTGGGGTCGAGTTGGGAACTCTGGTAAATGGGGTAGGGGTGGCTCCTGAACAAGTGTAGAGCCGGCTTGTTGGGGTTGAATGGTGAACTGTTGAGATCGAAGTAGCCGACGACGAGGACGAATATCGATTTCGAGACGCAATTTTGGCTCGTTATTGACATCCATCTCCGGCTCCTTCTCAAGGCCCATCTCTAGGCGCTTCTCGAGGCCCATCTCCAGCTCGTTATCGACACCCATCTCTTCTCAACGCTCATTTCCAGCTCCTTCTCAACAAACATCCAAAGCCCACGTGACCGCCATCCCGTGCTCATTCTCAAACACTCATCCCGCGGTTAGCCAAACACCCATCTCTCTTCTCGTTCTTGACACCCATTCCCACTCAATCGAGCGCCCATCTTGTCTCGAGGCCTATCCCGGCTCACCCTAACATCCATATTAGAAAACCTTCTCGGAAAAAGGTACCTCGCGTCCTATGCGAGCCCAAGGACGGTTCCGGATTCTAGTCGGACGGACGAGTAAGCAAATTTCACCTTCAGATATCGTTTCCGGCAGCATCGACTCATCAGCAATCATACAACATGCTATATCTGTATGACGTTAAATGGGGGGTGGAAAGAAAAGGTTGTGGAAGTCAAGACTGGGACGACAGAAGGCACAGAGAAGGATCTCACCTCGAAGTTGACAAAAATTGTGCTGGGAACCTAACCGTTCGATCCCAAATGGATCATTCCAGCCAGAGAGTGACTCGCTAGCATTCTCGTTGATATCCCATGGCAAGCCAAAGATTTGTCAAGTGGTTGGGAGAAATTTGATAGAAGGCAAAGAGGCGAGCGGAGGTAGGTGACGAGGGATCAGATTAAACTCGAGTCACTTCGACCACACGACACGATCGCTGAGAACCTGGATGAAATCGGACGAGGATCGAATATTGAATATTGAGTTGACATCGTTATCACCACCGGCGCAGGACGAAGGGATGGGGACTAGTGTTGCTGCTAAGTCTATGGCCTTTAAAGGAGGCTTAGCGTAGGTTGCATCTAAGTGTCCTTACTATGATAAGCGAACACTTTAAAGTCAGTTGAAGGGCACTTCAAAGGCTTAGCTATTTGCCACGCGTGCTGACCTAAATGACCGAAAGCGGCAACAGATGGACGGGCCGCCACTTGAGCATCGCCTTTCCATGTCGAGTCGACCGCACAATACAGCGCCGAAATTACTCTGAAATCTTTCCTGAAATATTCACCCACTCTGCCGCAGTTGTTCGATATCGTGTCATAAATCCCCAACGAAAATGAATATAAAGACTGACGAGGGGGTTCTCCAAGTTCTCGCCCGAAAGGATGTCGTTCCGCTGCACCTGCGCTGACCTCGATGCTTGCACTTGCCCACGGACTAATTCTCCACCCTACCATGCTTCCTATAAAGACGATTTCAGTCACTGGGGACTCGGATGGCCATCACACCAGCCGCAATACTCTCCTTCACCCTCAACACCAACACCCTCTTCCGGTGCTCTGCAGCAGTCACCCTCGAACCATCTTCCATTCGGATACCCAACCACAGGCCAGCACACTCAGCATTATGGCTACCCGTTGCACCATCCTACCCCTCGACACATCCTCCCCCCGGTACAACATTCCATCTCATCCCTGGCCTCAGCCCCTTACTATTATCCACACCAACTTCCCCCACACCTCGCAACAACGACACCTCAGACCCAGCAACAGCCACTTACTGACCAGACAGGCCAAATAGTGAATTCGGGGAGAAAACGGAAGGCGGTTGATTCTGCACCTGGCGAAGGAGATTTGCGCCTGGCCAAGCAGCGTCGGCAGACAACTCGCCGTCGAGGGCCCAAGCCAGGCAAACGGCTTGTAACTGCTCCGATCGTCGGTGTGGGTCCAGGAACTCCTGTAGTGCCTGCGGTTAGAGTTGCCCCCGACAGCTCGAATGTGGTGGCTTCAGGAGCATCGGAGTCATCTCGGTTGTATGAGTCTCTCGTTCGCAAGGCCCCCCACGAATCATCCGTTGTGGTGACTGATGTGTGGCGATTCGTCCGTCCGCTCGACGCTAAAGAGAAGCCATCCATTTCGCCTGCGACGACCTCGCCCTGTAGAAAGAAGCCCTCGGCCGAATTTGTGGGGTGTACACTATGCAAGTATCCGTAAGTTTGACTGTTCCGTCTATCAGGCCCAGTGAAAAGTCGGTCTGGCGAAAGTGAGCCGGACAGAGCCCAAACTCCCCAGCCAAGTCAGCTCGTCTTCGCTCATCTGGGCTAGCTATTTTGGTCAAATGATAACTGATATCGAGCTCAAACGAGCCAGAACGCCCGTGAATTCATTGGATCGTTTTCGCAAGATTGAATCGAGCCAAAGAGAGCTGCATTGCATGCTACGTGAAACACTTGAAAGTACCAAAATCCCCCACTACCGCTCCGCTCCTCCCCTTTCCCAAGAGTACTCCTCCATCCACTCCATCCACTCCATCCCTCCTTTATAGCCGCAGTCTCAACATCTAGATGAGATGGTCAGTTCGAGGTTAGCGACATAAAAGATCGAGAGACTCACGAAGCTACTCTGTGCCCGTGACTCCCCCCGCTTTTTGACGTTCCACCTACATATAGGCGAAAAGTAATCAGAATGAAAGCCAGTGGACAGGAGCATCAAGAACTTACGATCTGGTTTGCCAGTTGCTGTAAACCGAAAGTGGAGATGTCAGCATCCAATAGAATATAATGAAGGACTTGTCCTACCTTTTGGGCTTTGGCATCACCACATTGTTCGAAATAGTCCTTGAAATCTTGTTCCGTGCCGTTCTTGTTCTTCGTCTTCCAGTCACGCTTAATTATACTCCTGGTACAAGGTATGAGAACAGCTGTTGTCCCGAACCAATGGACGTACTTTGGGTTGTTTCCGTCACCGACACGAGCAACCTTGCTGTTCAGGCCCTTCGACGTGGTTGACGAGAGTAGCGGAGGTGCAGTAGTCGACGATGATGCGGTCGCAGAAATAATTTCAGGAGTTGACGACGGGATTGGAAGCGGTGCTGTTGGAACAGGATGCTGAGATGGCGGGGTATCCACAGAAGAACGAGCAGTGCAGCTCTCCTCCATCGGATCAGATCGCAGTGACGCGGGTGCAATGCTACTCGTGATTGTTGTGGGTGGTGGTATGGGTGGACCAGGGACGGAGGAAGCGAGCAGGGTGGGGTCACTAAAAAGGCCGTCCCTAAACTGAGGATTAGCTAACTCATGGAACGGGAAAAAGGGAGCATACAGGGGGTTTGACGCCTGGATAGTGTCATATCAGCATGTGTGACGGAAGGGATCATGATTAACTCACCGAGAAGGGCTTGGTTGGAGAGACTTGTGGTACTGGCACCGTAGTTGTAATCTCGACATCTTTTGTCGTTGACAAAGGACCTTCGGCTTCAACCTGCATGGGCACTTCGTGCTCGGGATCGGTAGCAGCTGGGATCGTAACTTCAATGGAAGGTCGCTTGTGGGAAGTCAAGATGGATGGAGGAGAATCAGCGGGGGAAACGACGATATGGGGGTCAACGTTGGGCACCGGGGGTGTGACGGCAGATGTCAATGGTGTTTCGGGTGTTGATTGGGAGGTGGAGGTAGGGTCGACACGTCGCCTCTTCGACTTTGGGACCCTCAGCCGAGCAGTGGACGAGGAGGCGGAATCACCGGACTCGCGTTTGCGAGGGATCGATTCAGGAACAGCCTCTTCTTTCGCTTTGGCTGGGTTCCTGATGTTCTTCTTGTACCAGGAGGGGAAGTTTTCGGTTGCGACCATGACTGCCTTCCAGTTCCCTTCGCCTAGGGCAAGAGCTGGGAAATACTTGCACATAACGTGAATGAAGAACACATATTCGTTGGTGCCGAGCTCACTCCAGCAAGCAGTAAGGCGACCAGTGGAGTGAAAGTACCAATAGAGAGACCGCGCAAGAGCTCGGAGCATGTCGCCAGTGTCTTCGCTTAATGGGTTCCCATCTTCGTCTTCGAGGTAAGTGGGTTCGTCAGTTTTAACTAGGCTTGTTGAATCCTTATGAACTCTCTTCACCGCCAGGTACTCGGCTTTGGTCCAGAAATTGACATCAGGGTGCCGAACTTTGGTCAGGAGAGGAACATCAAGAAGTGCAAATTGGGCAGGGAAAGAGCTGGCGACTTTGAGGGTCTCCAGGAGGGCGTCGTGTGCTTCCCTAAGGCCAGAAGAGTCAGCATATGATCATCTATATTCGGCAAAAACTCACCTTAGAGTCGTGAGTTGAACTTGTGTCGACAGTAATTTGTCTTCCAATTCTCGAATTATGTGATGCTGAGGAACATGAAGTGGCCTTTGAGGAGGTTGAAGAAGATGCTGTCTTGTTGTAGAAGCTGGAAACTTGTTAACAAATCTGGGGTTGCTCTATTGGGCGAAGGTCTGGGAAAGCGCTAAGCAATGCAACGCTCCGCGAATAAGACGTAGCTCACCTCATCATCTGACCCTACTGCACCGTATATAAGTGAATTCTGAGGAAAAAAGGACGCCTAAGGAATGGGCAGTCTTGATTCTTGAGGATGGCAAGGATAGTATTGTGATTCGGCACCGTGATGCAGTGGTAAATTGTCGAGTTCCATGGCGTCTTCAGCAGGAGAAAAGAGTCCACGAGACGACGTGGTCTGGGAATTAGATGGGTGGCAGTATACAGGGATGTTAGAAATTGAGAAAGACGGAGGTGTGGACATTTTGCTGGTGGAGGTAGAAGGGAAGACAGCCTGTGCGGCGCGTTGCATTCGACGCGTCAATTCCACACACTTTTCGCCACACGCATATATTCTGTTACAATGCAATAGGACTACAAAATATGTAAAAAGTCCTACTCCTGTGTCATCTCTTCGGCTACCCCACCCATCGCTGCGATATCAAGACCAGGTTTTTCGACAACAAAAAAACAATCTGCCAAATCCGATCCCTGCCTAGCAGAGTGAGGAACAATCGCAACAACAGACTCAATCGTGGAGACATCGACAACCCTCAAAGCATCGTCACCTTGGTACTTGCATGACCAAACAGTGTTGGATGATGCTGTGAGAAGGTCTGAATCGGGTGGGCTGTATAGGGACACGAGTGCCAGAGTCTTTGTCGTCTCGAGTGAAATCTTCAGTTGGAAATAAAATTGAACCTCGGCAAATTCAAGTTTGGATTGGATCTGGAGCTGTGTAGAATGACCACATTGATTCAGCTGAACACAAAAGGGTAGAGTCCCACAGACCTTCACATTCCTCGACATTCTTACTTCACCTAGTGGCTTCAATTTTTCCTTCCATGCTGTACGGGCAATCTGTCCATTCGGGAGACGCAAATGAGCCCATTTGATGACAGAAGCCTTCCAGGCTTCACAATCGATATCCAGTTCTTGACGGAGAAATGTTTTGAGAGCCATGGCTTCAGGTGGTTCGAGATCACGAGCGCAGGTGTCCCTTGCGCAAAGAAGAGCGTAGCCATGACCAATGTCTAGACCACCACGCGGTAGAAAGCCCTCCTTCCCAGCATCTAGATCCAGCTTTGGAACCATCGTCTTGAGTGCGTTGACTTCTGCACGTCGCAGACCTCGTTCAGAAAGGTTTGCATACGGATTGACATCTTGCTTGATTTCTTCGGTAAGGTTACCAATGCTACATTCCATTGTCCACTGCGAAGAGCATGCTCCTGGGCCAATGCGAAGTGCTTCGGGGACGAGATGTGAGAGCGCATGGATACTTTGTCGAACAAAGTGAATTCGATCAGTGCGACGTTGGACGTAGATCTTCTCAAACTCGGCTATGAATTGGATGAGGGCAATATGGGCAGCGGGCATGCCGTCGGCTCGCATGCGCTTCTGGTAGATGAAGCGAAATCCGAAGACAAGCTTGCAGTAAGACTGCCAGATATCAAATGGGAGCCGCCGATACAGAAGGCCAGGACCGACACCAAAGAGGTGCCCAAGGTGCTCCCATGCCTTGTAGCCACTATTAATCTTTTCTGCAGGATTTCGGGGTGGGGTGTCATGGGAGCCAGGATGATACGGCGTACAATTTGCGACATCTTCACCATACTCCTTCCAGACATTACCCACGAGCACAGCCCAGTACCAAGTGGCTTTCGAGTCAGTGGATTCGCAGGCAAGATTTCCACGCCAGAGATTCAGGAGAATATCAGCGAGGTTTAATACGAGATGCATGATATCACCTGGAAACATTCTTGGGATTCCGAGAATGGAGTCTGGTGATAGGCCACTGAAAATACTGGGCTTGCAGATTCCCGATTCCCGGCGACGTATCTCGTAGACACCTTGACGTGGAGAAGCACATACTTCCGCGAGACTCAAGAGATACTTCGTACAATCAATAGAACGAACTTGATGGGGAGGAACATCTTCATGGTTGCAGCCAGCCACCGCGTAATCGTCTGGCTTGAAAAGGACTGGGTAGTACTTTGGTTGGCCGGCTTTGTGTCGTCCGACGAGGCCACACCATAAACGGCACCCGACCTTGCCAGAGTGACCCACAAGACCATTCAAATATGTCATCCTGGGGCCATCTGCAGTTGCAAGGATGATATAGAGATGGGAGCTTGTACAGATCCTCTGGAATGCATCCCAGATTGGGAGGCCTCCACCTGGAAGCCTATTGATTGCCTCGATGTGATGAAGACCCAGAAAGAGGAAGGAATCGACGACTTTAGGTTTGTGGGGGCCGGGGATGAAGCCACCGGGAATAACATGCTTCTTCTTGTAACGGCGGTCAGGAGAAAGGTTCACGAATATCCAGATATAGATCCAGCAATCAGAAATCTTGTCGCGATAGAGCTGTGCGCCATCGAGAGACATCATAAGGATTGTATCATTCTTCTTGATTTTCCTGGTTGAAACCGCTTCCAGAATATCCATACCGCAGCAGATATCATCAATGATTTTGATATGACCCTCGGTCTCGTTTTCCTCGAGCAAGGACTGAGTCTTCTCATCAAAGTAGAGCATATGCTGTGCAGATTGTGGGTGTCGTCGTAGAGCTTGGACTGATGGACCGATGGGAAGGGTGTAAAAGCTTTGACGAGGTGCTCCTCCAACTACAGCATATCGAGATTCGCCACACTTCAGGCAGCTATCGAGAGCCTCAAATTCACCAGTATATGCCGCGCAAGTGTTGGGACACATATCCTTGATTATGGGCTGTATGCCGCTGAGGTGAGCCATGCGACGCTTGATTTGATCAACGGTGAGGAGGTCCTGCTGAGGAAAGGCTTTGTTCATGGCATCGACTGAATCTGAGAGATTCTGCTGTGATCCTGTCGTGTTCGCAATGAATAAACGGATGCAAAGGAGGAGTGCTCGATCTGCCTCTTCGTCAAGCTCGAGCTGGAAATCTGGCGGGTTGAGCAGCGTCTCCATAGCCTGCGGACTGAGATCTCCATTGTCCAGAGATGCATTTTGGAGTGCATGAATGAATTCTTGGGCCGTCCGAACATCGTTGATAAGGGAGAATGCACAGGAGTTGTCACGTTCATCAGGGTTTCGGTCTTGCTGGTCTGGTGGAGGTCTGTCGTCACCAGGTGAGCCATCTTGGGGCTGAGACGCCCTCTCCACCAGACTGCCACGATCCGGGGGACCAGAGTCAATCCCAGCTACAGCATGTTGCCGCCTCGCGAGTGAATTCGCTGGCGCGTCTCTCTCTTCGTCCTAACAGCAATTAAATTAGACTCTGTGACAGACAAAAATTTACTGATACACTGACATTTTCCATCCTGTCTACGCCCGGCCCACTGTTCCCATCATCCTGCCCATCCTCTCTTTGGCTGGCATCTTCGTCTCCCCCCGCCTCGTCCATCTCATCTCGGAAGCTCCGCTCCTCCTCCTGGCCAGTCTGATTGCGCTCAGCATGCATATAGGCGCGTGGATTTTCTGAGCAACGTCTCCTGGCCGCAACGGTCAAAGGAGGAGCCGGATCTTGACGACCGTTCACTGGCATGAAAGCCAAGTCGCGAAATTTTTTATGATTGTTGTAAGTGGATTTAGAGACCACCTTTTTTATCTTGCAGTACCATATACAGTCACAATGATATTGTCTTTTCCCAAGGTCATCTCAAGGAATGGTACGAGTGGCGGGCATGGTGTCAGTACGGCGTTTGAAATCTTGTTGCCTTGGGCAGGGGGGAGTGCAAGCGCCACAGGAGGGTACCAAGAACTAGAAAGACACAAGTCCGTGCAGTCTGTCAACCAGTTGCTTGAGTTTCAAGGGAGGTAACAAGGTAACTTGCGATGTTGGAGCAAGGTCAAACTGAGATTGTCTGGGGAATCTTATCTTATCACCAACGTGGCACGTTCCGGCTCGTTGGTCGCTTTCGGGCAAGATCTGGCTCAGTTTCGCCAGACCGACTTTTCACTGGGTATCAGGGGGTAAAGGTTTACAGTTTCATAATGACCATTGGACTGCTTGGAAGTGCAGCTCGGGGATGGCGACGACAATTCGGCAGCATCTAAAAACGAAGCACGAGGAGGAATGGAAGGGGATTGTCGTGGAGGAGAAGCTAAAGGGCTGGCAGACAGTGAACACTGAGCCCTCTATGGGATCAAACGAATCAGGTGAACAGGAGGAGTTCAGCGTCAAAGGCTTCCTTGACCGCCTTGTAAAGTGGATTGTCGCCGATGATCAGGTACGATTGTCTCTCGTCATTGACCCAAGTTTGGGTGCTTATCAATTCTATTCTAGTCCCTAAATGTTGTGGAGAGCAAGGAGCTTCGTGACCTGCTCCTGTATGTTGGTGTTGAATTGAAGCCAGATGATATCCCTCATCGTTCGAAGCTCGCACAACTGATCATTGAGAAATATCAAGAAAAACACGACCAGCTTAAGCTCGAGATGCAGCATCAGCAAAACCAGATTTCTGCCCAAGCCACCCAAGCGCGCCAAAAGATTCCCCAGCATAGCCAAGTGCTCGCCTAGCGATGCAAGTGCTTGCAAGCGCGGCCTGATTTTGGCAAGTGCTCTGGAACATCCTTCTGCTTGAAAACACTCTCGAGAACCTGCTGGGCTTGCAAACCATCGCAAGTATTTCGTGCCGTACTACCTGCTAGTACTTATGCGTAGAGAAACGATTCGAGTGTTTTTGGACATGCCCTAAACAACGATCACGAGGCATGCTGTCTTCACACTCCTGAGCGCTTACTCTGCCACGTCAACCAACGACATCGAACATCCCTTACCATTTGACTCTGCCAACAGTCCAACTATTTCTTCCCTCTGTCCCTCGAACACCTTCATACACCCCAGAGCAGACCCAGATTCGTTTCCACACACACTCTAACCGAGGGCAGCCACGAGAATCGACACAACCGATGCCCCCTTGCGACGTGACTTAGACCGGACTCGCTATCAAACCACTCTCTCTAGCTGTGACGATTCATTGTCAAGTAGCTGTGCCAAATGAACACAATCTCAGATAAGGAAGACGGATGATCTCGACACGTGGCCCCCTTCGCCTTCACTCCCCTAACAGGCATCGGAGACAGGAGATGTGAAGGCGGCAACGGTGAGTTTTACATCCATTTTTCTTTGCTCTGCAGCTCATCTTGTTGTGAAGCACCGTCGACATTTCGATGCTCGGAACCATCGAATAACACCACCACTGCATGCTCTACTGTCCGGCTTCAACACATGACTTCGCCGTGTAATCGCGGGTATGGGCGCATCGGATTCTACCTTTCACGATGTCTGCAATACTGGCTACCTCCAACCTCTACATGCGGCTATCCACTCCTATGTTCTATTGCCGGACCCTTTGAAGTCTACATCTGTTGTTTTGGCTGTGCAATCTCCTCTTTCGGCATGTGATAACCTTGCTTGACATCACTGTTGGCTGGTCAGACCACAATCATCTAGTGCTCAACTATGGTCATGGTTTCGGATACAGCTGCCGTCCGTTGTTGTTTGAACCATCCCGTATCTCATCTTATCCATTCTCACCTTCTTGTTGATCTGGCTATTCCTGTACCGGAAACGGGCATCTATGGTCCATCTTTGAGGCAAAATTCCCCCGCAAAGTCGTGTACAGACCAAGCAAATGACACCCCTTCGATCCTTCGTAGTTGACTCACCCGCCGTTCGCCAAACAATCCAAGCAAATTGAGGACACTTCAACTGTTATTCTAATTTCCGATGTCGTGTACTCCCGTCTATTGCGCCTCCTTCCACCAAGTGACTGCCTTGGGCTTGTTTTTCATCTACCAGTCCATCTCATTCAACCTACCCTCGTCGCCAGAGTCCACCACCTGGATCTTCGCACGGGATGACAGAACAGGCAAATGGCCTGGTAGTGTCATCGTGGTCACTGCTTTTCTCCTTCCACCCTTGATCAAAGGGTTTCGTTAGCGAATGCCTCGGGATTGCTTCTATACTGTCAATTACTACAGTGTACTTTTGCAATATATAGTTTTTGATTCCTCCGAACCATGGGTCCTTCAGTTGCAGGTTTGATCTTATGAGCTCGATATGCCCGTATAATGGAAAATATGCTACGCCTTATTTTAGCTTGACCCAATTTGACAGGGCTTGCCAGTACTTGCAAGATGGCCCATCGCACTTGACAGATACCACCGTTGCTTGAGAGTGCTAGGCGAGAGCTTGTGAGAAAACACGATTTCTTGGTGGCAGCTTTCAAAATGGGGGGTAGCCCGCAACGCTTGGGACGCTTGTGGTGCTTGCTAGCACATTCCAGCTCTCTCTATTTTATTTTAGTTTACTGATGAGGTACAGTTTCCAAAGAGCTCCTTTTGGTCTTCACTCATCCGAGCTTCTAGAATGCCTTGGGTCAAATTTCATTGGGTGATGATGGTTGGTCTGATATCCGGCGTCGGCTTCACTTGGGAGTCAGTGCTCACTGGATGGCCAAGGATAAGGAGGGGCGGATTGTGATGAAAAGTCGGCTCATTGCCTTCCGCTGAGTTGAGGGGGTCCACAGCGGAGAGAACTTAGCCCGAGTGTTCCTTGAGGTGGCGAAGGAGTTCAATATCATCCATAAGGTATGGTTAATGAGTCCACGATGGACCAGGAGCCTGTCTGATCACCCTGATCTAGATTGGTTCGATTACAATGGACAACAACTCGAAGAATGATACAATGATGAAACACCTCAAAAAGGAATTGACGAAAATCAAGATACCCTTCCATCATGAGGGGAACCGTATACAGTAAGTGGTTTGTTACCAGAACTGATTTGGGGTAATGAACCGAAACTGTACAGCTGTTTTCCTCATATCATCAACATAGCTGTTCAAGAGGCACTCAAGGTTTTGGCAGATGGATACAACCCCTATCTGGGTGCTATACCACCTCAAAACAATGGCTCTCCCTTCTACTTTGCACTCCAGAATAATCCTATTGGTTGTTGTCATGACTTAGTGACAGCATGCCGTGCTTCCGATGAACATCGGACAGATTTTCAGAAAGTTCTCAAGCAAGGGAATGAGTCAAACCTTTTTACTTTGCCTCAAAACGAGCTCTTGCAGGATGTGGACACCAGGTGGTCATCTATGTTGTTGATGATTGGCAGGGCACTCAAACTACACCTGGTAAGCTGACCTTGGCTTTCATGAATTGCTCTCAAAGCTTCCTGCTCACAATAAGTCCTCAGGCCATCCGACACTTCACCCAACACATTTCTCATCAAACCCTCTCATCATACACTCTCACAGATGCCCAGCAAGAGGTCCTTCGTGAAGTTGCGGAATTTCTTGTTGCCCCGCACATGACGCAGCAATTTGTCTCTGCTGACAAGATTCCTACCACACCAATGGCATTACCAGCATACGAGAAATTACTTGAAATCCTCCAGGGCCAGAAGATGTCCCTCCCTCGTGTTGCCCATATCATTGAGGCTGCGATTCGCAAGATTGAAGAGTATGTATTTCTATCACGGAAGTCACGGATCTATGCACTTGCAATGAGTACGCAATATTCCTTACTGCTTGTTTATATCCATAACAACTCTCCTTCGTCTAGTCATCAATCCCACATCAAAACTTGGATGGATTGAGGAGCATTGGACACCAGTCGAAGCTTTGCAAGCAAGGGAGTGGATCAAGATTGCAGTACATATGTGGCTAATCAGAACCTTTTTCATTTGGCTGAAAGAGCTGTTTCCAGATGCTTGAATATAGGAAGTTAATGCAAACAAAACCTGTCTGCGCAACGCCACAGCTGGTCTCACAGTCCTCGCAAAACACTGCCAAAGCTCAAGTCCGTGGCTATCGAAACCTCGAGGCCCTCCAGAAGAAGTACTCGCAATCGAGTATCTCTTCCGATTCACCGACCTCTTCAGCTGGCACCAGATCCAGTGTTGATATTGATGCTGAAGTTCAGGCTGCAAACGAGAGAGACCGTCTCACCGTGGATCAAGAGCTCCAATACTACCTCGACTCCCCAGTTATCTCTGGAGATGCACTGGAACACTTCAATATTGTGTCTTTCTGGCAGGTAAATTCACTCTGTTCCATTCACAGGCCACTTGGTGCTGAGGTTATTCACAGGGAAACCAATCCCAATTTCCTCTCCTATTCAGAGTTGCTATGGATATCCTTCCCATGCAAGCTTCATCTGTGTTTTGTGAACGGGCCTTTTCGTCAAGCAAGGAAACTATCACGGCCCATTGCAGCAAGCTTTCACCTATCATGCTTGAGATGCTTCAAGTTCTCAAGTATATCTTTCGTAACGAAGATCTTGACTTCACTTCAGGTTGGCGAGCTGCAACCGAGGATGAGCTTCTCATGCTTGAGCGTCAAGAGAAGGAATCCGACGACGCTCTCGAGACACTGAGGGATGAGCTCGAGGACCTTCTGCATAGTGGAAGCTTTGAGGAAATAGCTCGGGTGATTAATGATAGTGTTGTCCCAGTTGCCTAGCAGTTTTCTATGGAATGAATATGTACATTAGGCTGTACTTGTCTTTCGTCTGGGAGGACAGATCGTGCAGACGGGAAACACGTTCGGCAGTGTCCGACAACGCCACCTGCATAGCTAAGGCCTTCAAAGTCCCTTCAAAGGGACTTACTATTTTGCTAAGCCTCCGACTCTTCGCTTTAAAGGGACTTAACATAGCTTAGCAGCAACACTAATGGGGACAAGGAAGCGGAACGCTGAGGCACAAGGCAACTAGCTGTGTGTAAACCATGTGGCTCCAACTGCCTACGATAAGAACAGAATGATGATCATGAGTGACGCTTCCAGCCGTTCTGCCAGCGACGCAAGCTCTGACTGAAGTCGTCAGGTCAGCGTGGCCAAAACAAGTGAGTCGATGAGAGGCCACATGGAATAAACAATCGATGTTAATGGTCCCAAAATGGTCCGTGCGTTCTGTTGGTTGCAGTCGACCTTGTCGAGTGTGCGGCTCAGAGTGGAGCCGTATTCAAATTCGTGTTGGATGGTGGTCGATTGCATTGGAGAGTTCATGTTCGCGTACAACAGTTGAACAGTGATGTATGGTTCATGAGGGTGTTGAAACGTTGAAGAGTCTCACACATGAGAAAGTACGCGTCTCATCTTCCTTCAGTGGGCCTCCCTGTCTTACTTTCCTTTCGTCGATGACAGTGGTGCCGACCCTTCCCTCCGTCTCGATATCCTTCTTTCCTTAGAGTGGCAAAGTGTTGGCTAGATGGGCGATTGCGAACTAGAGTTGATGGTGGATGTTTGCACCCTCGATGTGGCCTTTGAGTTGGATACCTCGCTCAATTGACTATGCGGAAAGAGATCGGCCATCTACGTATGCGAGGCGTTCTTCGTAGTGGTCAGTCAGCCAGTGGGTGTATGCTGCTGATAGTCAGAGATTTGGAGCCGCGGATGAGCTAGTGTTGGCCCATGGGAGTTGGGGAACACGTGTATGCGCACGAGAGTGGGAGTTGAGGGTGAACTGAGCGTTCAACAGGGAAGAGGCGAGTGCGTGTTTGGTGTGAGAGTGAGTAGGTTTTCGAGGAAAAAAGCGGGGTGAATCATTCTGAGAACGAGATAGTAGACGAGTGAGAGTAAGGAAGATCGATATCGCGATGGAGATGAGTTGTTGAAGAAAGTGGAGTGGGGATGGGTGTGTCTAGGGAGAATGGATCATTGGACGATGACAGGGATGGAGACCAGTGGGACTCCAAATGAGTGGGTTTAAGAGGATGGGGACTGGAATGAATGAGACGAGGACAGAGGAAGGAAGAGAGTCTGCCGAGGGAGGGATTGGGATGGGCAGAAGCAGGTAGTGGAGATCAGAGGATTGAGACTGGAGATTTGTAGGAGGTGAATGAGACAAGGAAGGTGGAGATAGTGAATGAGGGTGCACATGAATCGTTGAGGATGGGGATTGGATGAGTGGGTTTGACGAGATGTGTCGGCTATGAACAGATATACGATTCATGGGAATCTCATCACAGGCCATTGTTTGGGTCGACTCTCACTGACTTGCATCATAGTAGAAGTATATCATTATATGCAATATCACATGAGGTGTGGTCGCAACAGAAATCAATAGGATTTACACAGCAAATTAGGTACGGAATTTGGATCAGTCAAATTGAGATGGGTGGAGTGAGAGGTGAGCGAGATGGAAGAGAGGCGAGCCACGAAGGAGATGAGAATGAGTATGAAGATGGAGACATGTCAGTTGCAGAGGACGGGTGTCGAGGATGAGTGGGTTGAAGACCATGAGGATTAAGATGAGTGAGACTGGTAGGATAGGAACCAGGGACAGGGTGGAGATAAGTCATTTTGAGGATGGAGACCGAAATGAGTGGTTGACGAGAATGAGGATCAGAGGAGGGATACTGGGGACGATTGAGATTGAGACGACATGGACTGACGATGGAATCGAAGTTAAATCACTGAGAAGAAACAGTGATCCCCTCGTGACCTCGCCAAGGAAGGGCTCAAACGGCCGAGACTATGACAGTGGATGTCGGATCTGCACAGTGGAGAGTTGAGACTTTTCGGTTCAGTCTCACAGAAGATGTGATGGAGAGAGGTGTGAGGCGGCGATATGGGTGATACCGAGGGACAGTTTGTATGGGAACTGGTGACATCAATGCATGGCATGTTACGATGGTTTGAAGGGAATGAGAGATGAGAGATGATGGACGTAAAGGAGTAAATACCCAAGAGAGGCGAGTAAATTCTTTATGTCTGAAAAAGATGATGAAAATATCTGAGATGTGGAGGGGAGGCAAGAGAGACAGGTGGCGATACGTTTATATGATGTGAGGTTTTGTTTTTGTTTTTAAATATTAGGTTGAACGACAGACAATACAGAGTTGTGTCGACCCACGGATCAACTGAATAATGTTGGACCTCAACAAAACTGGATTGGGCGAGGGGAGACAGATTTTCAAGTTATCGGTGTGGAGAATACACATGGAAGAAGGAACCCCAGGAACGCACGAAAATGTAGGAAGAAGAGGCTGGAGGACAGGAAGCAGAATGCGGAACAAGGGGGCCGGTGTTATGAGCGCCTTAGCGTTAGCGTAAGGTAGCGAATAAGGCTTGTAAGTCCTTTGGATACTTCTTGCTAACTGGTACTCAGGCTACGATGTTGAAGAGTAGAGGATGACGAGGGAGGAGCGAACCGGTTGAAGGATACAACTTAAAGCGCTGTATTGTTCAAGTGGACAAGCTACCGAATACAAAGTAGGTAGGTGTCTTTATATACTACAGGAACAATGGAATATCGAACAATGTACTATAGACAATAACGAGTGAGACAATGCCTTCAGATAATGGCGAGCGAGTTAAAGTTTGAGACAATGATAAAGTACAATGAGAGACGAACAATGTGATGGAGAACAATGGCGAGGCTGTACGAGGCTGTACAGGATTTGAGATAAGATAAGATAGAGATGAGTCGTACTAAGTATCATAGACAAGGGAAATGATACGAAAACGAATGAAGTCCGATGAAAA
>KL197743.1:109243-133431 GCA_000697665.1 Jaapia argillacea MUCL 33604 | reverse complement strand
ACATATTCGTCCCGACGATCAACTCCGATGCACCCGATGCGAACGTTCCTAGGACTCCGAGACACCCGATTCAACTCAGATCTCCTCCTTCACCACCTTGGACTCACGACCTTGCACATCCCCGGAATCTCGACAATCTTATCAGGAAGTTCTTTATCTCGATGATCCGAGTCCCCGATACACTGCCACAACATGTTCCGATGATCCGATACTCTGGGATTTACAAAACACTTACATCACTCTCCATACCATCGCTTATCGACTTCTCCACCTCATGTCTGTGCTCTTGCGCTGAGTCCTCGATCAGGAAGATACTTGCTTTAGGTTTCCGAGATTAACTACTCTAGATCCTGCTCATCCCGAGGCTTCTGTGCACTTCCTCTTTTGGTCTGATACGCCTCCAATAGGACTTCACTCGCTTCCGAGGAATACTCAGTATGTTTTACCTCAGTTACTTGACTTCTGACTTGTCCCCCTCTTTTGTTGTGCACTCCTTCACTTGATTCACCCTCATGTTGTCCTGAATTCACCTTTCCCTTTATCCTTTCCTATTCCATAGCTACCTCATGTACTTAGGTATAAAAACCTGTCTGTAGCTACTTTCCCAATAACAATCTTTTGTGATCTCTCTCGTCCGGAGTTGCTCTTGGATGTTGTTCACCCTCGCGCTCTCAATCTAAGCTTGTCTTTGTGTTCCCTCGGAATCTAACTGTGTCGGGCTTCAGACTTCTTTGTCTTCAGGATTTCTGGTTTTCTTACTTTTGACTTGTGTTGACGTTTCCCAACCTTCACGTTCTATCTCGACGCTTTCTTTTCGATTCATTCCGATCTTATTTCGTTCCGATTAGTGTTTTCCTTTCGTTCCTATCCCGACGTATTAGTTTCAGTCCATTTCAATTTGATTTCTTCATTTTCCTATTGTTTTAGTTTGTTTTCGTCACACGTCTTACAGTTAGGTTCGTCGTATCGTATCCTTAGATTTCCGAGTAGTCTGACTCGATTCCCGACGTTCCAGACACCCGCGCAAGTACTCGCCGTAGCGCACCCTCCCCTCAGGATTACTCCTCCACTATCGCTGTGTTGAGTCGAGTTTCCTTTGTGTTCCGATTACTGGACACATCAATTCCGGACCTTACAAAGTCTGTCCTACGCATTCCCACATCCTGAAACACTGATCCCTCCTGTTCTTTGATTTCCATTGAAGACAAACAACTACCCCTCACTCGGACCTCACGCACCCTGAGTACCCCACATCACGAGGCTCTCTGCAAGGTGATCAAGATGTGTCAGATTGATGATTCGGAGAGACAGAATGGAAGCTGGGATCGAAGATGATGAGAGCCATGTTTGAGAATAAGTGGAATTACACGCATCGTCTTCATTGGTTTGTCCTCCCATCTGGCTTTCCCCCACCAGATTACACCACACCCCAATCTCGCTGGTTTCTGTCCATGTATCGTCGAATCCCCATGTTGCGTTCAACCCACCGCTTTCACTCAAGGATAAAACATTGACTCCCTCCCTTGCTACGTCCTTCCTTGTCAAGTGTGCGAATCCAGGGTGATTTTCGAATTCACATTGGATGGCCGTCTATTGTGTATTCTCAGAGTTGGAGTGCTCGCCTACGCGTATGGTAATTGAAGAGTGGATGTTGCGGATGGCTGTTCAAATGTTCACTTCGCGCATGGGATAATGCTATTGGGAAACCCCAGTTATTGCTGAAAACCCGGGTTTAGCGAGAAACCGCCAAGTCGATGAAATCTGACGAAAGTCAGGGAGGGTTGTTGATCCCCAAGTCCAGGGATTTCGGGTGGTGTCAAGCCTGAGGGTGCCTTGGTTCTAGTTGGCGAAGACTGATGCTGGGATTTCCTGAGAAGCACCAACCACATGAGCTCAATGACAACGGTGCGAACGTCAGTGAGCACAGCAGCAAAATAGTCGCACTTGTTGTCGTCGACGACAGCAGCAGTCTCTTTGTTGAAAATTGATAAATCGAAAGTCTGATTCACCATTTGATGACTAAATGCACACATACAGTCATCACCCAGTCCCTCGGACACCACCTGTTGTGAACACGTTCGGACTGGTATCTTTCCCTTTGTATTGGTTGTATTTTTATCGGACTTCATTCGTCTTCGTATTATTTCCCTTGTCTATGATACTTAGTACGATTCCTCATTATCTTATCTTATCTTATCTCCGATCCTGTACAGCCTCGTATAGCCTCGTCATTGTCTTTGATCTCATTGTTCTTCTTTTATTGTACTTCGTCCATTGTCTCGAAACCTTAACTCATTCGCCATTGTACAAGTACATTGTCTCACTCGTTATTGTTCATAGTACATTGTTCCACTTTTCATTGTTCCTGTAGTATATAAGGATGCCTAGCTACCTTGTATTCGGTAGCTTGTCCACTTGAACAATACAGCGCTTTAGTTGTATCCTTCAACCGGTTCGCTCCTCCCTCGTCATCCTCTACTCTTCAACATCGTAGCCTGAGTACCAGTTAGCAAGAAGTATCCAAAGGACTTACAAGCCTTATTCGCTACCTTACGCTAACGCTAAGGCGCTCATAACACCACCACTCCTCTGTACACCCAACTTGTCTGCGCTCTGTACATAGCATCCTTATACTTTCTGCAAAGAAATTTAGCACATTGTATATTACCATCCTTTGGCTTTCTGAGACACCAATTTAAAAAAGATTTGAGGCAATTGCAATCATGCCAGTGCGATTTAAGTTGGACCCCAGAACCTTTTCACTCATCCTTCAAATTTGATTCGAGTCCTGCTGCACCAACAGGAACTGTACAGGGGAGTGAATAGTCTCATCCTCTCCACACGAGGATTCTAGTGATTCAAGATCTCTGAAATTCTATGAGATCCAGTTCTGAATGTACTGTGGTGGCGACACTCCCCACTGCTGAACAGACTTTTGCCAAGAACACAGCCACATACCAGCTGCTCAGCCCATGACTTGCTTCATTTCCAGGCACGTAAATGATGCCAATTTATGGTAGTAGGAAACAGGAAATTAGATATTCCAGTTCTCCGTTCTACCTACATCTCCTTCCAACCTCCAAAACTCTCCTCACAATGGTTGGCAGACCCAGGTCTGAGGAGAAGAAGACTCAGCTGTGTCAGGCAGAGGAGGCTCGTGTCATGGCCAGGGCTGTTGTTGCATATCAAGATGAACTCACCAAGGTTGACACAGAAAAGAAGAGAGGACTACGGAGTATCTGCTGAGACATCGAGAAGGAATACTTCACAGAGACAGGCAGGAATATCACATGGAGTCATTCTACATTGGCCAGTCTAGCGAAGGGTGGGAAGCCAAGGGCAGTTTTCAATTCAGAGAAGAGTTGGTTGTTGGATTCTGAAGTCGACAAGATAATTGAGTATGCAATTACAGTCACAGAGAGGGGCTTCCCTCTGAGTCATCGGTGGCTTAGGGAGCATGTTAACGAAATCTGTCATGCTAGACTTGGCCAAGCATTCCCTCAAACCAGAGTGGGCAAAAACTGGACCCATCATTTCGTGATGAAGTACTCCAATCGATTGACCATGTACACTGCCAGGCCACTTGACACTGCTCGTGCTCGTGGAGTCAACCTGACAACCAATGCAGCATGGTTTAAGCTACTTGGTAAGACTCTTGAAAGAGGTGATGCAGGAAAGCCAATTGCAGCGGAGTGCTGCTGGGGTGTTGACAAGAGTGGGTTTCAATCAGGGTTAGGTGATACACAGGAGAAGGCCATCAGGGGGAAAGGGAAGAAAATCCAGTACCAGCAACGAGATGGGGATCGAGAGAATATCACCGTTATCGTGACAATTGGTGCTGATAGTTCATCTATCCCACCCGCCGTGATCTTCAAGGGAAAGGCATACCAGTCTAAATGGAAACAAGACAATCCTGCTGAAGCTTCGTAAGCTATAATCCCTACCCTTACCCTAATTTGCCTAACTAGTTTGAAGTCTTGGTTACTCGAAGAAGGGGTGGACTGATGGCAAAATTGGTTGACTATGAATTGAACAATTTGACCAATTTACTGCTGAAAAGGCCAAAGGGCATGCACGAGTACTCCTTGTCAATGGACATAACTCTCACTACACCTGAGGCTTCCTGGAGTACGCCCGCATACATAACATCCATATCCTTTGTTACCCATCTCACTTGACTCAAATCTACCAAGGCCTTGATGTCGTGGTCTTCAGCGTCCTAAAATGATTCTAGGTGGAGGAGCGTGACCGGTGGGAACGAGAGAAGGGCGAGAAGGTCACAAAACAAAACTTCCTAGCAGTATATGGGCAGGCTCACATCTGAGCCCTTACACCAGCATTGATTCAGACAGCTTTTCGAAAAACAGAGGTTTGGCCATACAATCCTAGTGTCGTCACAGCCACGATGATGGCTCCCAGTATTGAAAGCTCCTGCGAAGGAGTCCTCCCTCTCATTCCACCCACCCCAGTCCGAATCATTGGAGAGCTAATAAATCAAGTATTGAAGGCCAACAGAGTCCATAGTGAGGGGGAGGGGGAGGGTGAAGGAGCAGGCGAAGGCGCAGGTTCAGGTGAGGGTGACGGAGAGGGTGAAGGTGCAGGTGAGGGTGAGAACAAAGGTGGGGGTGAGAACGAACGCACAGGCGAGAACGAAGGAGCAGGCGAGAACGAAATTGTGGGTGTGGGCGAGAACGAAAGCGAGAGCAACAATGATGACCACGAGCCTGGAGCACAAGCTATTAGCACACCATCAGCCTCCCCTATCAAGCAAGCACTCACGAATCTGGCTACCACATCAGTGGCTGGTCTATTCACTTCCTCCCCACTTCGTCCAAGCTCCCAGCTGCCACCACTACCGATCATGCCGATTTCACCTCAGAAGCCACAAGGCCGGAACCAGGCTCTGCTTGCAATACATCCAGTAACAGAGCTTGAGAGAAAATTGCAGGAGGCCTTGCAGGCCTCTGAAGCTCGGGAGGAGGAGTCCAAGGCTTGAGTCATTGTGTTGCAGGCATCCATGGTTCTTCAAGCGAAGTATCTTGAGAAAGCACGAGCGGAGTTGGAGTCGAAAGAGTGAAAGAGAAACCCAGCCAAGAGCTCCCGGCTTGTTGGAGATGGCCTTCCGTGGCTGCTTACAGGTGATGTGTTCTACGAAAAGGTTGTCATGCATGAGGCTCACCAAGCTGAAGAGCAGGAGGCAAAGGAGACCAGACAAGGGGAGAGGGAGAGAAAGGCAGAGCTGATGGCAAAGTGGAAGATTGAAGATGAGGCCAGGGTGAAGTGGAACCAGGATAAATGCTTGCTCTTTAATGAGAAGTTGGCAGAGTGGAGGGTGGAACAAGCAGTGGCCAAAACTGAGAAGAGGCATCCGAAGTGGAGAAAACCAGTTCCTGGAGTTATAGAAAAACCAATACCACGCCCCACAGCCAGTACAATCGAGGAGGAGGACGAGGAGGACGGGGAGGATGCGGGAGATGATGATGAGTAGCGATAGTCACGGAGTGTGACATTGATGTGACGTACTGTACAGAGGACCGGTTTCTCGCGGAATCACTCAATTGGACGGACTCCCTTACTGCTACCACATCATCCCCCCGAGATGACCCAAAATTTGGTGAGGAGTGCTTTTGCTATCTCCCAATAACATGAGATACGAGAAAATTCAAAAAAGTGAATTATGGAAATCTTGAGAGCAATCCAAATTCGGTGTACAGACAACCGGGTGATGACTGTATGTCACTTTATCACTAATGTACAATTGTTTAAAGTCAATTTGTCTTTGATTTTTAACGTCGTCGATGACGACGAGCGCGACTATTTTGCCGCTGTGCTCACTGACGTTCGCGCCGTTGTCATCGAGCTTGTGTGGTTGGCGCTTCTCGGGAAATCCCGGCATCAGTCTTCGCCAACTAGAACCAAGGCACCCTCGGGCTTGACGCCGCCCGAAATCCCTGGACTCGGGGATCAACAACCCTCCCTGACTTTCGTCAGATTTCGTCGACTTAGCGGTTTCTCGCTAAACCCGGGTTTTCAGCAACAACTGGGGTTTCCCAATAGCATTATCCTCGCGCATGGGAAGGTTCGAGTCTCATCTTCGTTCCGTTGACTTCCTCTTCTCACTTCCCATTATCTAGATCGTACGACACTTAATTTCACCTTTTCACACCATCTCACATATGCCGAGTCTCACATCTCGTCTAAGCCACCTTCCTTGATGACAAGCAACATCCAGCGCGCACGGGATTTGTTACGCCGGGCGCGGAAACTAATTTTATGCAAATGAACCGTCATACAAATCTCATTCATCGTGTTCAAGTCACAACCTTTACGACCGTGGACATGGCTTCCCCTCCTTCTCACCTACTTCTGTCCCGACAGTCGAGTACGCCCATCTGAGGATGGCTGTTGGAGCGTGAGTATTGAGTATGAGAGTCGGTGAGTGAGTATTGGTGCATAAATAATGAAGACCACATACCGAGACTCGTTCTAAACTCCTCTGTCAATCTCGCAACAGCACTTAATTTCACCGCAGAGCTGACGGCCACATTCGACTCCATGATCTCATCCTTTGTTGCTGGTCTCCCCGCCGCTGACATTTCTCTAACCTCTTGCAATCTCGGGATATCATGTGATACTACCCTCGATGGGGATTGCGTCCGCGCTGATATCGCCTCCAGTATTCGAGATGACACTTGGCCGAGCACCACCGATACGGGCAAGAACCAGTTCAAGTACTGTTTACACATCCTAGTTGGGAGCTCAGAGCGAAGGGCGTGGAAGAGCGAAACTGTGATGCGGAGAGTGAATGGTGTGAGGACTCAGGCGAGCATCAGGGAAATGGGTAGATATGGGAGGGAGATGAGCGAGACTGCGGAGGATGGAGTGAGGCCGAAGATGGGCCCGGAGATGAATCGTTCGAGGACGTTCGATTCAGTTGCAGATTACACCATGTTTTATGTGTCAACACCTGAGGAGGTCGGAATTCAGAGTGAATGCGATTGAAGTCGTTCCGAGATCGGAGATGGACAAGAGTGGAACTCGATATGGGTGGGTTTAGGTGGATGGGAGTGAGTGAGGGTGTTGGGGCGAGCGGAGACGAGCGAGACTCAGTGAGTACAGCCCACCATATCAATGCTTGACATTATATTCATCCCCCTCCCTACCCCGCATCCACAGGATTGGCCCAAGTCCCGGAACGACCGGGGGTGGGGGTTGGTTCATGCACATTGTGAGATTCTAGACCAACGTATAGCAGGCTCGATGGGTGGATATGGGAAGATTCGTCATAAGAAAGTAAGTTCCATCGTTTTTCATTTCATACTCAATCCCTCCTGACGGCGTTGCAATGTTGATCACTCGCGAGTATTCGCAACCTAGATTCAGGCCATCGTCTTCAAACGAAGCGTTCAGTGAATGTAGACTGGGAGGTAAAATGACCACCAGTCCGATCTAAGCCTAACGTTGGTGCGTTTCCTTTTCTCTTCACTCGAGATACGCTTTGACATTTGTTCAACCTTGTCAAACTTGGGAGATAAAGCCTCGGAAAGCCGTTGAATGATGGCTGAATCGTATTGTTGGTTGACGCTCAGTTGACTATTTATTAATGACATGTGAGCCATTCTATCCCACTGTACCATCAGCCTACCACAGTGTTCTATTTGCCACTTGCTTGATGGATCTGGTAAGCAAAATATCACCCGCCGACTTTCTTGGATCTATCTCCAATTATCGCCCAGCTTCATGAGATGTCGGTGTCATAGTTTTGTTATTAGCACCATCGAGGATAGTTTGGGCTATAATCGCGGTGCATAATCAGGTACGGTTCTTATGCATACATCGAGTCAATCGTTCCTGACTGTCGGGTTTTTAGGGTGGCAACTGTGGTTAGAGGTTTTGGCGGACGATGTTTGAGTGATGTACGAGCCGTACCTCTCTCAGGAGCGTTCTCACAAGAATGCCGGGATAACGCCTCACTCCGCCTCACTCCCAAGACAACATTCCCTCCTCTGCCACCACTCTGCTTCGGTGCGGTGACAATTATTGTGGCCAAAATATACTATTGCAAACAGGTGGTATTTATAGCAAATGTCTGTCCACATCGTAAACAAAGAATTTTGTGAATGACAATGATACGCTCGAGAACCCAGCATGTGTCCAAGCGTGAACTGAGACGGGAGGAATCCGTAATCTCTGTGCAACAGGAAAGCCGAGCGACTGAATGACCTTGCAAAATCATAGTTGGGTCAGTCCTGAATTGCGAGCGACGAGCACGGCAATGGATTGGAGACGTACTATCCACACACTGGAACCAACGAACAGGTGCCAAATTCTTTGAGCATCCGCCCGACGGCGACGAACCCTCCGATTGCAGGTATGGGTAGGAGGATGAGTGAGGGAAGGACAAGACGAGGGATCCACCCTCGTCCAAAGGCGGAATTCTTGGCAGCTTCCTCCCATGTCGAGAGACTGAAATGTGAAAAATATAGGTTTACAAGGCCAAAGGAAAGGAGAGCCAGTTGCCCCGAAGATGCCCACGCCATCATCCATCCTCTCTGAGCTATGGTACTCCTTCCCGCTTCAAACCGACTGAAAATGAAGATCACAATGTAGGGGAGGATCAACGAGGCCAGGGTTGCAATAAGGAGTCCTCCAAAAGCTATCCAACCTCTTGCCTGTGTGAACTTTGCGTGCACATAACCACCATCAGGAATATGATCCTGGTTAGCCCAGGAAGATACCGTAAAGACGTGAGTGGCTGACCCCTTCCTTGGCTGGTAAACGAATCTACGAGTGACCTCGTCGGTAGTCACCACGAGGATCTTCTGCAAACTATCTCCGTCCTCTTCCAGGAGCCCCAAGATTTCTTGCGAACCTTCATCCTCCTTCGACTGCATTTCATCGGATTGCAACCCTTTTACCTCTATTGAGAGCCTCGCTAGGCTAAACGCCCCCCAACAGCCACTCTTCGCGGATTCATGAGCGTGTCGCTGACCAACACACGGGTGCTTCTTTTCCCGCCAGCTGCCAACCGCCCCGTTAAATAACCCTCCCCGTTCCTCTGCTTCATCCATGATCCTAGTGCGAAGAAGGTATAGACTCGGGTACTCCCCCACGAGTCCAACACAAATAAGGTTTGCCAGCGACATGAACGCGTACGGGAATACTGATAGGCCAAAGGCAGCGTATCCGTATTGATCAAGCTGGCTCCCTCGGGTCTGGTAAACAGTAGCAGAAGAGTAACAAAGTTGGGCGATGGAGACGGCCATCTTGAGCCAGCTCTGTGATCGAGAGAGTAGTGCACGTTTGTTGACAGGGGAGTTGAATGGAAACATTTCTGCAACTCGACTAGCGGGGTATGCAAGGTGATAACCCTTAGGCAAGACCATTCTACCATGGATCTGGACATGCTCGATTGCAACTCTTTCGAAGCCCCGACCGCGATCAAAAACGATCGTGGCAGATGGAAGTGTGGAAAAACTGTGAATATGTGTCCAGCATGATCAACGTCAATGGTGGGAGGTGTGGCATCGTCATTATGTACTCACCTCTCCTCGATCTCATGGAAGCCTCTGGGGAGTTTGATGCAGATTTCTTCAGGATCATCCGCAGGCTCCCAATCATCTGACCGCACCACGACTGCCAAAGCATCATGAGCCCATGCCTTTTCCAAATCACTGTTTCCCGCGATAAAATGGCTCAAGATTAACCCGAGCGACTTTCCAAGCCCAGCAAAGGGTAGTAGAAGGCTGAGCATCGTCCAAGCCGCGGTGTCGTACCAGTTGGCTCCCGGTGCGGTGGGGATCGTAGTGGCATGTGCAATATAGTTGGCAACGAAAAAGACGGCAATGTCACTCCAGGTGGTTGGAACACAAACGACAGCGCGGGGTATGGGCAGCGCGACGGCGGTAGCGATGAGAAGGGTGGTGATGAGCGAGAGCTGGAGGACTTTCACAACCATAGCGGTGGTCGAAGATGAAGGTGATCTGCAGCAGTCGAAGATACATTGGACCCTAATGTGTGTGCTCAGAACACATTGCACCGTCGTGCAGTACTCTGAGAACCTCCCACCCTCGTGTATGTGCTCGATCACGCCCCGATAAGCGCTCGGGCCTGAAGCGGCCAGGGCCAAGGGAGTGTTATACTTAGCTGCCAATCGTTGATCATACTCCAGTGACAGTAGATCGGCATGATAGTCAGAACGATGTGAAGGGAAGTTCGATTTGCGAGCGATCCACGATCCGCGAGAAAGGGAATAATAAGAAAGGAGCCTCACCTGAGATCCGTCTAAGACGCCCAATCAGCATCCAATCCGAAATAGAACTGAAACTCAGTACCCAAAAACATGCCTTCTCATCGATGGATCCTGATAAAACCAGGGAGGCAGGCGTAGAGGTGGGATGGTAGGCCCAGATCTGGGGGAGGATACGCCGAAAAGCTGTCTCGAAGATGGTTGATGCCCGAGGTGGTTCGGTAGACCAGGATACCTATTGAGAGCTTGGTTCTCGATGACCGAACCTCTTCCGGCAAACAAACATTGAGAGAGCGTGGGCGACGGCGGGGCGCAACCAACCACCTCAAAAGTCGTAGCATGAAGGAGACGCATAAATGAGCGAGACACGAATAGGAGGGCTCCTTATGGAACCAAGCTATCGAAATATTGGGGTTGAGGGTGAAATGTCGAGTTAGGTATAAGCGACGACGAGGAATTTTAGCCGCCGGAGAAGGGTCGAATCAGCGAGTTTATCGCTGTGAAAACGAAATTGATGTATGGCGAGGTGGATACAAGGATGCGATTGAGTAGAACTGAAGTGAGAGGGGTGGATAGCCGGATATTCGAGGTTGGTATGATAGACCGAGGTAGACATCTGACGGTTTGAGAGGGTGGATCTCTATTAGCGCATATATCCCGATTAACGCTCATCGAGAACGCAGGCGAGACGGTAGATGTAACGGTCTACCTGTAAAGCGAAGGCAGGAGCTCAGAACGAGGGCTCGTATAATCGGACTATTGGGGTCGGTGATTAATACATTGCCGACGGATAGGTGAGGAGGGACGACAGCTCGCTTGCTTGAAAATACGATGATTCCCCGTTAGAGGCAGGAGTCATCGATAATCGAGCGTTGCGAGGGTTCGAACAACATGCAAATCGAAGGAGAGGGTCGGAGTAAAATGATTCAGAAGGAGATGGTGGTCGAGTCTGAATTTGCTGTTAGGAGGAGTGAGGTATGGTGTATGACGACGGGTGGATCAGAGGATGGATAGAGCAGAACTCGGGGACCGAAGTGAAAGTGATTGAGAGCACTGGATGAGCGAGCTTGAATTGACAGCTGGATGCTCGAAAGGGTGGATCTCTATAAGGGCGCGCGTATCCCAATGAGCGACTAGCGATAAAGTGTAAGCGTCGGCGATGGAACCAAAAACTTGCGAGATGCAGGAATCGGGGGGGAACTCTGGTACGATGAAGCCGGCGTGGTTTGTGGCACTGTAGAGTTGGGTGATTGGGGGTAATGTCGAGGTTGATATGACTGACGACGAGGGAGAATCTTGATTTGGTTTGGAAATCTCGCGTTTCACGATACCCACCCTTCCATCTTGTCTCTTCGCATCTATCTCGGTCTCCGCTCGTGGCCTATGTGTCTGCTAAATTACCCTCGGGTTCGACTTGACACCTATCTTGGGGCTCAGCTCGACACCCATACCCGATTTCATCTCGACGCACCCTGTTCTCATTCTAACACCCCTCTCCCGCTCCTTCTCGAGGCCCTTCTCCTGCTCGTTCTTGACAACCATGTCGTTTCAACACCCCATACCTGATCCCATTCTCAACAACCATCCAAAGCTCGTCCTGCCGTCTATCCCGTGCTCATGCTCAAGGGTTAACACGTGCTCGTTCTTGACTCGTATCTCGTGTTCATCTCGACACCCATCCCCGCCCATCCTAACATCCACCTTGAGACACTTCCTCAGAACGAGGCGCCTCGCATCCTATGTGAGCCTAAGGATAATTCCGCGACCTATTCAGATGAGCACGTAAGCAAAATTCACCTCTGTCCAACTTTCCTCCGCCATTAACTCACCAGTAATGGTACAATATCTTATATTCGTACGACGGCGAAATGGAGAGCGGAACGGAAGGGTTGTGGAAATCGGTGTAGGCTAGTTGGTAAGGCTCTGCATGGGTGTGGAAGCGTTTCGATGGCTTCGACTAGAATCTTGGGCGAGTGGAGGATGGAAAGACTTCTCAGATGATGGCGAAATTCATCAAGACGGGAGAATGGAAGGAAAGAGAAGACCCTCACCCCGAAGTTGAACAAAAAAGGACCGGGAACCAAATCCTTCGATCCCAAATGACGCTTTCCAACCATAAAGTACCTCGCTAGCAATCCCGTTGGTGACTAACCCAAGGCCAGCCGAACATGAGATGGCTGGTCAAGTGATTGATGAAGGTTGTGCACGATGATTTTGGCGTTTCGGTGCCACGGTGACACGTAATGGTAGTCGACATTGGCGGAATCTCCGCTCTCAAACGCGCTGGGCCGCGTTGTTGATGGTTTTTACGGAGATGTTGGGTGGGAGAAAAGTGCAGGACTGAGGCAGCAAGTTTGACAAGAAGAGAAACACACCTGTCAATAGTAACGGTAGGAAGAGAATTCGAAAGCGGTGCATTGCCCAGTTAGCTATGGATTTTCAAATGGTGAGAGACAAGACGTACGTGGTTGCAGAGCAGATGTGGATGTCGTCCCAGATCCTTGGGAGACAAATAGTGGGATTCAAGTATGGGAACCAGCGGTACGATGGGTACAAGGAAGGAAGGCGAGTGCAATTATCGATGAGGATTTATTGGGCATTGGTGGATACTCGATTTCGGGAATGCACCAATGGCCAATCAAACCAGAGATAAGTAACACAGACCCCAGGCGGAGGTCGACACGGGCGATGTTCGAGGAGAGTCACGTGAACTCAACATCGATGGTCCGTGCGTTCTGCTAGCGTTGGTTGTCGACGTCTTTGGCTGCTCTCAGCGTCTTTTGCATCAATTAACCCCAGTGCCCCAACCTTTCATATGTCTCCACTGTCGGCTCTGCAACCCCAAACCCCAAATTATGGTGTCTCAATACTCCCTCTCGACTTCTCCAATGATCTCGCCTGTATCTGCACCTGGGAACTGTGATGCAACATGCTCTCTAGATTGGCTTGGTTATTTCCCTGTCGCTTCGACCGTTCCCTGCCACGTTCACTCTACAACCGAAGTGCTTCATTGCTCCTGAGGTAAGATCGTCGTCCTCAGTGTCCTGCCTGTCTTACTATCCCCAACTAGATTGTTCGATTCTCCTACATTGCGTTCAAGTCACTGCTTTCACTCGGGGACAAGAACATTGACTCCCTCCCTCGCTTTCGTCTTGTCGAGAGTGCGAGAGTAGGATTGTTTTCGAATTGACGTTGGATAGTGGTCAATCGCGCGTTCTCAGAGAGTTGGAGAGCTCTGGTTCGCATGCGACAGACTGGGTGTTCGTGGGTCATGAGAGTGTTGAATGCTGAAGAGCCAGTCTTTAGTTCATGCATAGTAAGGTTCGAATCTCATCTTCATTCAGTGGGCTTCCCTGTCTTACCTTCCTTTGTCTAGATTAAACGGCGCCTAATCGAACCTTTTTTCTCTATCTTTTTGTCGAGTCTCGTTCAAACTACCTTTCGTCGATGACAGCAGCGCCGACCCTTCCCTCCGTCTCGATATCCTTCTTTCCTTAGAGTGGCAAAGCGTTCCCTAGATGGGCGATCACGGACTAGAGTTGATGGTGGACGTTTGCACACTCGATGTCGCCTTTCAGTTGGATACCACACTCAATTAACTATGCGGGAGGAGATCGGCCATCTACATACGCGAGACATTCTTCGTGGTGGTCAGTCAGACAGTGGGTGGATACTGCCGAGAGTCAGAGATTGGGAGCCGCGGATGAGCTAGTATTGGCCCATGGCAGTTGGGGAGCGCTTGTATGCGCACGAGAGTGGGAGTCGAGGGTGAACTGGGTGTTCACGAGGGAAGAGGCGAGTGCGCATTTGGTGTGAGAGTCAGTAGGTTTTCGAGGACAGGGGTGGGGATGAGTCGTTCTGAGAACCAGATGGTAGATGAGGGAGAGTAAGGACGATCGATATCGCGATCGAGATGAGTCGTTGAAGAGAGCGGATTGGGGGCATGTCTAGGGGGCATGGAACATTGGACTCGGATGGGGATGGAGACCAGTGGGACTCTAAATGAGTGGGTTTAAGTGGACGGGGATCGGAATGAATGAGGCAAGGACGAAAGAAGGAGGAGAGTCGGCCGAGGGAGGGACTGGGATGGGCAGAAGTAGGGAGTGGAGATCGGAGGATTGAGACTTGAGATCTTCGGGAGGTTAGAGACAAGGATGGATGAGATGGGGAATTGAGTGCAGACGACTTGCTGAGGGGGATGGCGTTGAGGGGGCATGGGGTCGAGAGGAGTGAAACGATGTACGGAGCTCGAGATGAGTCGGTTGAGGAGAACTGAGTGTGATGAGTGGTTCGGAGGAGATGAACGAGATCGAGGATGAGTGGGAAGAGGTCGGAGGAGGATATGAGTGAATCTTATGTTAGGATCGGGACCGAGACCAGGAATCTCATCATAGGCCGTTGTTTTGATTGACTTTCGCGGGCTTGTATATCAGTTAGAGTATATCAATGCATACAATATAGGATATACGGCGTAGCCGCGATAGAAAATCAACAGGGTTTACAAGTAGTGGGACGGGATTCGGAGCAACGAGGAGTGAGGATGTTGAAGACAGTGAGACGAGGGAGGAGAGGGACTATTGACGGAGTGGAGACGGGGAGGTGCGCGACGACGATATGGGCGATACCGGAGGGATGTTTGCATGGGAAATGGTGAGGTTGATGCACGGCGTGTTCCCATGGTTCGAAGTGGAAGGGAGAGCGGAGACAAACTTCGATCTTGGTGCGCCTGATTTTGGCCTCACAACACGAAATGAATCTCAGAGTCTAAAATAATTTCTAGGTTCAATCCCTCGTCCTTACTGTTCGCTTCGTCAACCAGCCTCCCCATATCTGCATCTTGGTTCCTGACCGGCCCCCTCGTCCCACATTCTGCTTCACATCCTCCAGCTTCTTCCTAGCTTTTTGCATTCCAGATCCTTCTTCTATCTTACTCTCCACGCCAATAACTTGAAGATCTGTCTCTCCTCGCCCAATCCAATTTTTTTGAGGTCCAACATCCTTCAGTTGATCCATGGGTGGACGCAACTCTCTATCATCACGTCGTTCGACCCAATATTTAACAACGAAATCTAAACCTCGCATCATACAAACGGATCGCCACCCGTCTCCCTCGCTTCCCTCTATATCTCAGAAGTTTTCATCATCCTTTTTGGCCGTTAAGAATTTACTCGGCTCTCTTGGGTATGTACTCCTTTACCTCCTCGTCCATCGTATCTCATTCCATTCTCCGCTCCACTCCCCATAGAAGAACACATGGGGGCTGTTGCACATCTGCTTGACTCATCTCGACACCCATATCCAAACTCTTTCCAGTAACCGGGTGTTCGCGTTCTATTCGAAACAAATCTCGCCCGCTTATTTGGGAGTAAGTATTTTTCGCTTCCAGCTGGCTCCTCCACCAACCTCTAGTCCTTACTGAAATTACGACGCATATACGAAGTTGAGAGGTAATTCACCCACGATGTTGAATGTGGGACGGAATGGAAAGTTGTAGGAAATGGAGTTTGCCAGGTGGTTGTCGGTGGAGACATTCATTCGTTTGAATGGATCGTTCTCCAGCTGCATCTTGTCTTGATAGTCGACTACAAGTGTTAAGGTAGCGATGCAAGTCTTCATTGCTCGTGAAGTCAGAGGTATGGCTCTCATCCACATTCTCCCGTCCTCTGCGTCTTACTCTCCCTCGGGCCTCAATCAGATCTCACGACACCCAAACCCATCTTGCTTCGCTCCATGTCACTGTCGGCGCTGGCTCATCGGGTCAAGCCACTGGTCGCCACGAATGTCGACCTGGCTCCCTCCCACCCTTCGCGAGTGTTCGCAAACGTGATTCGGGTCATTGTCTTCAAGTTCAGCGTTGGATGAGTATAGTCTGGAGTAACAGTCGGATCGAAGCCCAACGTTAGTATGTTCCCCTTCGTCCTCACTCGAGATACGCCCTGATACGGGGTCGGACTAGTCTAACCATGGAGAAAAGGCTTCGGAGAGGCGATGTAATGGCCGAGTCGTATGTTCAGTTAGTGTTAGACCACATGCGAACCGTCCTCCCTTTCAGCATCCGTACCCCAAGTCCCACCATGCCATTAATCCCCCTCAGTATACGACTTTCAACATGTGTCATCATACACGAACTATTCCCCACCCTCCCCTTCTGACGCAATTATCAACAGCCCGCTTACTCTTAGATCCATTTCGAATCTCGCCCAGCTTTATTAGCTATTCATGTCGCTGTCCTAGTCTTACCCATGGCTGCTATTTGCGAGAGGACTCGAATCTGCGACCTTTAACGGTCATCTTTGATTTTGGCGTGATCGAGGATGATCTGCGCCGGGATTGTGGCGCATAATCAGGTATGATTCTTACACATACATCGAGTCAATTGTTCCTGACTGTCCAGTTTTCACCGTGGCGGGCGTGGTTGGAGGTTGGGGCGGACGATGCCCGAGCGACACATGACATGAGCCATATATTGCTCAGGAGTGTTGGCACAGGAATGACGGGACGACGGTTCAGTTGGTCTCACTCCCAAGACAACACTCCCACCACTATCACCTCTCAGCCGTTGTGCGGTGCCGGTTATCTTAGCCAAATTTACAATTGCAACCAGCCAGGAGCGAATGTCCGTCCACATCGTAATAATAAGCGGAAACATTCTTGTTAACAGCAATGCTACCCTCGAGAACCAAGCATATGTCGAAGCGCGAATGGAGACGGTAGGAATCCGAAATCTCTGCACAGGAAAGCCGAGTGACTGAATAACCTTGACAAAATCGTCAGGTCAGTCCTGAATTACGAGCGATGAGCACAACAAAATATTGGAGACTTACTATCCGTACGGTTACGCTGGAGCCAACGAACAGGTGCCGAAATCTTTGAGCATCTTCCCGACCGTGATGAACCCTCCAATTGCAGGTATGGGTAGGAGGATGAGTGAGGGGAGGATCAGAGAAGGGATCCGCCCTCGTATAAAAGTGAGACTCTTGGTAGCTTCCTTCCGTGTCAAGAGACTGAAATGTGGATACACCCAGGTTACAAGGCCGAAGGAAACGAGAGAAAGCTGGCCCGAAGATGCCCACGACATCATCCATGCTCTCTGAGCCACAGTACTCCTCCCCACTTCAAACCCACTAAACATGAAGATCACGATGTAGGGGAGGATAAATGAGGCGAGAATCACGAGTGATATTACCAAAAAGATCAGGAGTGTAGACAGTGAGGGTTCCCGATCTTTAAACACATAACCACCATGAGGAATACGGTCCTGGTTTGCCACGGAAGACACCTCAAACTCAAATGCAGCCGAGTCTATCTCCCCTCTCGGGTGATAAAAAAATCTCCGAGTGACATCGCCGACGGTCACCACGAGGATCT
Source organism: Jaapia argillacea MUCL 33604 (assembly GCA_000697665.1). Lineage (NCBI taxonomy): Eukaryota > Fungi > Basidiomycota > Agaricomycetes > Jaapiales > Jaapiaceae > Jaapia > Jaapia argillacea. The sequence goes on along the minus strand of KL197743.1, from coordinate 115,814 downwards.
TCTGCAAATGGTCTCCATCTTCTTTGAGAGGCCCGAAGTGTTCCTGCGATGAAATTTTGTCCCCCTCCTTCGACTCCTTGACCCCCCCCTTTACCTCCATTGAGAGTCTAACTCGGGTAAACTCCCCCCAACGGTGGTCCGGGGTGGATTCATCTTCACCATCACCTTGATGTTCTTCCCTACAGCTTCCAACTACCCCATTAAATGAGCCTCCCCGTTTCTCTGCTTCATCCATGATCCTTGTGTGAACAAGGTACACACTCGGGTACTCCCCTACGAGTCCAACACAAATGAGGTTTGCCAGCGACATGAATGCATAGGGGAATACAGATAGGCCAAATGCAGCGTACCCATACGTTTCAAGCTGACCCCCTCGCGTCTGGTAGACGGTAGCGGAAGAATAGCAAAGTTGGGCGATGGAGATGGCCATCTTCAGCCAGCTCTGCGATCGAGCGAGTAGTGCATGTTTGTTGGCGGGAGAGTTGAATGGGAAATACTCTGACAGTAAACCGGCGCCATCCGGGAAGGCAAGGCAATAACCCTTGGGCAAGAGCACTCTGCCGTGAACCTGAATACGTTCAGTTGCAACTCCGGTGAAGTCATGTTGTTCGTTGCAAAAAATCGTGGCGGATGGAAGAGTGGCAGGACTGTGAAAAAGTGTGCAACACAATATAAGTCAATAGTGCATGGGATGGTAGTAAAATTATAAGCTCACTCCTCATCCAGCTCATGCCAGTGGAAGCCTCTTGGAAGTTTCACATAGACTTCTTCAGGAGCCCCCGCAGGCTCCCAATCATCTGACCGCACCACGACCATCAAAGCATCATGAATCCATGCCTTTTCCAAACCGTTACCCCCAGTACAGAAATATCTCGTGATTAACCCAAGCGACTTTCCAAGTCCAGCAAAGGGTTGTAGAAGACTGAGGATTGTCCAAGCCGCGGTGTCGTACCATTTGGCTCCTGGTGCAGTGGGGATCGTAGCGGCGTGTGCGATATAGTTCACAACGAAGAACACGGCAATATCGTGCCAGGTGGTTGGATGACAAACGATGGCAGAGCGACGTATGGGCAGCGCAGTGACGGTAGCGACGGAAAGGGTGGCGATGAGTGAGAGCTGGAGGACTTTCGCGACCATGGTGGTGGTTGAAGGAGAAGATGGCTCCTGTTGGAGATGATTCGTGTCTGTGCAGTGCAACCTCGTGTCTGCTGGGCGCTCGAACACAGCTTCGATAAGCGCTCGGGGTCTGAAGCGCCGTGAAGGGAAAGTTATACTCGGATCCGACTGCCCATTGTTGCATGAACTCTACCAGCGACTGTAGATCCGGCTAATAATCCTTACGACGTGAAGCGAAAACTTAATTTGTTATGATTGTGACGGTAGGTTGATGGGAGTGAAGGAGGGAATCAAGTCATGCGCGTGTCGAACCGCACGGTAGTGGCCTCCAATTCGTAGCAGCACAAAGACGCAAATGGGGAAGGTACATAGGAGAGGCAGATTCGCTAGGCTCCCTACAACGCAATCAAGATATATCGAGTTCATGATTCGGAGAGACGTAATGGAAGCTGGGATCGAAGTCGATGAGAGCCACGTTTGAGAATAAGTGGAATTACGCTTACCTAGTTGCGTCGTTACAATTCCGTGAGCCATTTATCCAATAAACAGCATACTTGACCTCCCTTGCAGAGCAACCGATGATTCGATAAGTTGCACGAGTCGTTCGGGACCCGACTTCTGGTGCAGTGCACGGAAACCCAATCATTCTGAGTTGAAAGCGCAAAAGGACAACCAATTAACACCGTATGAAAAGGACGGAAGAGTGTGACCGGTAATCCTCAAGGTTGGCCAGTCAGAACCTTCGATTAAGCTAGCGGGGAGAAGGAGGTGATTGGGTAGTTTCTGCATTCACGAATTTAGGTTAGCGATCCGCGATCTGCGAGATAAGGAATAATAAGCAAGGAGCCTCACCTGAGTTCCGTTCATGCGCTCAATCAGCATCCACTCCGAAATCGAGCTGGAATCCCGCACCCAATATGCCTTTTCATAAATGAAGGCCAGTGAAAATCAGGGTAGAGGGTATGCCCGAATCTGCGAGATATATACTTAGGGTGACTGGAACGTGAAAAGGATATCCAGGAAAGTAGTCTCACAATGGTTGACGTCCGAGGTGGTTCGGTAGACTAGGGTAAGCTACTTACCTCCTGAGAGCTTGGATCTCGATAACCGAACCTCTTCCAGCGAACAACCATCGAGAGAGTGTGGGCGACGGCAGGGCGTGACCAACCACCTCAAAGTCGTGGCATGACGGAGTAGCGAGACGCGAATGGGAGAGCTCCCCATGAAAGAAAGCTATCGGACTATTGGCATTGACGGCAAAATATCGAGATTGTTATAAACCACGACGATGAGGACTTTTAGCCACCGGAGACGGGTCGAATCAGGGAATCTATCTCCACAAAAACGAGATTTGACGTATAGCGAGAGGCGAGAGGGGGGAATGTGATTGAGCAGAACGGTAGGAAGGAGGTGAGAGTCGAGGTTCGTGTGATAAATCTGATTGTTTGAGAGGGTGGTCTTTGCAAGCGCATATATCCCGATGAACGCCCATCGAGAAAGCAGGCGAGACGGTCGGTGGAACCGTGTACCAGCAAGAACGTAGAACGGACGCAGGAGCTCAGACCGGGGGCTCGTATAATCGGACTGTTAGGATCGGTGATTGAAGACATCGCCGACGAGGACTTGGACGGATAGGTAAGGAGGGACGACCGTTGTGTTTGCTGAAAAACATGGTGTTGTCCCATTAGAAGTCTGAGCCATCGATAACCGAGCGTTTGTGAGGGGTTGGGCGATCAACCGATCGAAGGAGGGCTGGAGCGAGAAGGGGAAGGAGGTCGAGTCTGTTTATTTGCTTTTTGTCAGGAACGAGATATGGGGGATGGAGAAGGGTAAACGGGAGAATGGGATAGAGAGGAACTCGGGGATGAGTCGGATGTGGTCGATAGTCGGATGTACGAGGTTGACTGGAAAGTTCGAGGGTAGATCGTTGCAAGTATGCGTATCCCGATGAACGCTCATTAAGACCGTATGAATGTAAGTGGCGGAGCAAAACACTTGGGAGATGCAGGAACCGGGGTGGGAACTTGGATAAACAAAGGTGGAGTGGTTCGTGGGACTGTAGAGTTGGGTTGTTGGAGTAAAGCCGAGGTTGAAATGGCCGACGATGAGGGTGCATCTTGATTTGGCTCGACACTCTCGTGCTTCTCGATACCCGCCCTCCCGTCTCGCCTCTTGGAACCCATCTCGCTCTCCGCTCCGGGCCTATCGCGTGCTCGTCCTCGAGATGAACCTCGGATTCATCACGACACTCAGCTTGGGGCTTATCTCCAACCTAATCTCGACGGCCATCTCGTGGCCTATATTGATACTCGTGCCATCTTGTCTCGAAGTCCTTTCTGAGCTGCTCTCGAAACCCATTCCATGCTCAGCTTGACGCACATCTCCAGATCATTCTCGAGGCCCGTCTCCAGCTCCATCTCGACAACCATATCGTTTCAACAACCATACCGGATCCCATTCTCGACCACCATCCAAAGCTCATCCTACCCCAACTTCCAAGTTAGTAGTCGTAGAGGGAGTGCATGATGATTTTGTGGCTTCCCGTCCCAAGGTGGGACAGTAGTCGACATTGGCGGTATCTCCGTTTACGGAGGTGTTCGGCTGAGGTGCTAATGGTTTTCGCGAAGATGTTGGAGAGGGAAGGGTTGCAGACTGAAACACTGGCTAGCGAAAATGCGAGCAAGAAATACATCCGTCAATAGCAGCAGTAGGAGGAGAAAATGCTGTATGGCACCTGCTTCGCTCTGTATTTAGGAGAGTGAGAGACAAGGCGTACGTGGTTGTGAAACAGACGTGGATGTCTTCTCAGACCATTGAGAGATAAATGGTAGGAGTCAAGTATGGGAAAGCAGCGGTACGATGAGTACAAGCAAGGAAGGCAAGTGAAATCGATAAGGATTTATTGGGCATCGGTGTATACTCGATTTCGGGGATGCACCAATGGCCAATCAAACCAGAGATAAGTAACACAGACCCCAGGCGGAGGTCGACACGGGCGATGTTCGAGGAGAGTCACGTGGACTCAACCTCAACATCGATGGTCCGTGCGCTCCGCTAGCGTTGGTTGTCGACGTCTTTGGCTGCTCTCTGTGTCTACTGCATCAATTCACCCCAGTGCCCCAACCCTTCGTATGTCTCCACTTCAACTCTACAACCCCAAACCCCAAATCTTGGCCCTGTCCCTATGCTCCATCTCAACGACTCCAACGATCAGGCTCGTATCTGCAACTGGAATTGTAATGCAACATGCGCTTAAGCTTTCTATTAGCTTGGTTGTTTCCCTGTTGCGTGCTGTGTTCTACGGTCCCCTGCGAGATCTACGCCACGACTAAAGTGATCCATTGCTCGTGAGGTAAGAGCGTCCTCCCCATTGGCTTGTCTTCCGTTCCTGATTCTCCCCAACCAGATCATACCACACCCTAGTCCTCTGGTTTCTCTCCATGTCACCTTCGACCCTCTCAAATTTCGCTCAACCCCTGCTTTCACTCGAGGACAAGAACGTTGATGTCATTCCTTCCCTCCTTCGGTTTCTTCTTTGTCGAGTGTGCGAGAACAGGGTCGTTTTTGAACCTGCGTTGGATGGCCGTCGATTGCGTATTCTCAGAGTTGGAGTGCTCGCCTACGCATACAATAATTGACAAGTGGATGTTGCGGATCGCTGTTCAAACGTTCACTTCGCATGAGAAGGTTCGAGTCTCATCTTCGTTCCTTTGACTTCCTCGTCTTACTTCCCATTATCTAGATTGCACGTCACTTAATTTCACCTTTTCGCCCCATCTTACATATGCCAAGTCTCACATCTCGTTCAAGCCACCTTCTTTGATGACAAGCAACATCGACCCCTTCCGCCCTCCCGATATCCTTCTTTGATTAGAGTGGGGCAGTGTGAATTGTTCTTAGAGAGAGGATGGATGTTTGCATATAAGAGGTGGTGAGTGGGTATTTTTACGCTCGAGTTCGCCGTTGACTTCGAGACCATACTCATCTAGCTACGCAAGAGGAGATCGGCCGTGTTCATACGTGACGTGGTCTTCCTTGTGAACAGCAGGAAAGTGGGTGTATGCTGCCGAGAGTTGGGGATTGGGAGTCACGGATGAGTGAGCGTTGGCTTGCAGGGCTCGGAGATTTGATGTTTGCCCATGCTAGGTGGGAAGTGGAGGGTGAAGGATCTGTAGATTGAAGGACGCAAGTGCGAGTGGGGTGCAAGAGTGCGGAGTGTGGATCGGTTCCTAGATGACGGTGACAACGATGAGTAGTTCTGAGAACGAGATGGTCGACCAGTGAGGGTAAGGAAGACGGATACGGGGATCGAGATGAGTCGTTGAAGAGAGCGGGGTGTGGATGGGTGGGTCTCGGGAGTATGGAACCTGGGACGTTGAGATTAGGACGGTGATAGAGAAGAACGAGATTGAGGACGAACCTAGAGGAGAGGCGGTCAGGGAGGGACTGGGATAGACTGAAGTAGGGAGAGTGGAGGTTGGAGGTCGGAGGATTGAGAGTTGAGATTTGTGAATGAGGCAAGGACGGAGGAGATGGGGAATGAAGGTGCGGATGACTTGCTGAGGAGGATGGGGATTGGACGGGTAGGTTGAGGAAGATGGGGATCGAGATGAGTGGAACCGAGGACGGAGCTCGAGACAAGCGGCTTGAAGAGAACCGAGGGTGAGATGACTTGAAGTGAGACTGAGGTTGAGTGAGAAGAGGAAGGGGAGGATACGATTAGGTTTGTCTCGACCCGCACATGAAATTTCATGTGCGGGTCGAGATCGAGCGAGAGATCACTGGAGATTTGAGACCAGGGATGGAGTGTGGAGACGGGATGTACTATTCATGGAGGTTGTACTCTGGATCGACTCTCGTGGACTTGCATATTAGTAACAGCTTATTAATGGCGGAAGGGTGTACGCATCCTTTGAGGCCCCGGGCGACTGCCATATATGTTTCTCCGCCAAAACCTCTGAAATTGGCCTCAAATATGCGAGGTTTAGGCCCTCAAATATGCAAAGTCGCAGAAGGGTGTCACGTTTGTTACTATATGTGACGTATTTGTCACGCATCCCCGACGCCTCTTTTCAAGGCTCTTGGACCGAATTTCGTCTCCTGCAGTCTAGTCAACGGTAAGAAAAAGCAATTTAATGTAAAGAAAAGCTCTCAGAATACAGGAGTACCATCTAATCTCTTTTCATCTTCCCCCCCGGAATTCTGATGACCAATTTCTGAATGGATGGCTTACTGAACAATTGCCAACGAGAGGCGGCCATAATGTTGAGCATCATCTGTCTGGCCTGCCCAGTGACCTCAGTCAAGACTCCAACCCCGAGATGATACAGGATGTCCTGAGCTCTTGCATGAGTGTGGAGATCAACAGACCCAACTCGGCATGTAAAATTTGAGACTTGAGGTGGCTTGTCTGCATTGAAGCAGATACTTGGCAAGAGATTTGGATGCTAAGAAT
>KL197743.1:82849-93610 GCA_000697665.1 Jaapia argillacea MUCL 33604 | reverse complement strand
TTCCTTCATTACAGTGTCATTTGAATTTTATTTTCGCTTTTTGTGAATATGGGCCTTCCAACTCCCTCAGACAGCCACAAACAAATTCAGAGTCTCCTAGTAGTATATATATATATCTATATAATGGTCTAAAAAATACAACAACCTGGTGGAAACCCTTGGAGGTATAAAGCCAGGGCCCAAGCCCGAGCCTGACCCTTTTGAGCCTGAGCCCTGGCTGAGGGCTCAGGCTCACGATTTACCAAGCCTGAGCCCTCCAAAGCCAGGCCAAAGCCCAGGCTTTTGAGCCAAGCCCAGCCCTGCACAACACTACAAATGAGACATCCCCGCCATTGAAGAAGACCCAACCGCTTCCATCTCAATCGGATTCTGATGATGATAAGCGGTCTGCAAAGAGGAGGAAGCGGCAGAAAGGTTTGAAACCCATCCTATCGATGAGGACAAATATCTCATAGTCTTGCAACTCTTTCAGGTGGCCCAGAATCCGATGAGTATGATTCAGACAAAAACTTGAAGGACCTCGACCACATTAAGCCTCCAACCAAATCTGAACAGAAGGTTTCAGCGACAGCAGATATTAAGCATTTTTTCAAGAATCCTCGAACACACGACAAGGATAGAAAGGTGCAAAAAATCCACGACTGTATTCTGTGTGAGTGAGTACCCTCTTTGTTTGCATTGTACAGTATTGTTTCCACAACGCTGTAGGAAAGTGCGCATTTCATGCACGATTGTGAGCGATGTCACCACCAGTTGCCATCACATGCAGGCAAACCATAAGGTCAGTTCTCTATCACCTCAATTCTGCATTTCAATATCTCATCTTGGTATCTAAGGCGGCTTATCTTAAATGGGCCAATACTCATGGTTTCAAATCGATGCTCCCAAAAGATGCGGCTGCTCGCATCAAGGCTGCAAAGGAGGCTGCGGCAAAGCAATCAACACTTGATGGCCACCTTGAAGAACTCCCGCAACCTGAACACATTATCCCTTACACCAACGAGACATTCAAGAAGGCAGCCGTTGAATGGTTGATCGCAACAGATCAGGTTGGTTCTTCAGTTTCCCATCTTCCTCCAATACCTCAACATTTCTTACAGCCCATACAAGCCTTCGAACATCCAAAATTCATCAAAATGATCAATGTCGCTTCACGAGCCAAAAACAGAATCAAACTTCCAAGTCGGCATACCACGCGCCAGGAAATTGTCAGCATGTTTCGTGATTTTCTTGTCAATCTAAAGTCCAGTCTAAATGTGAGTCTCAGACTGCTCTCCATCCCTTCACAAAATTGATGATCTGTCAGACAGGGTGAGGGGATTCGTGGCCGAATATCCCTGACTTGTGATGCCTGGACGGCGTCCAATGGTGACGGTTACTTTGCGGTCACCGCTCATTGGATTGAGGCAACCCCACAAGGTGAATGGAAACTTGAGGGAGCTTTAATCGGATTTGTCCACATGAATCAGTCGCACAAGGGGGCACACTTAGGTCAGGCACTGTATAAGATCTGTGCCTGAGTTGGAATTGCCGACAAGGTTGATTCTAACCCTTCCTAGATCTTGTTTCGGTTGGGTGACATCCTCTTCTAGATATTCATGGTTACATGCGACAATGCAAGCTCAAACCTTACTATGATGAAGGAGTTTGGTAGACAGGTCGAGCAACACCACAATGTTAAGTTTGACCCACAGGCACAAAGAATTGGGTATGGATCGGCGCCATCTTTCCTTGTTCGATTTGTTGACTCAACTGGTTTTCTAGGTGCCTTGCTCATATTATCAACCTCGCCACGCAAGCCGTGATTTCCACTCGCAGCAAGACACCTCACTACGATCCCCATTCCCCAGATATCCATATCCCTGATACTGATGCCTTCATCCAAGATGAGGTAGGACTTGTTCGCACTGTTGCTGTCAAGGAACGTTCGTCAAGTCAACGTAAAGACATCTTCCATGGCATCCAAGGTTCCAGTAACGTTCCCGCCTCATGCATCAAGTCCTTGATCCTCGATATGCGCGTTCAATGGTCCTCTACGTTTATGATGCTCAATCGAGCATATAAACTTCGCAAGGTACTACTTTATATACCTCTCCTTGAACCGTTGATTGAAATTAGCCAGTTTGTTGACAGCTTCATTACTGAAATGGCTCAGAAAGAAGACGACCATGCAAAGAAAGATGCACTATATGCGCTATCGCTCTCCAACACAGAATGGAAGCGAGTCAGACAATTTCATGACATCCTTGAGGTATGTATGTATAGCAGCATGGGTTATCAAATTTTCCTGACCAAAATCACCAGTGTTCTGATCGCTCGCAGCAACGCTGTTCAGCTGAGACTTACCCTGCCCTCCACCTAGGACTATCAGCACTTGAGGACCTTCACGTGGCTTGGACAGCCCTTCGGAACGACAGAAAGATTGACGCAGTGTTTCAACCTGCTCTTCAAGCTGGCTTGGACAAGATTGCGGAGTATTATGACAAGACTGGAGACAACGATGCATATGTATTATCTATCAGTGAGTTTTGTTTCGACGAACTTCCCATACCCATGTCCCATTGATTTTATTTGCCAGTTCTTGATCCATCGAAGCGATATTCACACTTCAAGGAGCACTGGTCAATTGATCTGCAGAAGGAAGTTGACGAACTCGCTCGACGAATCATACATTCACCATTTTGTGTGAGCATTGTGCTATTACTAACTTTCTCTTGTAGTTTAAGGAACGTTACAAAGCACTCCATGGCGCTAACCCTACCCGGCCAACTGGAGCAAGGAAGAAACAAGGCAAGAAAACATCTTCCGCGCTTGAAGATCTCTCGAGTAGTGAAGACGATATCGCCCCTCCAACACCTCCAACAACCTCACCCAATGGTACTCCACTATGGGAACGAGAGTTTCGTCGGTATCTTGAGCTTGATGAAGAGTTCCCAGATTTGATGGGCATGGTTCGGTGGTGGGGAGTATGTCCTTCCTTTTCTTTCTGATTAGGTCCAACACTTACCCAATGTTGTCGTAGTTAAACGCTCATCGGTTTCCAACGTGGTCTTCGCTTGCAGGTGACTACTTGGCGATCATGGCAACATCGGTCTCCAGTGAGCGTGCCTTCTCGAGCACCGGCATCACTATCACAAAACGCCGTAATCGACTCAAAGGCGACATCGTGGAAGCCCTTCAAGCACTGAAGTGTGCTCTCCGAAATGATCTCTTCTTTCCAGAATCAGCTCCTTCTTCATTGACAGAGCAAGCCGTGGAGGGTCTTGATGATCTACTGGAGAAGGGTGAAGATATCGACCTTGGGCCCCAGCTGGAGATAGAGTTAGACTCGGATGCTGAACTGGAGGATGGGGATGGTATTGATGATTTTCTCAGGCTAGATACAATTGGGTCGAGTACATAGAATTCTTAAACTTGCTTGTGCTTCTTCCAAAAGCCCAGGCTCAAGCCCAAGCCAAAGGCTTTGGCTTGGGCTCAAACCACCTCAAGCCCAAGCCTACCTAAGCCGAGCCCAAGCCAAGGGTTTTGAGCCAAGCCAGGCCCTCAACATCACTAGTTATGGCCCTTGGTACACAACTCAGCCTTGTCTTTCAAGATCAGAAGACAATTTGGCCTTGTACTCAACTAGAGTTTCTTGGTCTCGAACTGGACTCTGAACAAATGGAGGCTCGCTTGCCAGGGGACAAGCTTGAGTACCTCCAGGACCTCTTACGATCGTGGCGTCACCAGAAGCAATGCAATCTCCGCAAACTTCAGGAGCTGACTGGGTATCTGCAATTTTGCAGCCAGGTTGTTCCGAGATCTCGCACTTTCATCCGCCGCCTCATCGACTTCTCTACGAAATTTTCGTCAACCTTTGCCACACTTCACATCCCATCTGGTGCTCGTGCTGATCTCTTTTGGTGGGAGACTTTCAGCCAACACTGGAATGGTGTATGTATACTCTCACATGACGAGTCCATCTCAGTCTATACTGATGCCAGTGGTCGTAAGGGCATTGGGGGTGTCTATGGTGACCATTGGTTCTCATTGCAAATCGCTCGTCGTTATCGTGACTGTGATATCCAGTTCAAGGAACTATATGCAATCCTGCAAGCCATACTTTGTTGGGGCGATTTATGGAAGGGGAAGCATGTTTTATTCTACTGTGATAATCAGGCTGTCGTTGCCTGGCTCAATTTGGGAACAGCTTGTTCATCCTATTCCATGCCAACTCTCCGTGCCATTGCCATGCTAGTAGCTTCCCTCGAATTTTCATATTCTTCTGTTTGGATTTCGTCTGAAGCGAATTCACTTGCTGATGCTGCTTCACATTTTCAGTACAACCAGCTGTTCACATTGGCTCCCAACCTCCCACGAATACCTTGCAGTCCGAAGTCCCAGCTCATTGGTATGAAACGCATGCTCACATCTCCCATGACGTGGTGTTCTTTCTTTGGCACGGGCTTGCCTCCAGCACCCGCAAATCCTATTCAACTGGCCAACGATCCTTCATTGACTTCATTTGGCTCAATCCCCAGTTCGCTGTCTCCCCTGGTCAGTTCCTGCCAGCAACTGCCACTGGAATTCTTGAATGGGTTGTCACCCTTGGGAAGTGTGCCTTGCAGCCAAAGACCATCAAGGGCTACCTTGCATCTGTCTGGTCCCTCCATGTCGATGCCGGTTTACCCTTCGAAGCATGCGAATCTCCCACAGTTCAGCAGCTCATCTGGGGGATCGAGCACTTTTATGGTGAACGTGCCTCAAAGCAGAAGCTCCCGATCACTCTCGCAGTCCTCAAGAGCTTAATCACACTCTCTGGTGATTGTTCTCAGATGGACAATGCCAGAATTGATGCTGTGTTCAAAACAGTGTGGGCTGGCTTCCTACGCTTGGGGGAATTCACAGTGAAGGAATCCAAGCTGTTTGATCCCACAGAGCATCTCACATGTGGATCGGTTGAGTTTATTCCCTCAATCGATCAGCCTGTTAGTGTCCACCTCACTTTGCCATCCTCGAAGACCGACCCTTTTCGAAAAGGTGTTTCTATTCAAATTGCCATTGCTCCTGCAGGGTGCGAGGGCACTTGTGCTGTCCGCACTCTACAGCACCTTTTCCGATCCCACCCCCAATCACCCACAGCACCCCTCTTTTGTGATGGAGCAGGTCTCCCACTACTCTACAAGGATTTCGTTCACATCCTAAAAATCTGGCTCGCTTCTCTGGGATTCGATTCCTCGCAGTATGCTGGCCACAGCTTCCGCCGAGGTGCTGCGTCTTCTGCTGCGTCCGCAGGCTATTCAGATTATGAAATTCAGCTCCTAGGTCGCTGGTGTAGTGATTCGTACAGGCTCTATATCGACATACCTCCTGATCGTGTCTTACACCTTTCTTCTCGTCTTCATTGGGCCTCGTCCGCTGCTCAACCTCCCATGCCTCCAGCCCTTCTCTTCGCTCCTCCTTTGGCTTGAGCTCGGCCCTATTCGGGTTGTGCGAGAGAGCTTTGGCGACCAAACAATACAAGTTTGTACCCAAATCTTCACTCTCGTGTTCCTCGGACTCGTTGCATCACCCAATCTCATCTCAACCTCGGAGCAAGGCATAGATGAGAGATCAAAAGCCTTTGATCACGGTCTATGCTGGCGAAGACGTCGGCAGCTTTGCTGCCTGATTTGGGCTCAGTGGCTCTTGGACATCAGTTCTCCTTTGTCTACGCAAGTTGTATATAGTGTTTTTTCGATCCTCATGATTCCTCTTGTGTTCTCGTCTCTTATCTCACATAGTAGTGGCTCGTTAGTCTTCGACTTCGAGCTCTTGTCTTTTCTCCCGCCCTTACCTCGGACCCATTTCTCACTTGTTTTCCTCGTGTATTCTCTTCGCCTGTGCTGGCTTGAGCTTGGCCCTATTCAGGTTGTGCGAGAGAGCTTTGGCGACCAAACAATACAAGTTTGTACCCAAATCTTCACTCTCATGTTCCTCAGACTCGTTGCATCACCCAATCTCATCTCAACCTCGGAGCAAGGCATAGACCTAATCCAACCCAAGGTCAATGGCCGCTAACTGGGTTGTCGACATCCTTGGCTGCTCTCTGCATCTTAAGATCTTCACATCAATTCACCCCAGTGCCCCAACACTTCGTATGTATCCACTCTCAGCTCTGTGACCCCAACCCCCAAATTAAACCCTGATGCCCAATGTCCCATCTCGACACGTCCAACCCCCTCTCCTGTAACACAATCTCTCCTGCGACACCATCGAGGAATCGTACCTATTGGGTTTGATATTTGACTGTCAGTTTCCAGAGCTTCAAGCTTCATTGCTCATGAGGTATGGCTCTCAACCTCCTTATCCTCCACGTCTGACTAACCCTCAACCAGATCACACGATACTCTAATCCATCTATCTTCACTCCATATCACCATCAGCTCTGGCTCATCCCGTCAAGCCACAGCTTTCACTTGATGACATGAACATCGGCATGACTCCATACCTCCCTATATTCTGCTGTCCTGGGAGTACAGTGCTCTCATTGGAGAATCTCGCATTATGTATGAGAGTCGGCGAGTCGACCCTGGCGCATGACTCTTGAAGAGCACGGATTGCACATTCGACTTGTGGCGCTGAGAATAGAGCAAAAACTGTAGTGAGGAGCGGCGTGGGGGATACGGATTGGGATTGGGAGAAAGATGTATGAGGTTACGGACGGAGGAGTAGATGAGGGAGACTGTGGAGGGCGGAATGAGGCTGGGCACGTAACCAGAGATGAATTATCGAGGATGTTCAAGTTGGTTGAAGAGGACGGTGTCGTTTGTGGGTCGAAGTCTGAGGAGGAGAGAGTTGAGAGTGAATGGCGTCGGAGTCGTTCCGAGATCGGAGATGGACACGAGTGGGACTCGATATGGTTGGGTTGAGGCAGATTGGGATGAATGAGGGTGTTGGAGGCAAGCGATTTTAGCGCCCAGTTGCAGGTGAGTGAGTGAGGAGTTCAGCCCGCCATATCAATACTCAACATCGCAGTCATCCGCCTCCCTACCCCGCATCAACAGGATTAGCCAAGTACTGGAACTAGCAACAGTGTGCGGCGTGGTATATGCACATTTTACAATGCTCAGCCAATGTATAGCAGGCTCGATAGGTAGATATGGGAAAATTCGTCATAAGAAAGTAAGTTCCGTCATCTTTTATTTCACACTCAATCCCTCCTGACGGTGTTGCAGTGTCAACCCCTCGCGAGTATTCACAAATGAGATTCAGGCTGTCGCCTTCAAACAAAGCCTTGCGTGAGTATAGACTGGGAGGAAAATGACTGCCAGTCGGATCTGAGACTAACGTTGGTATGTTCCCCTTTCTCCTCACTCGAGATACGCTTTGAAACGGTGTCAGACTACTCAAACCTTGGAGAAAAAATGTCGGAAAAGAGTTGAATGATAGCTGGTTCGCATCGTCCATACTAGATACCCCACCGTATTATTCAACTTTCATTGTGTCATAGCACACGAAGCATCGCCCATTGCCACCCTCCGACAATCATCAGCTGATATTCTCGAATCTATCTCAAATTCTCGCCAAGCATTATGAACTGTGAGTGTCGACGTCCTTGCCTAACCATCACCGCCATTTGCAAGAGCTTTAGGAACTGGGACTGAGGCTAACGGTCATCTTTTGTATAGGTGTGATGGTGCATGGTTCGCGCTGGAATCCTTATGGCGAATACTCGGGTAAGTCTCTTCCACACAGATCAAGGTCCTCCTTCCTGAATATATAAATCATAGTGAGGCAGGCGTGGTTAGAGGTTTTTGTGGATGATATTCAAGTGAGTGACAAGCCGCATCTCTGTTTCTCTGCAAAGAGTGTTCACTCATGAACCACGGCATCACATCTCGCTCAGTCCCACTTCCAAGAGAACATTACTCCTTTATCGCCACTCAGCTTTCTGTGTGACCATGATTTTAGCCAAAATATACAATTGTGACCAGGCGTAGTTCTAGCGAATGTCCGTCCAGATCGTAAATAATAAGCGGAAACAATCTTTTTAATAACAATGCTTTACCCTTGGAAACCAAGCATACGTCCAAGTGTGAATCGAGACGGGAGAAATATGGAATCTCTGCGCAACAGGAAAGCCAAGGAACTGGATAACCTTGACAAAATAATAGTCGGGTCAGTCCTGAATTGTAAGCGACAAGTGCAACGAAAGATTGGAGACTTACTATCCATACGGTTACACCAGAGCCAAGGAACAGGTGCCAAACTCTTTGAGCATCTTCCCAACTGTGATGAACCCTCTGATTGCGGGTATGGGTAGCAGGATAAGCGAGGGGAGGATCAGACGAGGGATCCACCCTGGTCCAAAGATGGAATTCTTGGCAGCTTCCTTCCATGTCGAGAGACTGAAATGTGGATGCAGAAAGATTATGAGGCCAAAGGAAAGGAGAGACAACTGGCCTGAAGATGCCCACGACATTATCCATGCTCTCTGAGCCAAGGTACTCCTTCCCGCTTCAAACCCACTAAAAATGAAGACCACGACATACGGGAGGATAAACGAGGCCAGAATCATGATTGGTATTCCAAGGATGGCCAGATTTGCTGATAGTGGGCGCTTCAGATCGTCATACATATAACCACCATCAGGAATATGGTCCTGGTTTGCCATGGATGACACCTCAAATTCAAATGCATCTGAGGCTATGTCTCCTCCTGCGTGATAAAGAAATCTCTGAGTGACATCGCTGATGGTCACTGCGAGGATCTTCTGCACATGCTCTTCATCCTGTTTCAGGAGTCCCGAGTGTTCCTGTAAGGAATTTTCGTCCCCCTCCTTCGACTCCGAGTCCCGCCCCTTTACTTCCATCGAGAGTCTGACTCGGGTAAACTTCCCCCAACAGCTATCTGGAGTGGATTGATCTTGACCTTGCTGTTTGTCACCTTGGTGCTCTTCCCTGCAGCTCCCAACTGCCCTGTTAAATGATCCCCCCCGTTTCTCTGCTTCATCCATGATCCTAGTGTGAAGAATGTATAGCCTGGGGTACTCCCCCACGAGTCCAACACAAACGGAAATATTTCTGGGACTTGACTGCCAGCGTATGCAAGGTGATAACCCTTGGGCAAAAGCATTCTACCATGGATCTGGACATGCTTGATCGCAACTCTTTCGAAGTCCCCACCACAATCCAAAACAATTGTGGCAGATGGAAGTGTGGCAGGACTGTGAAAATGTGTCCAGCATGACCAATGTCAATGGTAGGAGGGGTAGCATAGAATTGTTCACTCACCTCTCCTCGAGCTCATGGAAGCCTCTCGGGAGCTTGATATAAACTCCTTCAGGATCAACCGCAGGCTCCCAATCATCTGACCGTACTACAACTGCCAAAGCATCATGAGTCCATGCCTTTTCCAAATCACTCCTTCCCACTATGAAATGACTGAGAATTAACCCGACCGACTTTCCAAGGCCAGCAAAGGGTAGTAAAAGACAGAGAATTGTCCAAGCTGCGGTGTTGTACCATTTGGCTCCTGGTGCGGTGGGGATCGTAGTAGCGTGTGCTATATAGTTCGCAGTGAAGAATACGGCGATGTCGCACCAGGTGGTCAGAACACAAACGACGGAGCGAGGTATGGGCAGCGCGGCGATGGAGAGGATGAGAAGGGTGGTGACAAGTGTGAACTGGAAGACTTTCGCGACCATGGTGGTGGTCGAAGGAGAAGATGGCTTGAGCGAGTTGGAAACGATTCGTTTCTGTGCAGTGCAATCTCGTGTCTGTGCTGGGCGCCGCTCGAGCACAGCCTCGATAAGCGCTTGGGGTCTGAGGTGCCGTGAAGCAAAAGTTGTACTTGGATCCGACTGCCCATTATTGCATGAACTCCACCAGCGACTGTATATCCGGTTGATCATCCTTAAGACGTGAAGTGAAGACTTAAGTTGTTATGATTGTGATGGTAGGTTTGATGGGAGCGAAGTAGGGAATCAAGTCATGCGCATGTCAAACGGCATGGTAGTAGCCTCAGGTTCATAGCAGCACAAGACGCAAAATGTGGAAGGTAAATAGAAGAGGCAGATTCGTTAGGCTCCCTACAACGCAAGAGCTGCTTCAGTAAAATGAAGTATCCTGGCTGAGTAGACACTCGAAGGGACACCGACTAGTATTTGGACTAGTTGAGCATGGAATAATATATTGACTTGTATCTACGACTACATGTAGTGACCCAATTCTACTGCTACTACACTGATTAGTTTTCCGAGTCAGTCAGACGGCTACTTCAGCTATGACTATATCCATCGACTAGAAAAGAGTCGATCTGCCATCAAATGAAGCCGAAATCATCGCAAGTCAACTGACCAAACGGCAGAGGCACCCAATACTTCCAGTCGTCACCGCTAGTCAAATTAAGCCAGTCGAATGAATGAATCAGACGAGAAGTCGGTCTTGTTAGTTAGTCGTAAGCATGAAGTTGGCGTAGCTAGTTGGGTGAGGGTAGCCAGTATTTGGAGTCGAAGGATGCAGTCGAAAGGATGAGTTGCCTTTGCTAGTCGCATGTATAAAGTCCGCATACTGGTCGAGTGTGGGTAGCCAGTATTGGAGTCGAAGCATCCAGTCAAAAGGATGAGTTGCCTTTGCTAGTCGCGTGTATAAAAGTCCGCGTACTGGTCGAGTGTGGGTAGCCAGTATTCAGAGTTGAAGCATCCAGTCGAAAGGATGAGTTGCCTTTGCTAGTCGCGTGAATAAAAGTCCGCGTACTGGTCGAGGTGGGTAGCCAGTACGAGGAGTCGAAGCATCCAGT
>KL197743.1:8246-62292 GCA_000697665.1 Jaapia argillacea MUCL 33604 | reverse complement strand
GTACCAGCCGTACCAAAAACCGGTCCATACCTTTGCATGTTTGGTATGGACCTGTACAGGACGCCTACTATATAAGGGAAATATTTCTCGATTTGGTTCCTTGACCTCGTCAGAATGATATCGTCTCTTCTCAAAAAGGATGATGTGATTGGTCTGCCATGGGAGACTACTGATTTCCGGGATCGAAATCAGTGCTGCTGGATTTAGACATGGTCCCGGACCGCTCCATACCAGACCCATACCAACTCCATACCAGGTTCAGTGGTATGGAGGTATACGCGGTCTAAACCTTGCCATACCACCTCCACATTTTCCTGATGAATGAGGGCGAGCGGGAGGACTTTCGCAACCATGGTGGTAGTCGAAAGAGAAGATGGCTCGTGTGGATTGGAGACGATTCGTGTCTGTGCAATGTCTGTGCTGTTCGTTCGCACACAGCCTCGATAAGCGCCCGGGGTCTGATGCGCCGTGAAGGGAAAGCTATACATAGATCTGACTTCCCATTGTTGCATGAACTCCACCAGTGACTGTACATCCGGCTAATAATCCTTAAGACGTGAAGTGAAGCCTTAATTTGTTATGATTGTGACGGTAAGCTTAATGGGAGTGAAGGAGGGAATCAAGTCATGTGCATGTCGAATGGCATGGTAGTAGCCTCCCATTCGTAACAGCACAAGACGCAAAATGTGGAAGTTACATAGGGGAGGCAGATCCGTTGGGCTCTATACAACGCAATCAAAACATATCGAGCCCATGATCCGGAGAGACGGAATGGAAGCTGGGATCGAAGACGATGAGGGCCACATTTGAGACAAGCAGAATCACGCTTACTTAGTTGCGTCGTTGCAATTAATTGAGCCATGTATCCAATAAACGGCACACTTGACCTCCCTTGCAGAGTAACCGATGATTCGATAAGTTGCACGAGTCGCTCGAGACACCCCACCTCCGGTCCTGAACGATATTTGGATCGAAGGAGAGGGTCGGAGTGAGAAGGTTCAGAAGTAGATGATGGTCGAGTCTGCGAGTCTGCTTTTGGTTAGGAATGGGATATGGGGAATGGAGAATGGGATAGAGAAGAACTCGGGGGGTGGCTCGGAGGTGGTCGATAGTCGGATGTCGAGGTTGATTGGCAGCTCGAGGGTATTTAGGAGCGTTGGGAGACAATGCGTACGTGGTTGTGAAGCAGACGTGGATGTCTTTCAGGGGGTAGGAACTAAAAGGTCGAGTGAGTTCCGGAATGCAGTTGTACGAGGAGTACAAGCAAGGGGACGATTGAAATTTTCGACGAGGATTTATTGGGCATCTGTATATACTTGATTTCGGGGATGCATTGCTGGCCAATGAAACCAGATTCGAGCGGCGTGGATGATGGGCGGAGGTCGACATGGACGGAACGGGGAAAGGATGTTCCAGAAGAGGCACGTGGACTAAACCTAATCCAACCCATGGTCTGTGTGTTCTGCTCATGTTGGTTGTCGACGTCCTCGGCTGCTCTCAGTAACTTTTGCATCAATTAACTGCAGTACCCTAACGCTTCGTATGTCCCCAGTCCATGACAGTCTCAGTTTTGCAACCCCAAATTACACTCTGGTGTCCCGATGCCCATTTCGATGCCTGCAACGACCTCCCTGTGCCACGGTCTCTCTGTGCATCTGGGAATTGTACCTACTGTAGTGGGAAAGGTTCTTTAGCCTGAATTGATTGTTCTGTGGGAGCGTTACATCTTGATATCCGACGGCGAGTTCAAGGTCGCGATGACAAGGCTTCATTGATCGCCAGGTTACTTTAGGTATGACTGTCATCCTCATTCTCCCGTCCTCTACGTCTAACTTTCTCTCAGATACCCTAACCCATCTATCATCACTCCATCTCACCATTACATCCGATTCATCCCGTCCAGCCCCGGCTTTCACTTGATAACACGACCCTCCCTATCATGTTTCATCCTAGGAGTGGAGCACGCTCGTCCAATGTTCGCGCATTGCTATGAGCATCGGCGAGTTGACGCTAGTCTATGGCTGTCGAGAGTACTTGTTGCATGCTCAAGTTGTGGAACCGAGAGCAAAGGGAGTGGAGGCGTGCAAAGGGAGTTGAGGAGGAGAGTAAACAGTGTGAGGGGAACGGGTGGAGACGGGGACGGATATGACGGAGGACGAAGGCTGATAGGTCTGAATCTTTGAGGAGGACTGTGAGTTCGAGCACTCACCCAACTGGCTCCGAGCCCCATCTCACGACTCCCCCTTCTGGTCACCGTTCCATGGCCTGCAATGCACAGCATTCACCTGTCGAACCTCGACCCTCCTTTCTTCTCAACCGAGCATCGAGTTAGGCCCCTCGAATCATTACCGAAGGTTGTGGGTTTACTCACTAGGGCTAGGAGTGTGTTCTTGGATTGGAGTTGAAAAGTGCTCGTTCGCGTATGATGTTTGGGGAGTATGAGTTCGTGGGTCTTCAAAGTGTTGAAGGGTCACTGTCTACTCTACGCATAAGAAGGTGCGAATCTCATCTTCCTTCCGCTCCTTTCCTTATCTTACTTTCCCTTGACTAGCTTACTCGACATCGTTATCCAACTTTCGCTCCCACCTCACGGTCCCGTCTCTCACCCCATCCCCTCTTATCGTCGATGCAATAACCTCCACCTTTCCCTCTATTCCTACATCCTCTCTGCCGGCAGTTAGAGAGTATGAGTCGGTGCCAGGTATTCGCTTGGGGGAGTTAGAAGTTAGGATATAGTTCGTGCTTGATAGTTGGGCGGGTGGGTGTGTGCCGCTGAGATTGGGAGTGCGTGGGTGAGGGGTTAGGATTTGCGTTGGAGCGTCGATGAGTGCTTGTGGTAGCGACCAGTGGGGTTGAGTAGGTGTTCGTCCGACAACGAGGTAGATGGAGATGAGTCGCTGAAGAAGTTTCATAGGTCGACGAGCGCGGAGATGAGCATGACTAGGGTTGGTGAGTGTGGAGTATTGAGATGAGGACAAGTAATTTCGAGGAGGGAGTGGGAGGAATGGGGATGGAGGGGATAGGTTGTTCTGCTGTCGATGAAGATGAGAGGGTTCTAGGTATTGGGATTGGGATGAGGAACGCCGTAGGGTTGAGTCGGTGAGGAGTATGTTGATGAGGATGTAGAGGGAGATGACGGAGACTCCGGGATGATGGTGTATAGACGAGTAGCGAAGAGATGGGTGAGACTTGGGACGGAGATGGATTGACGAGGAGGGAGGTTTCGATGAGAGAGGAGGTTTGCGCGAAGTGGGGGAGATGGTGGCGAGCTCGGAGATGAGGGTTCTAGCGAGAGAGGTGGATGGTTATCGGCGGCGTTCGCAAAGGTACATCTCCATTCACTTCAGCACCGCGTGGCTGACTCTCGCCCCTAATCGTTCAAGGGAGAGGGATGTTTGCTTAGGTCGTGTTGAGGATGTGGAGCGAGACGTGGCCAAAGGAGATGAAATGTTTCCGAGGACGAGTGAGAGCGGGAGCTTAACGAGACGAGAGGATCAGATGAGTGATTACGAGGATCCATATGAAGTTACGTGAGTTCGAGCCTACGGGGATCGAGGTGATTCATTTGACGGGATCGAGACGAACAAGATTCGGGGAGGCTGCAACGGGAGATGAATGCGTAAGACCCGAACACACATCAGTCGGCGTAGTTCATAACTATTGTTAGGCGCATCATCATTCATTCCATTCCTGATATCTCTATTTCGGCTGACACTCGTCCTTCAAGGAGAACGGCAATACGATGCGTTTGATTGAGGAGGGTAGAATGGGGATTGGATGAGATTGGGCAGTACGGAGGTTGAGTTGGTAGTGGAGTGGAAGATTACGAGACGAGGTTGGAGGACTTGAGTTGAAGAGGATGTGGACCGACAGGATCGAGACTCGGGAGGATAAGATATGTTAGGCTTGAACCGGCCGATGTTTGTCGACATGTGTGATTCCTGCTGCAAGATATGCACGCCAACTAATATTTGTCGCCATTCTACCCTACAGAGGTGGAGTTCTTATTCGACCGGATTACCCAACGAACGTTTTTGCTCACTCAATGACCGAGGTTGGTAACCGCTTCTTACAACTATCTGTCCCCTTTTGATTTATCGTGGACTTTGTATTCCAGATGATCAACCCTGCTCGGTACTTCGAATCGATACTCGACCACTCACCGTCCCCTATGCGTGAGCTTTCGCGATTTGGGTCGCTGGGTAACGATCATCATTTGGTGGAAGCGCGATAATGGATGGATCATGACTCGTTACGCGCGATAGGGTGGACAATATTTCAAGCCATCTACCAGCCATATCTTTCGACAGAGCACTCGATCGTGAACAACCGGATAATGACCATTCATACTCTCCCAAGATAATGTATCCTCCTTAATGGCCCCTCAGCCTGCTCGACGGTGACGGTTATTTTCGTCAAAATATGTTTCTGCGACCCGGTAGTCCCATCGACTGTCCGTCCACATCGTAAATATCCAATGAAACCAATAATCATCGGGTCAGTCCTGGATTGCAAGTGGCGAGCACGACAAAAGGTTGGAGACTTACTGGCGATATGGTCACGGAGTCAACGAACATGTGCCAA
This sequence comes from Jaapia argillacea MUCL 33604, assembly GCA_000697665.1. Taxonomy (NCBI): domain Eukaryota; kingdom Fungi; phylum Basidiomycota; class Agaricomycetes; order Jaapiales; family Jaapiaceae; genus Jaapia; species Jaapia argillacea. The sequence continues at coordinate 57,708 of KL197743.1, read as the reverse complement.
ACTCTTTGAGCATCTGCCCGACCGTGATGAACCCTCCAATCGCAGGTATGGGTAAGAGGAAGAGTGATGGTATGACCAAACCAAGCACAAACGTGCGATCGTCGTCGGAAGAGTATACGGCTTCTCTCCATGTAGAGAGACTGAAATGCGGAAATGCCATGGTTATGATTCCAAAGGAAACGAGAGATAACTGGCTCGAGGATGTCCACGCCATCATCCAGGCTCTCTGAGCAAAGGTACTCTTGCCCGGTTTGAACCCGCTGAAAATGAATATGACAATGTAGGGAACGACTAACGAGGCCAGGATCGCGAGGAGTAAGCTTCCCAGGATTGTCCACCGTCGTGTGTTTGATAGATCATCGACGTGACCGCCGTCGGGAATACGGCCCTGGTTAGCACAGGAAGATACCGCAAGGACGTGAGTGGTTAAACCCCCTCCCGGCTGGTAAACGAATCGACGAGTGACTTTGTCAGTGGTCACCACGAGGATCTTCTGTGAACCATCTCGACTGGCTTTCAGGAGCCCCAATCTTTCCTGCGAAATTTCATCTTCCTCCTTCGACTGCATTTCATCGGATTCCAACCCCGTTACCTCCATTGAGAGCCTCGCTCGGGTAAACCTCCTCCAACGGCCATCCTCCGCAGGTTCGTGAACACGTCGCTGCCCAACACCTGGCCGCTTCTTTTCCCGGCAGCTGCCAACCGCTCCGTTAAATGAGCCTCCGCGTTCCTCTGCTTCTTCCATGATCCGAGTGCGAAGAACATACATGCTTGGATACTCCCCCACGAGTCCAATGCATATAAGGTTCGCCAAGGACATGAATGCGAACGGGAATACCGAAAACCCAAACGCAGCATATCCGTATTGATCCAGTTGACCCCCTCGGGTCTGGTAGACCGTAGCGGAAGAATAACCAAGCTGTGCGATGGAAATGGCCATCTTCAGCCAGCTCTGAGACCGAGCGAGTGGTGCGGTTTTGTTGAGACGAGAGTCGAATGGAAAGATTTCGGGGATGATACCGTTGACATCTGGGAATGCGAGATGATAGCCCTTTGGTAAGAGAACTCCACCGTGGATCTGAACGCGTTCAGTTGCGATTTTGGTCAGGGTGACCGGATGATCGATGAAGATGTTGGCAGACGGAAGGATGGTTGGACTGAAACAAATGTACCAATATATCAGTGTCAACGGTGCACGGCATTACATTCGAATCATGAGCGCTTACCTTTCGTCGAGCTCGTGGAAGCCATTCGGGAGTTCAATGTATACTTCCTCAGGATCACTCGCTGGCTCCCAATCATCTGATCGCACCACGATCGCCAAACCATCACGAGCCAAAGCTTTTTCCAAATCACTGTTCCCAACCATGAAATGTCTCATGATCAACCCGAGCGACTTTCCTAGCCCAGCGAAAGGGAGCAAGAGACTTAGGATCGTCCAGGCTGCGGAGTCGTACCATTTTGCTCCTGGGGCGGTGGGGATGGTGGCGGCGTGTGCTAGAAAGTTGGCGACGAAGAATACTACGATATCGTGCCAGGTGGTTGGAAGACAGACGACAGAGCGAGAGATGGGTAGAGCGGTGACTGCGGTGACCAGGAGGGTGGTGAGAAGAGCGAGGTGAAAGATTGTTGCGACCATTGTGCAGGCAAAAGGTGAATACACAGCATTTTCAGTGTTTATCTGAAGTTATCCGATAAGCGCCCGGTGTCCGAAGCGCCCAGCAGCTTTCAGGGTCTACGTTGAGTGAAGCTAGAAGGTGGGACGCAGGACGACGACGAGCCAGAAGTTATAAAACATGCATGCAAACGAGAATTGAAGGCAGGTGTCGTGGAAGTAATGGTGGAGTCCGTGCTCTCCGTCGGTTGCAATCAGCCTCACTTGTGTTCAATGTCCGGAATGATCTCTGCTGTATTCGTTCATACGCAGTCCGAGATACTAGCAAGTTGGCTTGGCACTCTAGCTTCACCTTACGCCTAGTCTCCTACGAGTGCAAAGTTCTAGTCGCAGCCGACATGTCGTTGAAGAGTCGTTCTCTACGTCATGCGGTTGGACTTGAAGGTCGTCTCACTTTCATGTCCTTGGTCATCCTCCCTCACTTTATCGACTAGGTTACACGACACTTTACTCACTGTGCCGACTAGTCCATAGCATTCAAGCCGCTGCCTTCGCTTCATGACACGAACGTCGACCCTTCCCTCCCTATCCCTCTTTGCCGTGAGTGTTCACGCTTCAAGCCCGTGGTGAGCTAGTGATGGTAGGGCCTGGGCATTCGCATTCAATTAAGATTCGGATACTGGGTGTCGCGCATGAGAGTGTCCCCTGGTTCAAGTTGGTAATTAGAGTCAAGGACTCAGAGCATGTGCTTGCAGATGGACATGTGTTGGTTTGTGGAAGTTTGAGCGGAACTGTTGTCAGGGCAGTTGGGCGGTGTTTTTGGGCGAATGCGTGCGAGGGATGTAGAGAGACCATCGCGTGTGTCAAGCAGTGGTGGAATGGAGAGAGCGTTGAACGTGAACGTTGGATGGGGCGGTCGGAAGGTTGAAGGAGGTGGGGATGAGTCGATTTGAGTGCGGACTGGGAGGTGAGATTCGAGATGAGTCGTTGAAAGGGGCGGGGTTGGGACAAGTCCATCGACGGGAATGGGGATCGAGATGGTCGAAACTGAGGATGAAGCCGGAGACCAGTGATATTGGGAGGGTGGTGCGTGGAGATGAGGATAGAGAGAGATGAGATAACAACCCTGGGTGGTGATGTTCGATATCAATCCTTGAGGAAGATGGGATGGGGATAGATGATTCAGGGATACAGTGCAGTGCAGTGGGTCGGACTGAGACTGAGCGTGGACGTGATGATGGACACGGGAGCATCTACCGTCCACATGGCGACGTAGTTCAAGATGAGCGAGACTGGTGAGGGTGGGAGTTCAGTGCGACTGTGGGAGATACGGGAGGAGATGGCAGTCGGTCGAAGAGGTCCGAGTGAGTAAGGGGTCGTCATCATGTCTTCATGACTCACGTCGTTTCATCTTCCCAAAGGTAAATCGCCCTTGATTTCAAACCCGACTGGCTGACTCCCCTCCCTCTAGTTGTTCGTGGAAGGGGGCATTCGGCAAGTGTTCGATTAAGAAGGATGGATCTGGCGTGAACGCGATTGGGTAAGATGGAGGTTGAGATGAGTGGTTCTGAGGTTGACGATGGGGTGGATAGCACTTAGGGACGGAATTGGAGGTATTCGTTTTGAGGATGGATGGAGATGGATGGGCGAGGACGTGGACCGAGGTGGTAGGGTTCGCGATGATCGAGACGAGGGAGACTTGTGGCAGAGCTAGAGAAGAGCCACCGAAGGAGGATTGAGATCGACATAGAGATGGCTGGAGGTCCGAGCGAGAGAAAGGTGTTGTTATGGATGACACCCTGGCCTTAGGTATATCACCACTCGCATCATTTTTGGTCAACTTACCGACAAGGTTTCGTCATTCAAACCGATAGTTTGATACCAACACTCATCTCTCTCTCATAGACGACTGGTTTAACATCCTCTCCCTCTTGCGCGCACACACTCTCCCTGGGTGCACCCTTGTCACAATGGGGTCTACGCCTTCCGTCATGCAGGGCATGTCATTTGTCGGGAAGAAACCACGGTTTTCGTCGATGGGGTCGTGCTCAAGCTTCGGACTGCCGAAAACCAACCTGTCCGACTGGGTTTCTTCCCATAAGGGTATCTTGGGTGTCGTTACACCATGATGTCGTTCGTAATAGAGTACTGGAGAGATTGGATAAATCTAGTGACTTCATTACAGCGTACGACAGAGCTCGCCACGGCAGATATCAAGCTACATACACACAAAGCATTAACGACGAACATCCAACACCTCGATCCCATTGCAGTTGAGAGGATGCATGGTGACGACAACTTGAAAAACGGTTACCAAGCCAGTTCAACACGAGAAGAAAACGTGAAAACTTACCATTCTCATGGAGCCAATGAACAGGTCCCGGACGCCATGAGCATCTTCACAACGGTGACGAAGCCACCAACAGCGGGAACAGGGAGCAAGACGATGATTGGAAGAAGGAGAGCGGCGGCACTATGATCGATATAATCGTAGACGGCTCTCCATGAGGTGGGACTGAAATGCGGCATCATGATGCCAAAGAAGCCGAAGATGAGAAAAGAAAGCTGGCCGGAAGACAGCCAAGCCATCATCCATGCTCTTTCAGCAAAAGTACTCTTTCTTGCTTTGAAACCACTGAGGGCGTCGATGACCACGTATGGGAGGATGAGCGCCCCAATGATACCGACGAATATCCCTCCGACGAGTGCCCAGGTCCCCCTAGAGGATAGCGAGTAAACGAAGCCACCTTCAGGAATTCGGTTCTGATTAGCGATGGAGGATATTTCGAAGACGTAGTCGGCTGAGCGCCCAGGGCGATACTTGAATTTCCTCGTCACTCCGTTGACGGTAATCACCAAGATTCTCTGCAAGAGGCTATCATCATCCTCTTCCGAGTCTTCAACATCCCCCTTCGACTTCCAATCATCGTCTTCCTTTCTTTGGCCAATGTGATCTTCATACGACTCGCCCTTCATTGAAATGGTCGCCCGGGTGAATTTGGCCCAATACGCAGCTTCTTCGGTCCCATCCACATGTTCCCGCTCATCAGCTGGATTCCCCGCATCGCAGACGCCAACCGCTCCGGAGATCGTCCCTCCCCTCCCCTCAACCTCCTTCGCGATCGCCGTTCGGAGTACGTACACGCTCGAATACTCTCCCGCAAGCCCAACGCAAACAAAGTTCGCCAAAGACATGAAAGTGTACGGAAACACTGACAAACCAAAGGCGGCATAACCGTACCGATCGAGTTGATCTCCTCTAGTCCGGTAAATAGTAACGCAGGAATATACGAGTTGGGCAACTGAGATGGCCATTTTCACCCAGCTTTGTGAGTGACAGAGTGGTGCGATTGTGTTGCGAGGGGAGCGGAATGGGAATATTTCTGGAATTGTGTTGGTGTATGGGTAGGCTAAGTCGTAGCCCTTTGGGAGAATCACCGCTCCGTGGATCTGGAGGTGTTTCATCGTTGCTCTCTGAAAAGGGGAAGAATCGTCGACTGTGATGGCGGCGGATGGAAGGTTCGAAGGACTGGCACAATATTTCACAATCATTGTAAATGGTAAATGGGAATGAAAGACTCACCTCTCATCGAGTTTTTGAAAGTCTTCGGGGAGTATGACATAGATTTCTTCAACATGACGGGATGGCTCCCAATCGTCCGCCCGTACCGCGATTAACAGAGCATCACGAGAACTAGCTTTCTCCAAATCGCTACTCCCCACCATCATATGATTCAATATCAACCCGATCGACTTTCCGAGCCCAGCAAATGGCAAGAGGAGACTGAGGATAGTCCAACAGGTGGTGTCGTACCACTTGGCGCCTGCGACAGTGGGGATCGTGGCAGCGTGGGCGACATAGTTAACCACGAAGAAGACGATGATGTCGTGCCAGGTTGTTGGGAGACAAACCACAGAGCGAGATATGGGTAATGCGGCAGCAGAAACGACTAGGATGCTTGTGATGAGGACTAGCAACGAGACTTTGGTAGGCATGGTGGAGGAGTGGAGATGAGAACGACTTGAGTTTGTTAGAAGGTGATACTCTTCATCACGAGGACTCGTTAAGGTTTAATGGGGCTCCGAGTGTGACGATAAGGTTTACGCAGTGCTTCAGAAGCGCCTCGTTCACCTTGGGCGGCAAGCTGTGTATAACAAGGCGGTAACTCATAGAATGAAGTATGACTCGCAATGTAGTTTCACTTGATCTCAGCGTAGACGTGGATTGATTTGAGCTCGTAAGCATCGGATATTGAGGAGGGAATCCAAAAGTGGAGGAGGGGAGCTTCGGTGGGTGAGGATGCATGAATCGAGGTTGGGCGCTTGTTTTACGACTAGGGCCGAGCAATTGTCCGCAACTACTCAAGTGACGTTGGGAAAATGGTGATGCCTCATGCCTCGGAGCCGGGATGCAGGGCACTGAATGGATCCAAACGGACTAAGACGCAGCCCGTCCTTTTGTGTCACAGCATTTTGAGCTTGCGGTCTAACCATGGCCAAGGGATTGCAGAGCATATCAGGGCAATACAGCCGCGATTCAACTAACCGGAGGCTATCACGATAGGCTCACTGTCGCTTACCGAGCTGAGGAAGAGAGGACCAGGAAGATGGGACGGTGGCGCATACGCTCTTTATTTCAGGAGTCGGAAGTATTTGATCTGCACGAGGCGATTGACCTGCGATTACTGTACATTTTCAACCAACCTGGCGGGTCACAGGTCACAGGGCCACAAGTCACCGGGACCGCCGGGTGTGACGGACCTTCCCGCGGCTCAGTTTTCAAGTTTTTTCGGCCCTGCGGGGCCCAATCGTGTTTATTCTAGCTCCAGAAGGTCGTAAAGCCAACGGAACAAGTTGGGACGTGATAGTGCGCCATTGGGACCACACATACCACTCCCGCCGCCGTAGGTTTGACCGTCGGTCACACATCCCAAGCGCCTCCGCCGCCCCGCCGCTTCGTGTCCAAGAGGTCACAGGTCACAACCCCCGCCGGGTTGGTCGAAAATGTACAGTAGTCAGAGAGACACTAAAGAAAAGCCTGAGAGAAATTTCCTCGGTGATGTTTGAGTTTCCACGCTCTTCCCGTTGGACGATAGCTTTGCTGGCTCCAAGTATACCTGATTCCTGGAGTTCGTGAATCGTAACCTCTTTCTGACAATGGCATCCATGAACTGTCGGATGAATTCCCAGAAACGTTTTATTCTTCCTTGGATATATAAGCTGGCCTAACGAAACGCCACACCAGAACTGCATCGATTGACGATGTGTTTCACACCTTGTCCTACGCGACCTCCGTTTGGCAGTCCAATTTCAATCTTTCCGCGTCGTTGTATGGACGAGTGCCATCACCTTCTGACACCAACCATTAACGGCCCACCTAATCCTCAAATCCTGACTTTAGCAGAAGAGTAACACAGTTGGGCGACGGAGATGGCCATCTTCAGCCAACTCTGTGATCGAGAGAGCGGTGTGTCTCTGTTGGGGGGAGAGTTGAACGGGAATATTTCTGGGAGTAGTCTTGTTTCTGGGTAGGCAAGGCAATAACCTTCGGTAACAGCACTCCTCGCAACTCTAATGAAGTATTCGAGGTGCTCAAACAAGATCGTGGCAGATAGAAGCGTGGCAGGGCTGTGAGAAGTGTGCAGTATGATATATGACCAATGACATTATACAAGGGATGGCATCAGAATCGTACACTCACCACTCATCGAGGTCATGGAAGCCTGTCGGAAGCTTGATGTATACTTGTTCAGGATCACCCGCAGGTTCCAACATCGAGCCCGAGCCTTTTCCAATCACTTTTACCCACCACGGAATGGTGGAGGATGAACCCGAGTGACTTTCCGAGTCCAGCAAAGGGTAGTAGAAGACTAAGGATCGTCCAAGCCATGGTGTCGTACCATTTAGCCCCTGGTGCAGTGCTGATCGTAGCATCATGTGTGATATAGTCGACGACGAAGAAGGCGATGATATCGTGCCAAGTGGTTGGATGACAAACAACAGACCGAGGTACGGGCAACGCGGTGGCGGAGGAGACGAGAATAGTGGTGAAGAGGGCGAGCTGGATGACCTATTCGACCACAGTTGAGGTAGAGGGAAAAGATGACTCTTGGTCCTCAGCCGCCCACCATCACAGGCATAGTAGCCATGTGTATGGGTTACGGCAGGTGTTCGCAGCACCCCAGTGTGGAGGCAGAGTTCCACCCAGAAGTCAGCCTACTATGGGCCATGGTTGCTAGTTTTCCAGGGGTTATTTTGAGGTCTGAACGACGTGAGAAGGAGTCGATTGGTTATCATCGTAGAGGCAATCAAGTGATCGACACGGCGTCGAACATGCTGGCGACCACTTTCAATCTGGAGTAACATCTTTGCGATGGTATGAGCAATGCACTCCAGAAACTCCGGTGAAGATCATGCAAACCCATCATTCGACAACGTCACGACCGTCAATCCCTCAGAGCCATGTAAACACTGAAAATTTCGTTTGAAAGGTCGATTCAACCAATTTGCTTACCAAAGATTTGAAAGGGATCAATGACTGTGACGAATGGAAAGAAAGGGGTTCCGGTGTAATCCCAAAGGCCGGCTAGTAGAAACAATCAAGTAATCCAGCGGAGAGAAGGAGGGAATTAGGTAGGTTCTCGATCTACGAGGGTATGTTAGTGATCCGAGAAATGATGAATTCCAAGGGGAGAGCCTCACCTGGGATCCGTTAACCCAACCACTCCGAAATCGAGATGGAACTCAAGGTCTTCACGGTGCCTTCTCAATTTGAAGCCTGTAAAAGTTTGCGAGATAAATCTAGCGATGAGAATATGGGAGAGTAGCGGTGAGACTGAGATAAGTCGGTCAATGAGAATATCTCAGAGAAGTAACGACAACGTTTCATATTCGAGGGGGGGATAGATAGACCAAGGTAAGTGACGTACCTCTGTTGAGAGCTCGGACCCACGCTAAAGCTCCATTTTCCAACGAACACTTATCGAGAGTGTGGGCGCAAGTGGGTGCAGCTACCCACTTGCAAGACCGGTATCACGGGTTGAGTAGGGAGCTCGACTGAACAAGACACGAGGAGACCTTCCTAGGAAACCGTGCTATTGGTTGTGGAGTGAATTATTGAGATTATAACCGACAACGAAGAGGACGAGTAACCCAGAAAGGTTGAATGTGCTGATAAGAAATTCTCCGGTAACGGTGCTCAAGCGTGAAATACGACGGCACCCGGTTCGAAAGTCCAAGTCGTCGATAACTGGGCGCTTGCTAGTTGCCGAACGATGAGGAGATAGAAGTTGAGGTTTGGAGCGAGAAGGTTTAGAAGGCGAAGCAGTCGAGTCGGCGAGTCGGCTCTGAGATCCAGTAGAGCCTGAGGGGTACAGCGAATGACCAACGGTGAGAACTTAGTGGTCACGCTGAGACCACGGGAGATTGGAGAATGTGATTGAGAAGACCGAAGGAAAGCGGTCGATTGCCGGATGCCCGAGGTTGGGAGGATAGACCGAGGTTGACTGCTTCGAGAGTGTGGGGTCTGTGTGAGCATAACATATCCCGACAAACACCCGTTGAGAATGTGTAGGCGTGAGTGGGTGTCGCTGGCAGAGCGCGAGATCGGGGAATCGAGGCGAAAGCTCAGCTGAACAAGAGAGAGTAAGAGCCGTTCTTGAATGGGGATTGTGAGGGATAATGATGAAATGCTGAGGCCGATATGGCGGACAACAAGGACGACTAGCCAGAGAAGGAAAAACGTGCGACGAGAACCTGCTCGGTGACTGCGCTCGCCTGACGAAAGAGGTTCTCTGTTGAAATTCGGATTTGTAGAAGCTAGTTGCCGCACGGCCCGCAGAGGAGGAGGTGGGAGAGGGCGACTGAGTCGGCATCGTTATCAGCGACGGGGCACGGGGAACAGATGAGAACAAGGGACAGGTACGCTGAGGCACAAGGCACCTCCGCTTTTCTGCCTAGTGGCATGTGCCACGATGAGAAGAATAATACCGATTTCAACTATTTTGCCAGCGATGGGCATAAGTGGTCGGACAAAAGTCAAGACCGAAAAACGTGGTTATCAATCAAGGTTTAGATCGGTCGAGATCGAGCCACATGCAATTAAGCGAAGAACAGAAGATTGCAGTTATTCGCACGAAGAAGCCGGTGCTGTGCTGGGACCGAGAGTGCCTGATTTCACTTCCGTTTTCGGTTAGGTTAACCTCCATCCTGACACGACCTTCCCTGCTCTCCGATATCTCTCGCACTATAAAATGCTATGTCATCGATCGTACCGTACACGTTCCCCACTTGCGCCTACCTGCACAATCTTTGCATCGCCTTGCTCGGCAACGCCTACAAAAAGCGGGTCAATCAGCGTCAAATTCCTCTTTTCCTTACTCTTCTCCCTCACGAACACGAAAACAATCACCCCATAACGATTTGTCCTCCGACTCTCTACGATGTTATCAAGATCAACAACTCTCAAGTCTCTCCTCGTTCTCGTCTTTTCCGGGTTCCTAGTAACCCTTCTCGCTCGTGCACAGTACGTCTTCCCTGTCATCCTTCTTCAGCATCGTCGTCCTGATCCAAACTCGTGTGGCGCATAGTGAAATGAACCACGAAACGCACGAATACATCCCCGCTCAGCCGGGTGATTCACGATCACCTTGTCCAGCATTAAACACATTAGCGAATCATGGCTACCTGTAAGTCCCAAACCTCTCACACGCCACATACCTTCTCGCTTCCTTATCTCGCCTCCGTCCCTTTCGCAACCGCCACTTCCATACACTAACGATGATCCACAGACCCCGCGACGGCCGTTCCATCTCACCCTCCCAAATGTCCAAAGCCCTAAAAGAAGCCTACCACCTCTCCTCCCCACTCTCCACCCTCTTAACCTACGGAGGCTTCTTCCTCCTCCGCGCCCCACCACCTCCCACCTCAGTCCCAACACCTCTAACACTCACCTCAGCCTTATCCTTCTCCACCCACTTGTTAAAAACCCTACCCAGCATGGGAGCCGTCCTTCGCGATTTGGATTTAAGCGATTTGGCTTTACATAACCATATCGAACACGACGCTTCTTTGGTACACGATAACACACCCCTCGGCAAGAAATTCGCTTCGACGCATATCAATTCGACGCTACTCGAGACTTTCCTTGGGGCCTCTGCTACAGGCACCCACATCTCATTAAACGACATCGCTCTCGCACGTGTATATCGTGAATCACAAACTACGACTCCACCCATCGACGCATTCCACGCGGAAGTAGCACGAGGAGAAGTAGCTCTCGTCTTAGGCATCTTTGGCGCTCCTTCTTCCGATGGTGCTTTTGGTACCGCTTCGAGTGAAGGTGTCAAGATTGATTGGATCAAGGAGTGGTTTGGGAGTGAGAGGTTGCCTATTGGATGGGCACCGACACATCTGCAGACGTTGAGGCAGACCGTTGCTAGTTCGAGTGGCTTGAGAGCGGCTATGGGCGATATCGCACAGGCGATCGCTGGTGCTGGGTCGAAGGAAGCGAAGGTTGAGAAGCCGGTTTTGGTTGTGCAGGATAATTGAACGTGATGGGTCCCTCTTGGTTCGATTCCATCTTTGCACTTTCGCCTTCTTGGGTTTCGCCACCCCCAATGTCTTGTGTTATTATACCTCATCTTGTATTCTTACCATATGCTGACAACGATACTGACCAATCCATATCTTTGGGTTTTCTTTGATTGTGAAAATCTTCCAAGACGAAGGTGTGTATACAGTATAGACGTCCGACATACCATACCCACTTCGGAGCCCGGTGTCCTCCTCGTCTGATCTGTTTCGTACGACTTGAGAGAACCTTTCGCCTCTTACTACCCAGACTCCCACCGACAAACCGCAAGCTGAACAAGGTTATTCCAGGAATATTTTTTGCATCGATTTTGAATGCGAATGTTCAACCCAGCAAATGGTACCTCAAAGGACTGAACGGTTTCCCTGAGGTCTCGACGAGCTTACGAGCAAGCGAATTTTGGCGGGGTCGGATGATCATAGCGGAATGTCGGGGTCGGTTTGACAGGGAAGACGGAGGGGATAGCTGAATGGTCAATATGAGGCCCGATATACGCTGTGGATCGCGGAATCTCCAAGGTACCCCCACCAACTCCCTTCGCCGATGAACATGTATCAGAATTCGACTGGAACCGGTTCTGATCAAAGAGACCCGCCACCGTAGATCACGAATGGAGTCACTGCCGTACTCAGGATGCAACGACCTCCCTCGAACAGGGAAGTTGTCACGACGAAGAATTGGAGTGCATTTATTCCCACTCCAACTCCAAGGTGGTAACGCGTGAAGACGAGGACGGGGCCAGAGATCCATCTCTCCTAGTGATGGTAGTAGACGGGACCGGACCATTGGTCCCTGTTCGCGGTGCCGTTGAACGATTTCGACCTCGTGGCCAATCAGAACGCTGAGCTTTGGGCTCTTTCCGTACCGCGTCACCGGATGATTGGGGAGCAGTAGACGAGGTTGGAATATCTGCCGTCGTTGGTGCTGTTGACCCACTTGGACCTCGTGGCGGATCAGAAGGCTGAGATTTGGGCTCTTTCCGCACCTTCATTGCGCGGGAGAAAAACCGTAAAGGTCGTTTCCACATGCTAACACGGCTTTGGCCCACTGGAGAGGGTGCCGATTCGATTTGAGGCTGTGGTGGGGCTGGCAAGGTCCCATTAACTCTGGAGTCTTCCTTTACAAGGCTCGGTGGCGGTGAATATACGGTGAAGATCGGTAGTGGTGAGGATAAATGATCAGGTCGAGGTGATGACTCCCTCGAACGCGAGGGAATGAAATCAAATGAAGACTCTTGAGCGTCGCCGAAACCGACGATACCCGCAACCTCCGAGACCGTCCTGCGATAAGATCGCCGTGTGCCAGAGTAAGCTTCGCTGGCCGCAACTTCAGAGGTTGCCCGACGACGCGGACGTGAAGATCGACCCCTCGATGAATCCCTTGAAGGAGAGAATCCATGTTTGCGCAAACGACGATCAACGCGCCGCGCCAAGCCCTCACTGAGATCGTATGACGGGATAGACGCTTTGTCAGGTGCTTCGTTGGTGAAACTTTCAATGAGAGCGACTCCACATTCTCCAACAACCTGGAGGAACGCCAGTATGAGACAAGGGGTGCAGGCCAGTGAAATTTGACTTATGCGTACCGTCGTCTCCTTCCCTAAACCAAGAAATGCTCTATAGTGCGCTTTCATCCACTGAGTAATCATCGTCCGCTTCAAGCCAGGCATGCTATCCTCTTTCGCTTTAATCTGCAAGTCGACCACCGATTTTTCGAGACCTCCAGCGAGCACGGAATCTTTCTGAAGTTTGAGATCATGCAGAGACACTTCCAGGGACCTGATAAAGTCGATGTGGATGCGAACAAGTCCCAAATCATCAGCGAGTTTGGAAAATGATGCGGAAAGGTCGTCGAAAAGGCTGCTGTGCGTGCGAAGGTAGCTCTGTGTGTCACCAAAGTGAGGCTAGGACGTAGTCGCAAGTGCTCGAGGCAAATATGACTGAAAACGCACCCAGATGCCTTCTTCCTGTTTCACACCCCACTTGTTGATGGTTTTCGATACATCCTTGAACATGCGCGCAAGTGTCGACAGCCTGGAGCCGATCGGTCATGACGCAAAAGTTGTCAATGAAATTGTACCCTTGATGATACATTCATAAAAACTCACGACAGTAGGATGGTGTCTTGAGCATCGAGAATCCCCTGGAGATGATCATGAGTAGTACTTGTGGTCATATCCTCGACGGGGTCAAATGTAGGAGCTTAGGAGGAAGTGGGGAAATAAGCGCCCATTCGCATGCTTTCCTAAAAAAAGGACATTGTGTTGTAGGCGCCCGTCGACTTTTAGCATGATAATGGAACCACAATCACCGACTTCAATTCCTGTTTGAGTAGCTTTAGGATACAAAGGTATCGATACATCACTTCCCGTATTTCGAAGCTCAACTCTGGGGAGATCCCCATCATGAATGACATCAAAACTGTCCAACCGCCGTATGTGCAGAACAGTAAAGTTCAAAAGGAGTCAGACATCGGGCTACGAAATAGTCCGGAGTGGATGATATCCTGACATGATGGAGGAGACGTCAAGCACTTTGCACGGCGACCGTCCGTAAGATCCTGAGTTGCAGCGTGGGGGAGATGAACCTCAGTGACACGTCCTGTAACGTGAGAGGAGCCACGGGGCAAAGGGCGAAGGCAAGACAACTTCAGCTTCGTTTGCGAATCGCCCTGCGTTCAAACGTCCAAGTTGGACCAAGAGTTATGACTCAAGGATCAGGACAGTCACCCCCGTTCCTGACGACACTGAAGATGAGCTCGTACGTCTGCCAGACATAACAGATATCACAGGTGACAATTCGCTCCGATTTGGAGAAGACTGCAGTTCGGATGGCGGGGAAGGAGGGGTACCAAGGAATCTGCTGTCCCTGCGTGATCGAGAAGGGGATATCGAATTCCAACTGTTCCGACCACCCGATGACGTCATTGAATTTCGTCGGGTTTTGACTGGAACTGGTATGGGTAGGGGAGGAGAGGAGGGTAGCTGGCGAGTCTGGGACGAGTTGTCTCAGGGATGTCAATAGTTCATGGTGAACTCTGGAGTCAGGGTCGGTTGGTGAAGATGGCTGCGTTATAGGAGCTGGTTGAGGTCGTGATGAGAGTATATTACGGTCAAGAGGCCGTGTGTTCGTTTGGTGTTCGGATGATACCGAGGATCTTCGGCTTCGCCGCGAAAGTATCTTCCATGGGCGTTTCCATGGAGCAACGGTCTTCCCGCTCGCAATAGAGGTCAGGCGCTTGTCGGTATGGGGTGGGGAAGAAGGAACAGATTGGAACTCGAACGTGATGGGAAGAGGGAAATCCGATCCTTCGGGGTATGGATGCTGAACACCCGGATTTTCGCTCTCGGTACGGCTAACGAGGGATGCAGTCGAGGCGAAAGCGGACGGTAGTCCTTGCATGGGATCGCGCTGATAAGGACGACGAATGGAATTGCTACGGGACGGGCTCTGAGAAGGGCTGAAACCGTACTCTGAGAGACGTCGTTCGGTGCGCTGGGCTACGACTGGGCTGATTTTGTACGGAGGGATTGGTGCTGTATCAGGTAATTCGTGTGCGAAGGTATCAACGATAGTAACTCCACAATCGCCAACAACCTAGATCATCATAGGCTTGAGCTTGGGGGACCATGAAAACGATACTAGGGGACGTACCGTCACATCCTTTGCAAACTCGTGGATTGCTGTATACTGCGTTTTCATCCACTGCGTGATCATCGCTCGCTTCATGTCAGGCATCCTATCCTCCTCGGCCCTAATCTTCATATCTACCTCCTTAACCTCGCGCTTGAGTTGATCCGGGGTTTCGCCCACTTGTGAAGAGAGGAGGGTTTTGCGACGCTTGAGGTCTCGTATCGACACCTCCAAGGACCTAAGGAACTCAACATGGAAGCGAACCGGACCCATATCGGAAGAAAACTTGGACAGCGAAGCCGAGATGTCGTCGAAGAGGCGACTATGAATTCGGAGGTAATTCTGAGAGTTGGTGAGGGAGGGTGGTGGGCTCTGGACAGTGGAGACAAAGCGCACCCAAAACTGTTCTTCCTGCTCTAATCCCCAGCTACTGACAGCATCCGATACTCGCTTGAACTTGTGGCTCAACTTCACCAACCTGAAAGCCTGGTGAACAGGTCAAAGGTGTTCCACATTGAGTGAACGTACAGCCGTAAAATCGACTCCTGAGTGTCGACAATCTCCTGAAGTGGATCATGGATGTTATTCATCTGGGGTTTATATCGACAGTAAAGACCGCAGTGGAGACTCAGATCAAATGAAACGGGACGCCAATAGAGGTGATGGAAGTGCTAATCTGGTTGAGGTGAAGACGGGAAGTTGTCAATGATGATGTGTTGAAGGCTCAAGAGTGGCCCGAAATAGCGACAGTTGAGTCTCGCCTGCGTATGGGCAACATACTGTACTGAGTTTTCTTCTCAACTTCGCGCCCGGTGCTCGATGTTCTGCAAGTCGCTCGGAGGTTCATACAGCAGTTTCTGATGACTACAAGCACCAGCTCTATCGGATGGTCATATATGCATGCAGTGGTAGTGAAGTGAAAATGGGAGATCAAAACGTGAAACATCATTCCTGGGGAGAAAAGTGTCCGGAGCACCCACAACGTGGTAAAGTCGATAAAACCCAAGAAAAGAAAGGAAAAAGGGTAGTCGAGCCTCTTATACTTTGTCACCAGGAACCAAGTCCATCGCAATAGTCTCCTGCGTTCCTCCCGCTCCAAGTCCCTGGCCCCGCTTTGCCTTTTTCTCCTTCTTGGGGAACTCGCTCTCAGCTCCGATAAGCACTCGACCTGGATGCCATATGTTATAAAGAAGTAAGGCAGAGAACATCGGGACGGCTTCCAAGCAGTAGAAGAAGGCCTCGTGGGTGGTTAGGGTATTAATGATTCCTGACGAGAACTCGGCGAGACGGTAGCAGATACGGATCTTAGAGAACGTCAGTATCAATGAAACAGTCAACAGAAGGCGAACCTACCGTGATGAGCGTGAGTGTCGCATAAAGAACGTACAACAGCGCTCTCCAGTCGGTGGGACGGCCGAGGAGATCGCCAGTTGCAATGGCCTTTTTGTGGAAACGAATAGCCATACCGGTGAACAAGAGGATGAAAAACTCTTGCATTCCGATTCCACCCATATAAATGTGCAATCCCAGGGTTATCAACTTCGAGTTTCCCCGTGTAGTCGTTAAACTACCCCCTGTGCCCTGGATAAGTAGAGCGCTATAAGAGATAGATGTCAAGGATCAAGTTTCGAGTCGGGAGCACTTGATGAAGATTTGAACGTACGTGATATCAAGCAAAACGAACCACGTCGCCAGCCTCCTCGCCTTTATCCGACCAACGGCTTGGTCTGGGATAAAGTAATGGACCATTCGACCGAGTACGATATAGGTGAAGGCATTGATCCACAGAGGCGCGAGTAGAATGAGGATCTGAGAAGGGAAGATAAAGGTATATTTTGTCTGGTCGAGCGTGGAGAGGGCCCGCGTGAGGAAACCACCCGTTTCCCACAGTGCTGCCATGATGATCACCCAGCAAAATCCTTTGCGATACATGAAGGCTTGGGTAATGTGAGCGATCGAGGTGAGAGCAAAGAGTACGGTGAAGAGGGTGGCAGCCCCGGTTGAGGCGCAGTAGAGATACTCTGCATTGGGATCGCTGGGGTCTAACAGAATATGTTGTAAGAAAGAGTAGTGCGAGGAGCAGAATGGAAAAAGGATACCCACCAAGGCATTTTCTCATTGTGAGACGATCGACTTGGTACGCTGTGTGCTATGTAATCGATAGGATTTGCAGAAGCCGAAGAGCCAAGAAGGTTGCGGGAGGTGGAGATGTATGACTCGAACTGGATGGTGTGTTGACTCGGCAGGATTGATGGGACCTTATATAACAACGCTGTCGAGTTTGCCAGTCTGACGCCCAGCAGGAGGCTATGATGCGCAGCATGGGATAAACGCTCTTGGAAAGTACGGTTCCGAGGTCGAAATGCCGTCAAGAACTGAGCCGCAGTCAATGGACGAGAAAGTTACGAGAGGGATTCCTGGATGCGTGGTCGTTGCAGGGCCACCAGCTGCGCGTCGTGCGAGACACCGAGACTTCGCGGTGAGGATGTACTTGGCAGTCCCACTTAAACTTCGGTCCCGTACCGCATCGTCAATTGGTCGAGGTTCGTTTCCGCAAACGTCGGAGACCAGTCAAATTCATCACGTGATGCCTGTCCCTCAGGTGCACTGGCTGCAGCGAAGCAGATCGCTCAAGGATCGAACTGCGGGGTTTGATGTTGATCTTGGCGTTGCATAGATGAATGATGTGTGTGAGGCAAGAAACCACCAGCGCCAATCATCTCCCTCTAACGTCATAATGATACCGAAAGCTCGTAGGGACGAACGCGCTTGGTGGAGTAGATCGACACAAGTACACGGGTGGAGATACACACCCTGACTGGATTCAGTATTATCAACGCAACCAGCTTCAGTGGGCAGGGAGAAAGCTGGAGCCAAGACACCGTTCAAGGTGGTGAGTTCGACGAGATACTGTGGCTAAGCAACTCTGGAGAGAGCCCAACGACTTCATATGGATTGGAGGAATAACCAGTTTTTTTTCAGGGGTGAAGACGAGGTAATGAGTGATTGCACATTATAGGCCAGAGTAAGTTGAGTAACCGCAAGGTTGTGGTGAGCGGTAAGGTCGACCGGCAATTCCCGAAGCATTTCACTCTGTTCCCCTCCCATCCAAGCCCGCAGTGAAGTATTGACCATCTGTCGTTTGGACTCAAAACCGCAATGCAGACCATCTTCCATCAATCTTTATAGGAGCCAGTTCTCTCCTGGATAGATATGGCAGACCGTTGCTAGACCAGATGCGCCGCCATCAGGCATCCGAACCCTCTATGGCTCCATCTAGAATCCTCGGCAACTACATACGTTTTGACAACTCGACAACTTCCTCACCCCATCTTCGAGAAACCCTCCACAAGAAACTGAAGACATTGACACCTCGAGGAATGGTTGTTTATAGTTTATGAGCCTGGGGAGGCGTGGTTCTCAGGCTCTGTGCATGGGTACGTATCTCGAGTTTCCTTCGCTTAACCTGGATCTTACAACAGAGAACCGGTGGGATAGAGCTCCCAATTGAGTTATGTCCTACCAGAGCCTATCCTCGCGGCGGTTTTGCTCGTGACTTATTCTGAACTTCATATGGTCCGTCGTCCCTCCCACCCTCTAGTTTTCCTTTGGTTTCAGAGCCAATTCTTCTTCAGGGTTGGCCCTTGTCTGCAATGGAATATCGCACACCGAAGACCACCGTCGTAAGGTAATTAATCAGCTGTATGCAGTAAGTTGACATGGAAAGCTTCCTGTATGCTCGAGGCTTCGTATTGGAAGTCGGAACTGATATCTTTGCAGGCTTTCGGACTTTCCCCATCCCATTCGTGATAAGAAATGTAATGTTTTTCGATTGGGATTGGTTGGAGGCGCACCATCATCTTTTCTTACCATCAGATAATGTCCCGTTGGACCTATTTGGCAGCTGGGAGGATGCGATGGGCTGACCCTCAGGTCCCTTTTACTTCGCTGCTGGATTGCCTTTCACGAGCGACCTGATGGACCAACGTTGTCACGTGGGAAGCGTTCACTGTGATTTATCCGCCATTTCCTGGATGACTCTCCAAGCGGCTCACCAAGGATTTAGTCGATCTCACCAGATCAATGATATCCGGCTCCCGGCCACACACTCATGTTTTAATCGCTGCAATTGCCTTGTTGACCCTAATACACGCGTCGAGGATGGTGAATGGACGTGGACTCGACGGCAGCAAGCTGAATATCAATGGAAGCGAATGACGGACAATTCTGATTACCAGCTCTATCGAAGTATATCTATAATATGATACGCCAGTGACGAACGGCGAAATATCCAAGGCCCAACAGAGTTCTTGGCGATATAAGTAAAATCACCTCCAATGCATCGCCGAATAAATAATAATCCAATAGGGAATGGGAATGGTCCACCCGAGTGTGCAAATGGAACACCTCAAACCCTCTCAGCAGGGATCAAGCTCATGACGAAAGTCTCTTGAGTACCACCCATCCCAAGTCCCTCCCTACGCCCCGAATTTCCCCCCAACTTGGAGAACTCGCTCTCGGGACCAACGAATACTTGACCCGGATGCCAGATATTGTAAAGGAAGATGGCGAAGAACATGGGCACGGCTTCCAAACAATAAAAGAAGACTTCGTGCGTGGTCAGTGTGTTGACAACCCCCGACGAGAATTCGACGAGACGGTAAATGATTCGAATCTTATTCAAAAGCGTCGTCAGTGTGTTCGACCACTGGTGGTTAGGTGGATCTTGGTACGTACCGTGATGAGAATGAGAGTGGTGTAAAGCACGCCTAATAACGCTCCCCAATCCTTGGAGCGACCGAGGAGGAGATCCGTCGCCATAGCTTTCTTGTGAAACCGGATCGCCAGACCAGTGAACAATACGATGAACACCTCTTGCATCCCGATTCCACCCATGTATATGTGTAACCCCAAGTTGATCACCCGTGAATTTCCTCGGCTCATAGCTAGCGTGCCCCCAGTACCCTGAATGAGCAGAGCGCTAAGATGAAAAATCAGCTTTCGCGTACAGGACCTTGTTTGATTTCGAACGTACGTGATATCGAGCAAAACGAACCAAGTCGCCAGTCGCTTCGCCTTAATCCTACCAACGGATTGGTCGGGGATAAAGTAGTAAACCATACGACCGAGGACGACATAGGTAAATGCGTTGATCCATAGAGGAGCGAGTAGAATGAGAAGTTGGGAGAAGAAGATGAAGGTGTGTTTTGTCTGGTCTAGCGATGAGAGTGCGCGAGTGAGGAAACCACAAGTTTCCCAGAAGGCGGCCATAATGATCACCCAACAAAATCGTTTGCGATATACGATGGCTTGGGTGATGTGAAGGACGCACGTGAGGCCGAAGAGGACGGCAAAAAGGACGGCGGCTCCTGTTGATGCGCAGTAAAGGTACTCGGCGTTGGGATCACCCGATGCTGAGGAACGACATGTTCAATATGGCTCTTGATCACGAGACGAAGGAGGGGAGAGGGAGAGTGGTGCTTACTGAGGCACTTCGCCATGTCGAGAGAATGGAAAAATTATTCGGTGCTGCTTTGTGTGACCGATAGGATCCTACGAGGCTACTGTGAGCGAGATAACTTAGGATGGGCGGTGGAGTCTACGATGTGTTGACTTGGCAGGAGCTGATGGCGACTATATATATCCCAGTTTTCGAGCGCTACCCTCAACCCTCAACACAGGCCGTGATACGCAAAAACCAATGAAAGATGAGAAACCTTCTTTCGAGTCAGTCTGTACTCACACATAGTGACTGAATCGTGGTGGAAGGATGGTCAAGTTTCAACAATCATTAACGATGGGGGCTGGGAGTCTCTGGCTGGGTATTGTGGTAGATCGTTGCGAGAGATTGGCTTGGCAAACGGGATTAGGTTTTCGGTCCCGCTTGGCTTCGTAGATATGTCGGAAGCGTGGCCGCAATTGTCGGAGGGAAATCGACAATCGCATCACGTGGTCTAGAGAAATTGTTAAACATCTAGTGTGGCGATACAATCGCACGAGAGGTAAAGGGACCTTGCCTTTACGGTAAAAATTCGAGCAGAGCCCCTGGAATGAAGCTTGAGATCAGATCAATGATGGTCGAGCGCTCTGACTCGACAACATTAACCAAACTCCGTGCAGGAAGCGATCAAGGGATCGGCGAGACAAGAGGCAGCATGAACGAACCTTTCGTAGTCCGTGAAGGGTGTAGTGTGTGATATGATGACAGCTTGAAGTCATTCACTGCCACCTGTGAATTGAATCGACGAGATCAACTGAAGGGCTTGGCGGCCAGTGGCCAAGTCATGGATCGAAGTTTAGTATGGGTTTCGGTAGTTGGGCGTAGGTCGCTAAGTGTGGTAGAAAGGCATGGGCTCACGGACGACACTCCAGCCCTGTTGGATGACGTTGAAACAGAAGGAATAGATCGCGTAGGGGATTTCAGGCAGATGTATAATACTTGTGTCCACCTCACCGTCTGCTGGATGAAGCTTGGGCGGATCAAAGTAAGCTGGAAATTCACTTGCCACACGACAGTTTTGGATGGGGCGCTGGCTGTCAGTACTGCCTCGGGCGGTGATCTCGGACGTTATAAAGCACACCAAGCCGCAAAACAATGGGAGGAGAGCCAGAAAAGGACAGCATCTCTGGGTAGAGACGATTTGAAGCGGAAATAGTCGCAATGGGGGTTGCCGAAGTGGGGTCAGTTACCAGATCACTTCACAGTTATGAGATGTAGACTTTGAGTAAATCGAGCATCAAGCAAAGCTGGTCTATTGCGCAAATACTCGAGTGCTCGCACAAGATCATCGTTGAGATGGATAGAAAGTAAAACTCGGACGAGGGACAACTTGACAAGGATGACGGTTGGCCATGTCACAAAATGGAAATTCAAATTAAAGACAAATAAATATTCACGTGGTCGACGCGTCCTCCTCCGACTTCCTCATTCGACAGGGAACGACAATCCGATTCATGCGTTAAGACCAGGATGCAGTCTCAGAAAAGTTTGAAAGCACTGCGCATGCTCGACACCTGGAAGTCGCACGTAAGTCACCCTACATATCCTCCTCACACTACCAATCTGACGCCCAATCACGACCGTAGAAGATCAAGCAACAACAGCGCGAGATCATCAAGCTCAGGAATGCCTTACGTGCCTTCATCCCCGAAGATGATGAGATGAGCAAAACTTCTGCAGAAGATGTCGACCCCGACCATCCAATGGAAGATATCTCATTGCGAGATGCAAACCTCGACCGGGCGCTCGCCTTCTGGTGCGATAACGATGGCGTATATCGATGTAGTACATGTGGTTGGGAAGTGGTGGAAGGGTTCTGCTCGTGTTGCGCTGCGGAATGCGAGGGCTACGAGAGCGTGCGTTCACCAATTTTACCTCCTATCCTTATCTATCCTCATAGAGTCTGGTGCCTTTGGTAGGATGGTAAAGAAACCAAGAACCCATCTCCACATAGCGTTACGACCGACCATGAAGCCCTCAATAGCGATCGTCGGCTCATGCCCCGCGGTACCACTCCATTATTGGACGTAGGCTACATCAATTTCCCTCCAGACTACCCACACGGAGACTATCGCATCCTCCTTCAGAGAGGCGCTACCCCACTCATGTGCCAAACATTCCATCTCAAGTTCGAACCCAATGCCGGGATCATCGCCTACGCCGACGAAGACATCTTCCAATCCTTCTCTGGTCCCGGAATGGTTACAGGCGATCAATGGAAGATTTGTCTTGGTCGTCGGATTGTTTTGACAGACGATGATCATGATGGGGCACAGTTCATTGAAGATCTCCTGGATGAAGTTTTATATTTCCCAATCTCGTCTTCGCTCAGCGAGCGATTCCAGGATCGATGGGAGACTGTCTTGGAGTCTCCTGGTGTATGGGTTACTCGGCCGATGGTAGCCAAATGCCCCGAGCCGACTGGGGTGGATCGTACAGAGGACGAAGACGACGACGACGACGCGACGCTCAGTGATCAAGAAGGTGATGACGCGAAGGACGATATCGAGTTGGAATACTACCGTCAACTATCCGTTGACGACGAGGCTCTCGAAATCCCGATGACCGATTACAATCCCAAGATCAGACCAAACGAATACGAAGGCACCGATGACGAGGGGGATTCCAAAACTCCGGAAGGCGAAAATGAAGCTCCAGGCTGGTATCAAGATTACCGAGGACTGGATACTGCGTACGAGTCGGGCAAGGATGATGAGAAGCCCAAGACGAAGAAAAAACGAAGGGATTCGGATGATGTTGTGGGTAGTGATTGGGATTCGGATGAGGTGTTGAGTGGGGATGAGTATGTCATGCATGGGACTGATGGGGATGATGGAGAGTACGGTGGGGGAGACGATGGTGAAGACGATGAAGAGGGTGGAACGGATCATGGCGATGAGGGAGGTGACGACGAGGATGAGCAGACAAGATCGTCAGATCCCATGCCTGTGGTTTGAGTACGATTTTATTTCAGAATCTTCGTAATATGTATCCTACGCTTCGCACTTTACTCTCAGTTCCATTGTCATAGATATAACACGAAGCCTATTGTCGTCGTGCGCCTTTGCGATAACCCCACACTTATGGGCGGCTCCGCTCGATCGATGATGATCGATGATCCCCTGCTTCTCGCACAAACCATGCGAGTCTACATCTTCTCTCCATACCTTAAGATCCAGCCTATATTCAGCTTCAAGACAACCGACGACTCAATTGTGGAGGATCTCTTAGCACTCGCTGTGGAACGTTACATCACTTTACAACCGCCAAGGGTCGAATTCCAGCAGCTCGAGCTCGCCTACTCGGTATTATCCTCTTGTAGTCCCATTTTTCACTATATACTCGAATCTCATTCCTCGGTCAAAGGTACTAATCAGGCATACCCATACGTCCGCACGAAACCATTCGCGAGCGCGTACAAGAACACGAACAAAATGGCCTGCCATTCAGGCCCCTTTCCTACGATCAACTCCTTGCCCCGCTTATCAACTGCGTGCAGACAGAGCTTCAACTTGTCCTCAATGTGACATCGAGTGAGTAGTCTCCACATCGTCGTCTTTGACTTGTTTGGACTCCAATGAAACAGATATATTACCAGTCAACCCCGGTGAACAAGGTGCGACTCCCCGTCGTTCTTACCAAAACGCCCCTTCTCATTCCTTCTATGCGGCAGCTTACTTGATTGCCGTTAAGAACGCTCGCGATGCACCCTCTCCGTCGAGCGTGGCAATTAGTGTCGAGGCATTCAGAATCGAACAAGAGGAACATCCGATCTACAACGGACGTCCCTATAATCTCCGCACCTCACCTATCGCGCTTTACAATAGCGCCTTTGGTCTGCTTAAAGACGTGTTGTCCGATTTGACAACACAGCCGGAGAGCCACCAGGTCGCTTGCACCGCCAAGTTGTTCCTAGCTGCGACGAATATCTACAATTCGGAATGGGGACGTGGGGACGCGGTATTACGCTATGTAAAAACACTCTTGGGTATCGATCTTGAACGTACCAAGGAGAAGGACTGCAAAAGCGAACTTCTCACCTATCCATGTCTGGCCGACGATACATCACAGGGCGTCTATGTTTATGTTGAAGTGAAGAACGAACTAGGAATAGGTGGAAACAGCGGACTCCAAGGTGCCCTCGCGTTCCTGAAGCACATCTCCCAAGACGAAGTGCGTCGTCCCCATTAATACTCGACTTGAGTTCGGCACTAATGAACCCCCAGTACGAGCAGATACGAAATGTTTCTTGCTGCCCCTGCATCGTTATATCTATCGCTGGCCCGTACATTTGCGTCTCTGGTGCAGTCCTGGTTGATGTTTTCATCGTCCAACCCTTCACAGACTATATCTATCTTGGAGGGGATCCGTTCATGAATGAGCGGGTCACCCATGTAGCCAAGGTATTTAGTGCGGTTAGCACTGCGGTCAGGCTTTTGAGACAGCACTACAGAGATCTATCGCCCAACAGCATACCTAACCACGATCGCCTCTTTCCCAACCCCGCTTATGCTTCGGATCCCCCTGCATTACCGTTGAAGTTCCTTGAGCGATTCAACTATCAGGGTCGCGAAGTCGACGACTACCGTCGATATCTCTTTCGCGCCAAATTCGGGGACAACATCGTGGTAGTCAAGTTCTGCGAAGATTACAGCGAACGCGCCCACCGCAAGCTCGCCGATTCCGGCCTCGCACCCTCTCTATATTACTGCTCCAAGATCCGTGGAGGTATCTTCATGGTTATCATGGAACTCGTGGAGAGCCATGATGCGCACCACCAATTCATCGACCAATCACTGCCCCAGGATGTCATGAACGATGTGAAGGATGCGATTCAGCAGCTGCACGACATCGGTCTCGTCTTCGGCGATCTACGCCGCACGAATATCATGGTTGTCCGCAAAGACCTCCCCGAGGTTGAAGCAGCGAGTCGTCCAAACGAGGACGTCGGGGCGGGTCTAAGTGGAAATGGGAAGCAGGCACATCCAGGTGGAAAAGAGAAAGCTGCGGGTACAGGTTTCCGAGCAATGTTGGTGGATTTCGATTGGGCTGGTGATCACGATCAAGCAACGTACCCGGCGATTCTAAACGATTCAGGAGAGATTGACTGGGCAGACGGTCAAGCCTGCGGGGATAATGAAGAAGCAGCACGACCTGGATATGATTGGGAAGCTCAATCCAAGATTGTTGCAGGTTACATCCGTGACATACGGTATAGTTGTGAACTGCGCTGTACAGTAATAGACTTATGTGGTACGCATCGATCGATGACTATCCCTCATGTTCGCGTCCGTATCCACCTTGCAGTTTCGACATGGACGGCCACTTTTCCAGGTCCTTGATTCAGCACCTTGTGTCGCACCAAACAACTGGCCACTGGTAAAAGACTGCAAATTCAACGGAGGACGTCCAGAAGTACAGAGGAAGAAATAGGGAAGCAAGCACTTCCGCTATCTGGAAGCACCGATGCTCTCGTCACCACTCAACTCTTCTTGGGAGTCGAAGTCGCTGTCGACTGTACTGTGATCAGAATCACTATCTTCCTCACCGTCTCCCTCGCCGTCTCCCTCATTCTCCTCCACAGCATCGCTCGCAGCTTCCGCATCCCCGGCAGCAGCCATCGCTTCATCGTCAGATTCCTCACCATCGGTCAAGCCCGTCCAGCCCTCAAACCGAGTATCGAGGGCTCGATGGTCACGATGCCAAGTCGGAGCCCCCATCTCGACATCCATCTCGGAGCCTGCTTCAGAAGGCGTATACTCGTTCGGTCGGATGGGAAGGGTGGGTTCTGCGATATCGTCGAGGAGTGTTGAGGCTAGAGGGGGACCTGGACTCCATTCCTTGTCTTCTTCCTCTGCGTCGTCTTCTGTCGGCTCAGGAATGCGGGGACGAGTTACCCAGACGCCGGGAACTTCTTGGACTGTCTCCCAAGGGTCGGCTACGAAGTACAGAGCTTCTTCCAATAAATCTTCAATGAATCGTGAGCCTTCCAGATCGTCAGCATCAAGTACGACCCGACGACCGAGATGGATCTTCCAAATATGGCTAGGTCTCATCCCAGGACCTGAAAACTCGTCAAATAGGTCTTGATCTGCATATGCAACGATCCCGGTATCGGAGTCGAAAGTTAGCGAAAAGCATTCGCACATTTCGGGAGTCGCTCCGCGAGTGAGCAGAGCTCGGTATTCTCTGGCCGAGTAGTCTTTATGCTGAGGAAGGTGTCCAATTTGTCGAAGTGGTGTTGTACCTCGAGGAGCGATTTGACGATCGCTGTTCATGTCCTCGAAATCTGTTGCGAGACTTTGATGGGTATCGTGTACATCGTCATTCTAACCCCAAAGGTTAGCGAAAGCCGGTTTCATGAAGATCTGAGGACGCACCACGTCGTAGCCCTCGCACTCTTCAGCACAACTGGAACACAAGCCATCCACCACTTCCCAGAGACATGCCCTACACCGGTAGATGGATTCTTCGTCGTCCCAGATAGCCCGCAACTTTGGTGGTTCGTTGATACGACCCGCTTCGTCTTCTCCTTGAGCGTCCATAGGGTCCGAGTGGGAGCTAATCGTCGATTCATCTGAGTTATCATCTGAGGGTTCGGCGATGACTAATAGAGCTGCACGAAGGGCATTCTTGAGTCTCTTGATTTCGCGTCGTTGATCTTTGATCGTCACCAAATTCTGTCGGATGTCAAGTCAAAAGATGTCGCGGTGAGGCTCGCAAGATGGGACGAACCTGATCGTTTTGTGCATTCTCTCCTGGTGGATTTTGTGGCTGAGGATTTTTTGGAGCTTCGGACATGATCAGCTGAGGGTGTCGAGCTGGCTAACACCAAGTTTCGAGGCCCGTAGCGACGACTCTGCATTGTTGACGCGTTCAATTTCAAAGGGAAAGCGTGAAGTTGGTCACAAACATGTCACTTCTCCCTCTTCCTGATCAATTCCTGACCGCCATGTACGGTTCCACGGGTATCGCCCCGCAGGCTGGCAGTACTGATTCGACGGCAAAGGAGAAGTACTTCGACACCCATCTGCTGCGATGTACTGGAACACGGTGTCAGCGAGCCCTGGATCCCATGAACTCACGACTTACCATTCAAGCTGTTTCTTCTGACCCTAAGAAGCAGAAATCGCAATGAGCCAAGCATACGATTTAACTCCCAAACCAGAGGTTTCGAAAAAACAAAAAAAAAGGTCAATTTCCCTGGCGCTAACCTGACATCCATGATGCAAGGTGTCATGAGACTCTCTTTCGCAGGCGTGCAACACGTTACGACATTTCTTGACGGCCCTTTCCCAAGCTGCTCCCAGGTACCACCTTTCCCTGTTCGATCTCACTCATTGTTCATCATCGTCCTCGTAGTTGGAGTAACTCGCCAAATTTTCTACGTGGAATGATTCTCCCACCCATTCTCGCCCACGCCAAGGTCTCTGTGGCGTCAACTGACCTGCCTTGAGTTTCCTTACCAAAGACTCCACCTCCCTCTCATACTTTACAACATTGTGACCGTTTCGATCTCTCTTCCCTCCCAGAGTGGTCTCGTTCGTCGCCGATAAGCGAGCCTCGACCCTTTCGAACTGGCTGTGGCTCAGGAACAATATCTTGGATTAATACCATGAAAAGACTCGCCGTAAAGCCTTTCTTCCGAAATACACAGCTCCATCTCCCAGGTTAGGGCTCACTGAATCCCTTGCCTCACTTTTGAACTCCGGGTTCCGCTTCTGTGCTTCGGTTAACGCCAGTTTTCTTTCCAAACGACTATATAAGCCATGGCGATCCCCCCTCCATCGCAAGTCATCCCGTCATACCTCAGCCAAAACGATGATATCCAAGCTCCCCCTTTGCGTTCCGATTGCTTTCGCCTTCAGAGTCTGCCACCGGTCCTATTCGATGCTGCGAGAGTACCACCACTGCCGGTGGTCCTGCTGCTGCAGGTATTCTCAAGCGCATCGGTGTCGTTATTCAAGAGCTCAATGCCGACTTGTTCGCCTATCACCGCAGTTGGTGTTGAAAATGGCTCTAGTTGCTAAGCTCTTGCATTTTTCGGTTTGTTTGAGCGAGAGGCGCTGGACGCATTACAGCTCTGCTTCTCCTGCACCAACAATTCCCATGGTATCTTTCCAACTGTTGTCATCTTCGCGAGTTTGCCGTTCTGACTTGTCCGTGCGGGCTCGCTCATTTCTATTGGCTGCGTCCGGTCATTCTGAGTGGTCCTGGTAAAATCATGACTACAGCCAACGGTTTCACGTTATGCTTCGTCCAGAGAACTACTTAGCCTCATAGACTGTACGGTGTAGACAATCTCCACGACTCCGTTCTAAGTTCGCGTTTGTAGGGCTAGTGACGAGATTGTATTCTCGGCGCTACGGTGCAGTTGACGATTTGTTGATATGAATAAGAACCACCTAAAGGACATACATGCGAACTCTTGTGCGTTTTTGTGAGGTTGGTGTTGTGGTGGTGGACTGAGACTCAGTGTGAAAATACACAAGGTTCCCCGTGATAGAGGTCGTCCATGGCGAGTATCATTCTCAATTGCCTCGTTTCAGGTTCAAGAACCGGATATTCAATCAGGTGAACCAAGTACAATGTGAGAGAAAGTACGCATTGACGATCATCGTACTACTGTAGCAACGGTGAGTAACCCCAACAACCGCCTCAAGCGAAATGTCGTCGACGACGGCTGGAGGACTCATGCATAGTCGCCTGCTCTTCGTCCATGAATCCTACAACGATATCATCGAAGCGTTCGGCATCGTCCACAATTTGTTTGTCCTCGGGATCCCACCGGTTCCAAGAGTCATCGTCTTCAAGAGGAACCGCAGTCGTCGACGGTGTTGAGACAGAAGGCGCCGAGTCCCCACGAGAGGTACTTCTGGAAACCGAGGTATCTTCGTGACTCATCGGATCATCGACGGGGTTCAAGAAATCCTCGTCAACCTCTTCAAACTCCAGAGGAACAGAGGCAGTGGTGGTCCCCCTGTCGGGTCGAGGAAGTAGCCTAGGGGAGCGAACTTTACCGATTTCGCGTCGGATGCGGCCTATACCCTCAGTCATACCATCACTCAAACCCGACGTGACAGAACGGATTGGAATGGCATTGCCGAAAGACTTTGGACGCGAGCCAGATGTTCCGTTGGGAAGCATGGGAATGACCGGCGGCGACGCACTGTTGTAGTCGATATCCGCAGACAAAGCGGAGGCAAGAGGTTCATCGAAGGAGCTGGAGATCATCCGAGCTTCAGAGGGCGACTGGGTGCCATAGATGAACGACTCTCCGGATCCTGTCGGGAATGCACTTGCCGCAACCTGCTTTCGAACCTCGATCTTCGATGTGGGGACATCCAACTGATAGCGCCGGATAAGCGCATGATAGTCTTCGGCCAGCGAGTGGAAGGATAGTTGATGAGACAGGTAGATCGACCGAGGAAGAATGCGAGGGGAGCGAGAGTGAGTCGACAATTCCGCTTGAGACAACCAGCTAGGCAGAGTGATGAGTAACAGCAAAAACGGAAGGAAAATCTGCATACTCAAATTTACGAGGGCGAACGGGGGCGATAAACGCCTCTCTCGATTTGATCACGGTCCTGACATCTGGCCAACCTCGACCTCGTCTCAAGCTCCAAGTAGCAACCACACTGTCTCGTCCAACGAGATCCAGTGGTTTCTCCATCATCTTCGACAGACCCGATACGGTGAGGGTAGAGGTCCGATCCGACGGTGGGGTGCTCAGTCGTCCAATGGAACTGACGCCGGGGAACGAAGTGCTCGTTGTACCAGGAGGGACTGAATCGAGATTGTGTTCACCAACGACTTGATCCATGACGAAGCGACGAAGGGAGAGGGTGCCGTCGTCCGTATCAAAGACGAGGACATCTTGGAAGCTCGAGCTACCTTGTTGACGAGGAACAGGCGAGAGAGATTTGCGTGGGGGAGATGAAGCTCGGGAGGTTGATGAGGGAGATGATGGATGTGAAGATAAGGGTCGAAGACTGAGAGGTATATCTGTGTCTGGACGGAGGAAAACAAAAGGAGTGACAGAGGCGGGATTGGTTGGCCGACGAGACCGTAGCCTGACAACGGGTGTGACTTCCATGGATAAAGGCTGCTATTACGAGTTACGTGAGTACTATTCAACCAATATGAGAGAAATCCACTCACCAGCTCTGACGTATTGTAAACCCTCGAGTTGAGATGACTGCGTCCATCCGGACGACCACCATAAGGATTAACTGCGAACACATGGATGGTTCGATTACCAGTTCCAATCGCGATCCATCGTCCATCATACGCCCAATCGAGGTCTTCTACTGTAGCGGATGTTCGACCTCGAACGAGGTCATAAACATGCCAAGGAGCGTTATCCCCGGATTGGGGATGGTGACGTGGCCTCTCTGACGCGGATCGTGATGAAACCTGATCAAGACGTGTTGCTGAGGGCGAAGGATTAGGGTTAGATCTGATTTGGAATATCTTCGCGACTCGTCCGTCCTTTGGTACCGCCAATATTGAAGTTCCGTCGGCAGAGAACTGGAGTCGACAGATAGGTTGGTCTCGTAGGGCGGCAAATCGGGAGACGATGACCGGTGGGCGAGACGAAAGGAGGGGTCGAAGATCGAGAATCGTCACAAAAGCAGTGGAAGCGGATGACTTCATGCTGGGGTTTCGTGGAGCCACACCCGATGGAGAGGTACCGGCGAGACCCTTCGACGAAGACTCATCCTGGTTGGAAGTGCCAGTCGACATCGAGTTTCGACGTTCATGATCGCCACCACTCTCTGCAGGTGCACTCTTGGAGAAGACCATATTGGCGGCTCCGACGACAGGAGGAGCGTCACTCCCTCCCAATCTCCCACTGGTCCCACTCATACGAGACCGAGCCGCGGAATATGCCATACCTCCGAGAATCTTCATCCCACTCAAAACAGTGCCGCCGACTTTGACAGCAGCGTGCTCGAGGTCTGCCTGTGATACGCCAAACAACTGAGCGCCTCGGTCAGACGAGGGAGTGCCGGTTCGCGGTTGGACAACAGTGTCCGTTGGTGAATCGGGTGGGGGTGAAGTTGAAACGAATGCGAGAAGTCGGTGAGATAGAGCGAATACGGGTTCGGGAAGTGAAGATGTGGGAGTTGAAGTTGATCCTGAAGTGGTATCGCTTGAGTCTATAGGTGATGATACAGTATGTAACCCTGTACTGGATGGGTGTGCGAAGGCAACGAGTGTTGTAGAAGGAATGGAGAATAATGTTACAAAGGAACTTGATGATATGACATGAAGTGTAGGAGGGTTTGCAGTAGACTGGTCGAGTAAAGGTTAGCGGTAGTAGGTACGATAGAATCGGAACAACATACAACAATGATGAAGTCCGCATTAGGTGAAATCGTTCGTAAACCAGGGAATGATAACTTCTTGACAATGCGATGACGACGCAACGAATATATGATACATTCGGGTATGCCCCGAAGGTGTGACCTGGAGGATGGGGTCAGCTGAGAGATTGTTACGTCCACGAGAGGGAAAGACGTACACAATACCAACCAGTGGTCGGTCATCTGCAAAGCGATCGGCGTGACTTGCAGTAGGCGACGGGAGGACGCTCGCGAACGTCACTTGACCCCACTGCGCGTCTGAAAGGTTGAGGAATTCGGAGATTGATCCAAGACTCGTGCAATCCCAGATCTGGAAACCAGCGCGATAGCCGACGAAGAGGATCCTGCTACGTTCCCGGTGTCAGAAGTTGAAGGTGACAGGATGGTGAGCACACTCACCGAGACATCCCACCATCAGACAACGAATCCCACCTCGCCCAAATGATCTCGTCGTCGGTGTTGATACTCGGATACGACGTCAATCCTTCCCTTACTAGGTCATCCTCGTGATCGGATTCGAATAGCGCTTCAAAGGGCGGAGAACCATGGATATGGGTACCACTATCCCGTCGTTTGCCAGACGTGGTAGTCCCGCGACGAGGAGCCATGGACGTGACGGCGCCCGATGCGGTTAAGAAGCTTCCAAATGATACAGGTCGAGAAACGCGGGGTGGAGTCGGTCCTGCAGAGGGTACCGGAATTGAAGAAGGAACGTAGTTGCGAAAGGTTCGGGAGAATGACTCGAGCATCGTCGGCTCCCTGTGAATCGGAATGAGTCAGTTTCGTAATTGACGAGTTTAAAGAGTTGATACGAAGGAAATGGAGCTAAGAAATGGTTCAAATGAACTGGTCCTCCATGGAAAAGGAGGAGGACGTGAGAGCAAGCGCGTGCTCCTCGCCTGCAGGCCTAGTATACCAAGCCTGGGCATTAGCATCTTCGGAAATGAAGATGCGATCGACGACTATTAGGAGATTGTTCCCCAAAGGGGATCCATAGAGCCTGCCTGCAGTGCGAAGGTGCGCTGCTTTACCAAATGATCGAAATCGAGAACAACCATTGTGAGTTCCCAGGTTAGGAAGCCCGGATAGGGCAACCTCTTTTGATAGGATCACTGCCGCACCCATCATACTCCCAAGAACAATCGCAGTCACTGGCCTCGAGGGGGTCCGAACAATGCCACACCACCAGGGTAGAGAAATGATGGGAACAGGACTTACTTGGATAACACAGGAGACCTCGTGTGCCC
Source organism: Jaapia argillacea MUCL 33604 (assembly GCA_000697665.1). Lineage (NCBI taxonomy): Eukaryota > Fungi > Basidiomycota > Agaricomycetes > Jaapiales > Jaapiaceae > Jaapia > Jaapia argillacea. The sequence goes on along the minus strand of KL197743.1, from coordinate 24,753 downwards.
TTTATCACCCTCATCACCGCTCTGAATTGCTACAGGAGCTTCGTCCGAGTACACGGGGCTGCGAGACGTGGGATCAAGGGACAATGGGGACGGCGAGGTAGGATAGGCCTCATCCACACCACCGAGTCCGAGCGTTCCTACACCTTCAACCACACCATCATCTGGGTCGAATTCAATCAATCCCCTCACGCCATCACGTTCAACATCGGCTTCCAGGTCGTAATCAGTAGGTTGGGGCGAATCCGGAGTCAGAAGAGGTTGACCCGCAACGGGCGACAGGAGCGTCGAGTCGTCGACTTCTGAGTGAGGGTCGTGGGTCTCAGGATAAATATGTTGGTTGTTGCGTCGTCGTGGTGCATTGCGGTTGGACCTCGATGGCATTAAACAGGGTGGTGCAAGTAAGTGAAATGGGTGTTGAGAAGCAAGATACGGCTGGAGATGCGACAGAGGGCCTTGTAAGTGAATGCAAGACCCGGATAGTACAAAAGAAAGAGACAATAGACGATTTGAGGATAGTCAGATAGTTGTAGGGGCTGCGAGATGGTGAACAGGAGGCAACGATGCCACAACGAGTCATCCACCCAGTCGTCCTAATTAGGCTACTTGACTTGGACTGTCGCTTGCCCTCTGTTCCGATGTCTCTGCCGTTGCCAGCGACAAGCCCACCGCGGAAGAGGCGCCAGGCAACGTTGCAGGCAATAATCAATCGGCTTTCAATATCAACCATGCTTTCACTTGTCGTTGTCTTCTCCAGCGCTTAATGTCCGCAATCCGCCTCTTCAATTATCCTTGCTTCCTTAGATCAGCGTTCACCTCTTTCTGCTTTGGACGCTAGCACTTGAAAACAACTCGAAAAGTCGAGAACATAATTGTCGGCGCTTGTACCTGCAGTTTCGATGACACGCATTACACTGAAGTTTCGTCCTGTAACTACTATCACCTCAGCCGAACCCGACCATGTGTTCGATGCTGGTCTCGTGGAGAATGCTCGTGATGAGCTTGTATCTAGACTTTCCCCACAAATACCACCCGTGCTTCTCATCGGCCATACTTGAACTTGGACTTCTCAAGGCAACCGCCTAAATCGGCGAGGGCGTTAAAGAATTTACCCATCAGCTTCTATGGGCCTCTGACTTGTCTTGTTGACTGCCTACCACCATGGCGAGCTCCGATGACCTGCAAGAAAAGGGCCTCCATGATTCGCACATCGAAACTGTCGATGACATTGATCCGGAGGTTGAGCGCAGACTGGTCAGGAAGCTCGATTGGGTTCTCCTCCCACTCTTTACTGTCATCTGTACGCAAACCCCTTCTTCAATTGCTGCGGAAGAACTGACTCTTCCCAAGATGCCTTGAACTTCATTGATAGGTGTGTGACATTGTCCTTAGTACTGGTTTTCCGTCCCAATCCGATCCGTCCTCTAGGACGGCCATCGGTGCGTTGGCAGCCGTCTCGTTTATCTACAATTTACCCAGCCACACGGAACAGGAAATGCAAAGATCGCTGGTAAGCTTCAAGGTTGCTCTCGTTTATTTTCATGATGTTTCTCTTCCCTTAGGTATCGAGAAGGATCTCGGTCTGGTCGGATACGATTATAATGTCTGTTTGACCATTTTCTACATCTTCGTAAGTGAAGCCATCCTTCCCTCGCTACCGACATCGCTCACTGAGATTCTCGCCGATAGTACATCGCCGCAGAAATTCCATCCAATCTCGCACTGAAGCACTTTGGTTCGATTTGGCTTGCGATCCTCGTCACTTCTTTCGGAGCCGTATCCATAGGTTCCGCATTTGTTCAGAACAAGGGAGGCTTGATCGCGACACGGATCATTCTTGGGATTGCCGAGGGTGGAACACTGGTATGCCTTTCCATTCGGATGGTATAATATGCTCACATATCCATCAGTCCGGTCTGGCGTATATATTGTCAAGAGTCCGTTGCTCCCGTAATTTAGAGTACCCAAATCTTAATTCGTCTACCTTTCCAGTATTATCGAAGGACGGAATATGTCATGCGAGTAGGTATATTCTTTGGCCTATCCCCCGCCATCGCTGGAGCATGTATGTATTCCGCTCCACTTCTCCTCGTCTTCGTTTTGACAGTCGAAATAGTCGGTGGCCTATTGGCATCAGGGTTGTTGTCGATCCCAGATATTGGCTCAGTTACGTCCTGGCGGAAGATATTTTTGGTCGAAGGTATGATTGATCGTTCAACAACTCGCCGTTGCTGGTTCGAAAGACACTGTAGGAATAATCACCACGGGATTCGGTCTTATTTGCTTCATCATCCTCCCCGACGACCCGCAATGTTCAAGGATGTTAACCGAGGAGGAACGGATTGTAGCCCTTGCTCGAATCGCAGCAGATCAGGCAGTCTCCACCGGTGGGCGAAAGGAACGAACCACCCTTAAGCTTGTTTTCCGGTCATTCAGTTTCAATGTAAGTTAGGCAGTCAATCCCTCCATTAACCGTCGCTGAATAGGTTTCGCTTTTAGACGACCATATGCGCCATATGCTACATGTTCATCAATATATCCTTCCAAGGACTAAGTCTCTTCATGCCCACCGTCATCAAAACACGTTAGTCCTTCGCATGTTCACCATACCACTCTTCGTCTAATCTGATCATCTTTTCAAGTTGGCACTTTCAGTGAGATCGCACCGCTGTGTTAATTTCAAACATCCTAACCTTTCGCAGCCACGGTACAATCACAACTACGGACCGTACCCCCTTACGTCGTCGCAATGGCCTGGGTCATCATTAACTCCTATCACAGCTATCGAACGAAGCAACGAGGTATCCCCATCTTGATATCTGTCCTTCTCATAGTCATTGCGTATGCCATCTTCGTCGGCACAAAGAACGTCCATGCGAGGTTCGTCCTGTCGAGATTCATCAACTCATCGGTGATCCTCAACGAGTACTCCAGGTACGGAGCTTGCTTCTTGGCAATATCGGGTGGCTCTCCCAGCGTGCCGATGCTTCTCTCATGGGGAACCGATAACTCCGCTCCTGATACCATACGAGCCGTCACCACTGCAATTATTCCAGGTGCGTACCTACAATATTTATCTTGAAAGACTAATCTCGAATGCCAACTCCTCGTATCAGGAATCGGTGCTTTGGGATCGGTGATCGCGTAGGTTTTCTCGACCCTAAACTATCCGTGAAATTAATCAATGTTCGGCACACAGAGTTTGGACCTACTTACCCAACGACGCACCCAACTACCATCACGGTAACTCCCTCAACCTCGCCACCAGCAGCGCCGTCTGTGTCTTGACCGTCGTCGCCATGTTATACATCCGCCACGAGAATGCTAAGAGGGACAGGGGTGATCGAGATTATAGACTCGAGAGGAAGACGCCGGAGGAGATCGAGCAGCTCGGATATTTGCATCCAAAGTTCAGGTACCAGTTGTGAGGTCGAAGTAGTTCCTTTCTTTTCCACGTATCGAGTGGTCTCGGTGGGGAATTGTAACAGGCGAATGCGCGCCAAGTAATTTGAGGATCAACGGTGTTAGAGCTGCGAGATAATAATTTCGAATGGTCATAGACCAGATAGCGAGAACGAGAAGGCGAATGGAGGATAACAACGAAAGATGAAGGGGGAGGTAGGAATCGAAAGAGGTTTGTTAGGGTTGAGATGAAGCGATGGTTGAGCATCGAGAACAGATGTGGATACGGTTTGAATGTCGATAAGCCTGGTGAAAGACTCGCAGAGGCCTCAGGTTTGCTGGCGAAAGCGAAAGAGATAGACTGCTAGAAGTGGGTATACTCGTGTAACATTGCCCACGGAGGCGCAATGAGTCTTCTAGCGGTTCGAATTCAGGCGAAGGGTCAAAAATGTATCGCAAACACAGAGAGAGAAGGGGGGAGTTGTGGAGTGGCGTATCTCCTCACAGCAGGTTGGGCTCGTAGCCGATATCGACTGAACAAGCCATTATCCAATGGTGAGTCGGGCCGGCAGAGACACGCCTCGAAAGGCCGAATGTCAAGAAAAAACGGGCACAAGATCCGCGAATAGCACAATTCGTTAGGTACAAGAACTTGCAGCGTGTTTATCGCGTGTAGGGCCTCAGTGGGAGACGCATCGTCACTTGCTGCTGTTTCGCAGAGACCCAAGATACCCCGCGGGGAGAGCGAAAGATCGGTAAAGTGCCTCAGGGAGAGGAATTGTCTCTGGGAAATTTTGACGAGGCGGCGGAGATCCATCTCTTGGATGTGGTACGACGGTAATGCAGTAATCTTGGCAGTTCTTCTTCGAGGGTCGGGAGTCAATGACAATAAGAACCAATCACTGCGCTGTCGGCTTTGAAAATCAGTGCGCCCGTGGTCAGTGAACATTGACCAGCCTACACGAAAAGCACTAAGAAACGAAAACAATTAGATTCAAAATCGAGTTTACATGGGATTGACGAAACCACAAGACAGCGTCGATCATTCCCTTACACACCAAGTAAAAGCCTCCGCGGAGAACAGAGGATGCGGGTGCCCAGAGTACCGCCGATACAAGATAGCGAGAAGCACTTGGAGGTTCATGTGACCCAGCGCGACCCGCAAGAAGGATAATTCCACCGCTTCTTCATCTCGACCGACGCTGCGGCATTACCACATTTCCAACACGAGCGTCATGAACACAGGGCTCAGTAGCCGAGCTCGGAATAAATTGTCCGTGAATGGTGGAGGTAAAGAGACCTTGAAGCGGCTGAAAGAAACCAAGTGCGGTGAATTGACTGAGTGGTAGAGTACAGGTGACCCGTCCACTGTCTTTTCACGACCCAATAGATTGGTTGATCACCGAATGGGACGCGGGAACTGGGCGAGTTTGGTGGCTAGGACGCAAAGGGAAACGCAATCAGCAAAACATGCTGTAGACTATCGATCAGCGTTGTCCATAGAGAGACCTACAATCAAAGTGAGTTGCCAGAAAAATGAGGCGTACGAGAGGGAAATGCGAAGGGAGCAAAAAAAACGTGTCGGTGGGGATGTGCGAGTCGGTGCGCACTCTCCGAGCTTGGATGGACAGTTTGGGGTTAGCGCCCTCTCGTGAATCAGAAGGAAGGGGGAGAGTCAGGCAGGCGTGTGAAGAGACGAGATGTCGCAAATGCCGGCTTAGTTTGGACCCGGCATATATCTGGCTAGGAACGGGGTGATCCACGGACCGTGCTGTACAGTCGCATGCGCTCGCCCCCGGGGTTCTAGAAGCCTGAAGAGGATGAGAAAAGTCAGTGAGATAACCTGAAAGGAACGCAAAGAGCGCCTTGCGATTCGTCAGGGTGTGAGGCGGCCTTCCTTCCTTTCAAGAAAAGGAATTTAGGGAAGCGGGTATGACGAGAGATCGTGTGACGTTACTGTTGAAGGGCTCGCAAAAGGCCCTTGGGGTGCGCATCAACCACTAAAAATCGCAGCAGCGGCACGGGTGCAGGGTGGAGCGGATATGCAAATTGAAATGGGTCCAATCCGAGCGTCTCTGAGAATCGAAAGGGTAGTACGAGATGCAGAAGAGACAATAAAGGATTGGTACGAGTGTCGGGTTGCGCATGTCCGAGGTGGGCGGTACATGGCGCGAGGCACGATAAAGCGTCTATCGTGGGGCAAGGATGTCCATTTAGGAAGAAAGGATCCAAGAGGACGAAGATGGTAAGAGAGGAAAGCTAAAGGGGGAAGAGTTGATGGCGTTGTGTCACAGCATTTGGGAAATTATGGCAGCGGCGCCAACTTAATCAACGCCATCAAGGATCAGCCCGATATCAGGAGTCGGCCTCGTTGCAAAGGTGTGGTTCGCAGCAGAGAATTCCCAGCGGTAGAAGTTGGACCGAGCTGACCAGATGAGGCTCGGGTTGACAGAAAGGTGGAAACAAGGCAGTTTGGATGCGAAACCGCATGTTTTGCGGCATGCAAAGGAAACCAGACCGCCCGAGCTAGATGGGAAATGGAATGGTGTGACCGCACGTTCGTCGAGGCCAAGTGGTAAAGATCACACAAGGCACACTGGGCGGACTCTACGCCTGGAGCCGAGTAACAGAACCCGCCGTTTAGAGCGGAGTTTCCTCATCGATTGGTACGTCAGCTGGTTCTGTTTGGAAGGTCTTGGGAAACATGTGGCGGGCGTCGGGCGGGCCGTACGCCACCGTTTGCGACGGCTAAACCATTCCCGCTGAATGAGTGGCCAAAATCGGAACAATCAATCCGATGAGGGCGCTCAAATTTGCAGAGCGCCGACACGAGGCAAGACCCCAGCTAATTGTTGTCCCACTCGACCCACTCAACTTGAAATAGCACACAGCCCCGAGCAACAGGAGAAATGAAAGAGACTAGAGCTGGGACAATCGGACTGAGGACGGGATGGAGGGTGATATGAGGGTGGGAATGGCAGGACAATTGGAGGGGCAGGGAGCAATTGAGGCTAGAAGACGCAGAGGACGGACGAGAGCAAGTTCGAATCCGGGAAGGGACGAGTTGATTGTCGGTATGGCGGAGGGGTGGTCGGGGTCGTGTTGATATTGTATGGTTGACCGGCGGGACCGATTGGCGCAGCAGGTGACGGTGGCTGTGCGAACCTTCTAAATATGGCAACGAAATCGGCGATGCCCAAACCGGCCGAGGAAAAACGACGTTCTGACGCGAGAAGAGTTTGAACGTGCCGCCGTACTTATCATAAACACAAATTCCAATGGATCATCTCCGCCCGCCCTCTCACCGCCACTCCAACATCCCATATCCGTCTCCATCGTCCTTGACGTCCTCTAGCACCTCGAGCTCGTCGTTACACACGACGACAACGACTAAAATCCTGGCGATCCATGTCCGCCTCCCCGCAGCCCTCGGCTTCGCAGGTTACTTCACCACCGACAGTCACCGTTCGCTCTCCGTTGAGCTCTACTGTTCCTGCTAATGGCAACCCTTCACCCTCCGCCAATGGTGCATCATCGTCACAACTCGCAGCTATGCTCGCCAATAGTCTGAGAGAGACCGAATCTCTCAAGCGCGAAGTCTCCACTCTCAGACGCAGAGCTGAAAAGGCAGAACGTCTGCTAACCGCTATCTCTCCTCTATCTGCCTCTTCAGAGCCTCCCTCGTCTGCTACTGTAACTTCGGCGTCTGCTCCGACTCCAACAACCCCCCAATCGTCAGACCTCAAGGCTCTCCTCGATTTCGAGGCTCGTGCTGAGCGTGCGGAGATAGCTCGAGATGAAGCAGAGGCTAGGCTACGAATCGTCTCCGAGTCCTGGGCAGACTTGGACCGACACCTCGCTTCTCTCGAGTTTCGTGCTGCAGATACTCGAGCCGGATATTCTCGTATCGTCGCAGAAGGCGGAGGTCAACTCGTGCTGGCGCCGATACCGATTCTTGGGCAGCCCCCTCACCAAACCCATCCACAACAATCCATCCCAACACATCAGATGAACCTCGTCCCATCACAATCCTACCACTCACGACATCATCCACCTTCTGGCCATCCACTACCCGTTCCCTCCCGGATGTCTTCACTGTCGCATCGAGGTGGGACTATGTCTCAATCGACTCAGAATTTCCCTTCAATTCCGTTACCTCCCCCTCCAAATCCGAATGTTGGCTCACATAGTCGAGTCAGACCGCGCGCCGGAAGCCTTGATGGTGCTGGTTATCCAGCACCACCCAGCAAGAGACAGCGAAGCGATCGTAGCAGACCCAATGAGAGTTTTGTTGATCCAGTGAGTCACTCTTCCATCAGTAGTCATTATATGCGGCTTTTCTGATCTTCGTCTCGCAGTCGATCGAACCGTCGCATATTCACCATGCCCAGATGGCACCTCAGCCTCTTCCACCACACTTCCCCCCTCCACCCGGTGCGCACGTCCAATCCAATCCCTACCCTCCCACCTCTCATCGGCACAATCGTGAAGATCAACTCCAACGCGAACGATTGATCCAACAACAACAACGTTCGGAACAATACCGCGAACGATACCCCGACCCCCCTCACTCCTCGCATTCTCGCGGTAGCGGACAGCAGCATCTGCATGTCGAACGACGAGGGAGGTCGCTCACGCGATCCCCCATATCCAGAGGTTCCAGTCGATCCAGCTCCAAGAGCTTGGATGAGATGTTGTTGGAGGCCACCACAGACCCAGTCGAAAGGCGTGGACCGGATGGACAAATCATACCCGGTCCTGACCCTATGGATCCTCAGATTATTCATCGAACTCACCACCACCGACCAGCTTCCGCACACGCCCATTCTCACTCCCCTCACCACTCACACTCCCGCGGTCGTAATCGTTCAGCTTCACCAGGAGCCTATCACCATCCATCAGCTCATGGATCGCCATATATGCACTCCCAACAAGTTTCCGGTCAACCCCAACCCCACGGTCACCGACCTCGAACGTCAGCGCTATCCGTCTCGCACTCGAATTCAAATAATCCAACTGTTAATCCGAATTCGATGGGTGGAGGTATGGGGGGTCCTGGGTCGGGGCCTCCTGGACCTTTACCTCAACCGGGTCAGATGCAGGCGTACCAGACCCATATCTTCGCTCCGCCAGTTACGGGTGCTCCGGTCAAGAAGGCGAAGGGACCTGCAACGGGTGGGAGCACAGCTTCGGCGAGTGGGACTGTGAGTGCGAACGGGAGTGTGATGACATTAGGTCCGTCATTTGTTGGTTTTTCTTCCGTTTCATGTTATTGATCGACTTGTGTACTTGTAGGTCCCAACGGTAGTGTAATCTCCGGTCCGTCGTCAGCCTTGGCTGGCGGTGGGTACCCTCCGACGAACGCTCAAGGTCAACGCATATGTCGGCAGTGTGGACTTCCGGGACGGTACAAGGAGGGTAAATGTGTCGAGAAGTGGGGTCCTGGGCCTGAGGGACCCGGTACGGTTTGTGATCGGTATGTTCCTCTCTCTCATCTCAGTTGGTTAGTTTGGATCTAATTCTTCATCTTTTGTTCTAGTTGCCGGAAGAAGATGAAACGGGTCGAACGACGTGGGACCCTCGAGAGCAACCAACAACTCGCGAATAACGGTAGCGCCAATCATCATCGATCGTTGTCTCATGTTGGCGGTGATTCGATCCATCATTCGCAATCACAATCTTCCTTCCGTCATCCACACCTCCAAGGCCAGCCCTCATCCCAAGGTTCCGATCGATCAATTCATCGGACGGATACTATGCCTGTTCGACATGCATCTCCGAATAGTGGCTTAGGCCCGAGTGGCACTCATCTCGTAACTCCTCATCCACCTTTCCCTAATCGAGAACGCGAACAGAGACCCGGCTCGTCTCATTCAGCAATACATGCCCGCAGTAATGTTCCATCGGCGAAATCACCCCCTACACCTCCGTATATCAACGTCGACCCTCTCACTTCAGGTCCTGGCCCTCACTCCCGTCCACCTTCCATTCGTAGTCCAGGTACCCACGTTGAGGACGTCGAGATACGATCAAGAAGTTCTCGAGGAAGTGAAGGCCGTCGATCTGGTTCTCAATCCGTGTCGAATGGCCGAATGGGTGAACGGGATTCGACTTCACCCCCCGTACCACTTGCTGCAGCTCCTACGAAACGATCACCTCCTGGGTCTGCGAGACCGAGCAAACCGGCTTCGCCTCTGAATATGATGGATGTCGACCCTCCAGCTTCCGCTGATGTCGACGGCGATGCTGACGCCGATGGAGAGCCGGAGGTGGACGCGGATGCTGATGCTGAAGCGGATGCCGACGCAGAGTTGCTGGAAGCTGTCGACGCTGCGGAGGCGAACAACTCCACGGTCGTTGGGGACTGGTTGAAAACCGAGGATGTGTAGCATTTCGTCGTTTTGTTGTCACTTGGTTGCTTTTGTTTTTTTCATTTCGTTCAAGCTGTACATATGCCATCCAACCATTCAATTCATGTAATTGTGTTCGCTATGCAGGTTATATGTACTTTGCTATGCTCATACCGCCTACTGCTGTCTCTTGCTTTCGCCCACTCGCTGTCCTACGCATTGAAACTAATTGCTTTGATATGCTGCCCTTGTCAATGCCATGCTGTCCTTTCGTCTGAGGTCTGAAATGTAACCGAAGTGTCGACTTTGCTCGCTGCAGACTCTGATCTCGTAATTCCATCATGTTCAATATTTCACTAGCACTCAAGGCCACTACTTCCCATCTGACTGGCAGCGACGATGTTGCTGTGGATCGTCGCATTTGTTTTCTTACTGGTTCTACCTTTGATCCAATACATCCGTTGGAATGACAAGAAGCTCTGCATCCTTCCACCTGAAGCAGCTACGTTCTCGCCCTCACGACTGACGAACCAAGGCGCCCTCGAGACATTCGATGCATACCAAGCCTCGCCACATTCAATTGATGACCAGGTACCACCCAAGACGGGAAGGAGATACATTGTTGTCGGAGGGGTGAGTACCTTCACTTTATTCTCTTCCTTTGCGGGAGTCTGGAAAGTCTTCGCAATGTCGTAAAAGTTTGCGTCTTCCCAACTCCACGTATTTTGTGCGTTAATTTGTTCCCAAAGGCTGGATTCCTAGGTGGATGGATGGTCATCCACCTCCTCCATCGCGGCGAAGACCCAAGCCACATTCGCATTGTCGATATTCACCCCCCAACTCGCAAGGACCTCACGACAGGACCTGCAAAGCTCGTCGATTTCAAGCATGCAAATATCACCGACGCGAGAGCCGTTATGCAGGCTTTTGACGCTCCTTGGCCTTCACCTAGCAAAGCAGACGAAGAAACCACCATTTTCCACACAGCATCGATAATGCGTCCACACGAACGACATCCATCCCTCCTCCTACGTTCCTCCGCCGTCAACATCACCGGTACTCAAAACGTCATTGATGCAGCCATTCGTATCGGGGCTACCGCTCTTTTATATACATCTTCAGGCTCAGTCTGCGTCAAATCATCTAATTTTTTCTTGAACCCGTTTTCATGGTCGGCGGATGATAAGCCCAAGGGATTTGTTCAGATGTTGGACGACGACGAGAAGAGATTACCGAGGAAGCATGAAGATTTCTCTTCCAACTACTCGGTTACAAAGTTGGGTGCTGAGGAGCTTGTGAAGAAGGTTAACGGGAAACTGAGTGGTGATGATGGGAGGATCCTGAGGACTGGTTGTCTGAGACCTGGAAATGGGATGTTTGGTCCCGGTTCGTCCTTCCGAGTTTTGAAACGCTGCCCTTCTGACTTCTTCCGTCACTGATGCCAGGTGGAGACATGCTCTGTGGTGCCTATTTGACTCGCCAAACCAATCCAACATGGTTCTCCCATATTCTCGCGTCGTTCATGTACGTCGAGAATTGCTCTCTCGCCCACCTCTGCTACGAGGCCCGACTCTTGGAACTGTCGAGAGGAAGCCCAAATCCGGACATATCCGGCCAATCATTCACCATCACGGACCCGGGTCCCCCTCGAACCTACTCCGACGTGTATACAATCCTGAACGCGCTCACGGACGGAGCAACCACCTTCCCATACCTCTCTCCTACGCTCATGCTCGTCCTTGCTCAAGTTGTCGAAATATACCACATACTCCATCACTTCCTCTCGTCGTCTCGCTCTCCAATCCTCTCGTCTGCTTCTCGTATCCTCCCGCCCATAACAGGGGACTTAATCAACCTCCAACCATCCCTATTCTCGTTGACCACCCTCCATCTCGTATTTGATGATCGTCGCGCCAGATTGTCACCATCGAAAGGAGGGCTGGGGTATCGGGGGGTATGGACTACATTGGAGGGTTGTTGTAAGTTAGTTGAAGAGTTCCGGAGGGGTGAGAGCGAGAAGCCGAGGAATGTGGGAGGTGGTCTCGGGTTTTTTGTCAGAGGTGTGAAGAGCAAGGACGCTACTGGAAAGGTTACGAAAGTGGGCATAGGGATGGATGCGGCAGTGAAGGTATTGAATTGAGTGTCTCAATGTATCACTCCCGGACCAGTTTTATCGGAGTTGGTTAGCACTCACCGATGCCTCATGTCATGTCTAAGCTCTCCTGCTACTAGTGTGAAAGACGAATTATGTCTCACTTCTCGTATTCACTCCAGAGACAACCTTCCCTCCATCCATGTTCCAAAATATGCTACCGCAACGAGGTGGTAGTACTGATATGGTGTGTCGCTCAAGCTCGGTGACCATCATCGTCCTACTGTTTCCCACCGATGAGTCCCACATTCCTTGGACCGGCTTCTCCCCTTCTTTCTAGGTCCAACTTTTCAGAATCAACCATGAGGTGTGCGTTCAAGAACTACAGTAATTCTGGACCTGCATGTCTTCATCTCCATCTCTCCCACTCCATCATCAAAATCGCCCAAGAGAACCACTCCGACCTCGTCTCACACCTCCCACGACATCCTCAGAACCACTCATCCCAAGGTCCACCTTCCCAGTCTCACTCTACTTCCCATGGATCCTCCTCAAACGACTAGAGGGATGGGAGCCAGCCAGGTAGCGTTAAAGTGAATGGTTGTGGTTAGGATAGCTTACTCACTCGGACCTCTCCAACCGACTCGATCTCAAACATAGTCAACCACCCATCCTCAACATACTTCCTCAGTCTAGCCCATCTCCACCAACAGTCTCCTCGTGGGTGAGACCTTATCTCGTCGCTCGTGAATGGACACTGTTGAGGGGGATACGGCTCGTGGATCGCTTGAAATGTCGTCGAACAAACTTCCGACCGCGCTCATCACGCTATCATCTCGACAGCCAGGAAGGATTGATTTGATGCACGTGCAAGAACAGTAGCGGATGATGCACCAGCTTTCCAGCATTCCAGCGCAAACTATCCACCACAGGGCCAATACCACAAGATGACCGTTCGCTACAATCCCAGTTTCGAATCCTTTTGTAAAAGACGTCGACGGGCAGGGTAAGGACTGTGATACCGACAGCTCATGAAGAAGACGAGAATTTGAGATCGATTGAAAAAGTTGGCGGGTGATAGTTCGCGTATCAGATCATTGACACAGGTTGAAAGTCGAATGCTGAGGTGGGCCCATGGTACAATGGGATGAAGTGTATGGAAGCAGAAGAGAGCATGGCTCCCAAATTATTGATCAGTAGTCGACTGAGCGCCAACCGACGATATGATTCGGTCATCATTCGACTCGTTTCCGAAGCCTTTTCTCCAGGGTTTGACCAGGCTGTGTCGGTTTCAGAACGTAGCTGGAGTGAAGAAAAAGGAAAATGCACCAACGTTCGTCTCAGATCCTCCTGACGGTCGTTTCCCCTCTCGAGTATACTCACTCAACGCTTCATTGAAGGCGATAACCCGAATCTCAGCTGCAACCACAATCATCCTCACTCATCCCCATCCTAATCATCTTCTCGATCTCCCTCCCACTAAGCCCACTCATATTAAGTCCCACTCGTGTTGATCTCCAATGACTCCGACCCCATTCCGTCTGAACTCCGACCTCAAGTTTCGACCCATAAAATGATCTATCCTCTTCAGCCGACTCGATCCTCTGCAGTCTCGCTCATCTCCTTCCCCATCTCGCCGATGCTTGCCTGTATCATCACACCATTCGCTCTCCTCCTCAACAAACTTGTAGCTCCTCCCGTTCCCTTCACTCTCAGCTCCGGCGTCCGCGGCTCCAATATGCAAAAACGCGCGATTCAACACTTACGCGCCAATGTCGACTCACCGACACTCACACGCAGTACCCACGCTCCAACAGTGATCCTCAGACGACCGTACTCTACCCTCAGGAATAGAAGAATATAGGGAGGGAGGGAAACGAGGTCGACATTCGTGGCAACAAGTGAAAGCTGTGATTTGAATGCGATGGGCCAGAACCGAAAGGGATATGTATTGAAGCCAGAAGGATTAGAGTGTGGTGTGGTCAGACTGAGGGAAATTTAGATAGTTAGATGTGGAGGAAAAGAGAATGAGGATGACAGCCATACCTCACGAGCAATGAAACATTTTTAATCGCGACGTCGCAAATTGCAGTAGACTATCGACTATCAGCGACAAGCCGCAGTTGTACAGCGACCAAGCCAATCGAACGAGCAGTTCGCACAAACGATACAGGAGATCCTTAGGCACGCTCGATGAGGACGTACGTGAAATGGAAAGTCTCGGAGACTCTCCGAGAGTCTCGTAGACTTTGGTAGACTCTGGTAGACTCTGGTAGACTCTGTGTTCCACCTCTCGTCGCCTCGGTCAGAATGGAATTGGGACCGCGGCATGTTCCGAGAAGGCTTCGCGGCCTTATCGCGAGGAGGCTTGAAGGTTCTCAGCAGATTCGGTGCTCGAGGCACGGTTTTGATTGCAATCTTGTCCCGATAAGCCTCTTTGGGTGATCTCTGTGATTCCTCTCGATACAAGCTTCAGGTTGGAGTAGCTTGTCTCCTACCCCTACCATCATGGCTACTATGGATACTGTCAACCAGCTGCTTCAGCAAGTACCTGGCCTGACTGAAGTGATGACTATGGAACAGATACTACCCAGATATTGTAATGAAGTTACCCTTAGGGCTAGGTTCCTTGACCCTTTTTGGGCTGTGAAGGCATCATGGAATATCATACGTTAAGAAACGATATCAATTGGCATGAATGCAACAAGTCGCATTCATGTGAAAAGCAATGAGGTGGCTGTGAAAGAGATAGAGTAACCATGAAATGAAGCAAACGAGGGTGATTTGCATGAATGCGAAATTATAGGCTGTTTTCGTATTAGGGTTATGCTTAAGGAAGGGTACTTTCATCACTTCTTTTGTGAATGGAGGGTGTGCAGTTAGATAGACATGAAATAGTAGGATACAGAAGACCTCCGAGTGTATGAGTAAAGCAAGTATAGATGTGAAGATAAATGAGAGTGAAGGTCGAAAGCAGACTATTACCACGTAGGCGATGCATCCCATGTGTGGGAAGGAACATGTATCAGTACATCAAGACGTCAAAGTATGAAGATGATGAGAAAAGGTTGATTCCCCATGTAGGTGATCGATCGCGTATGTGGGAAAGCAAATGATGTCAGTGAGAGGGAGTGAAATATGATGATTCCCCACACAGGCGATCGATCGCGTATGTGGGAAAGCAAAGGATGTCAGTGAGAGGAGGTGAAATATGACGATTCCCCACGTAGGCGATCGATCGCATATGTGGGAAAGCGAAGGATGTCAGTGAGAGGTAGTGAAATATGATGATCTCCCACGTAGGTGATTGATTGCGAACGTGGAAAACGTACTTAGGGTGGAGCGAGCACGAAGCGCAAGCGAATCGAGATAAGTCGAAAGGAGTAAAGAATAACAGGCTATCCGAAGAGTAGACACTGTTTCGATAATCTCTTCAGACTCTTTACTCTAGGCTTTTATATTGGGTTAGGTTAGGGTTAGGTGGGAAGCGAGCGCGAAGCATGAGCGAATCAAGATAAGTCAAAAGGAGTAAAGAATAACAGGCTATCCGAGGAGTAGACACTGTTTCGATAATCTCTTCAGACTCTTTACTCTAGGCTTTTATATTACCTGGCATGGGTTCCGGCCCGAACTAACCCCGGAGTACCCATGAGAGAATTCCCATCGGGGAATGATATACCCGTTCTCCATCGCAGCCGACAAGGTCAGTGGGCAGAGCGAATCTTGCCATGGCACAGGGACTGTACCCGTAATAGGTCTGCGAAGTAGAAGCATAGCCACCCAGCCGACCATAGGTCAAACCGGAATGTGCAGTAACTCCCGCGACTGTCTGTTCAGGTCTTACTTAGGTATAATTACTACGGGACAAGTAGTCAGTGATTTATGCTATTGGTCGCAAGCGTATGGCGAAATTCACGCTGTCAGTCCAGACAGGGTTAGTGTGTGAATGACATCGGTTAATATCATAACCAACAATGCCGGTGACAAGGCCCGTGATCTAGGAAGCATCAAAGCCTTCCCAACACCGGACCGAGCCCAACATTACTGCCGAGTCCGGTCTAGACCAAGTCCACATGATCGTGGCCGGCCCCCGAAGGGGTCGGTGACTAAAAGTAGTTTGTATACCCCTTTTTTAAATAAATATTAAGCATTGGGGAAAAGATTCCGGGGGGGGGGGACCCCTCCATATGATAGAGTACCTTCTTGGCTATCCAGCGCACTTTGTTTCATCGACCTTTGTGGTTGGGTTGGCGCGCTGTAGGGGGTATAAAGTTGGAGGTCAGGAGCAGGAGCACTTGCCAGATTTGGAAGGTAGTCACGTGTCACGTCACACTCTCCCGCGCATCAGCATGGTGTCTCGAGTGACTTTCCCTAGGGATGAATGGTCATCTACTATCCCATAGTTTAGTGGTAGGGGTAGAGGAAAATGGGAACTAAGAAGGAAGAAGGTTGAGAACCTGACAGGGAAGGATGACAAGCTAGAATGGGAAAGATAGGAACCTAGGAGTGAATGGACTGGGAATAATAGGGGATGAGAATCTAGGAGTGGATGAGTTGGGAATGAGGAGGGAGGATATGGAGCTGGAAGAGAATAGGTTAGAAAGTTGTAAGGGGGGAAAGTTAGTGAACCTGCAAGTGAATGAATGAGTTGGAATAAGAGAGTATG
>KL197742.1:292543-399514 GCA_000697665.1 Jaapia argillacea MUCL 33604 | reverse complement strand
CGGGATCAGAGTCTGGAGGAATGTCCACCTAGGGCCGACGGCACGGTGTAGATGGTTCGCGAGGACGTGTCCCTTAGGGGGGGGTATTTGTCACGGTTTCCATAAAGGATCCCACAATTCAACCCTAACCTAGAAGGTTCAGTCTAGATCGTCGAACATAACAAGCGCCAGGTAAGTCATGTGATAGACACCTCCAGATCCCCCTGATGTCATGTAGACCATTCCAGAACTCCATAGTAGTCCAGATTTCTCTGAGTAACTGCGGACTACACCACAGTCGCTCTAGATTTCTCCGAGTATGTCAAATGACCTAACTCAGGACTGTAACTCAGGATAGTTACTCAGGACTCGCAGTAGAAGCACGGGCGCAGCAGCCCCGCTTAGTGATAGATGCTTACATGTGCATAGATAGATTGTGTATATATAGCTGGTGGAACTGGGCGTAATACCCCAGCTTTCAGTTGGCTTTTTCTTTCTTGTCATGTTGCTGGCTAGTTTTTCCCTTAGGCTACTCTCTGATATTCAACCGTTCTCCTTCCGTTCCTGCAGCCCACAAGCGATGACCTCAAGCATTGCGGGCGCTGTGGAGTAAGAACCGTTGTGGAGACTTGCTCCGTTCAGAACGTCTCGCAATGGTCCACCCAGTGGTCTTAGTGAAATGGGACCTGTGGCGTAGTGAAGAAATATCGGTTGCAAATATGCTCTAATGACGCCGACTTCAGTTGTTTATCAGAGTCTTTCACACAATTAACTTTTCCATCATGGATAGCCGTTGATCATCAGGCAGTGAATGGTTTCAGCAGACTAATCAACAAACGACAGTGTAATAGGGTCTGATGTTAATGATACCATGTAAAATTGCCTGCACGGCAAAAGTTTTCAGAGTAGAGGGGGGAAATGCAACTGCGACGGTGGGCAAGCGACAAAATCCATTACACGAACTTCACCGTCGAGGGTAACGACGCAAAGTCGTCCGAGAAATTTGCAGAAGTCAAAGATGGCGGAGTCATTGGGCTCGTCACTGTATGCCCACAGGGCAACAGAAGGGTGGGCGGGTAAATCGTCCTCACGACCGAACTCGATGGAGGAGACACCCGCATAGATGTGGCCGATATTATCCCACACGAGAAGGGTTTGATCTGCGGGCAGTGGCTTGGCCAAGACATTGAACAAAAAGCCCAAAGGGTTGAAGACGGACTCGTCGAGGAAGATGGGTAAACAGGTTGGCGCATTCTCCCGACATGTGTCCTGGACGGGCATAATAACGAAATGACGAACGGTGGCATGGTATCCACCCTCAGCCACTATGTCAAGATACCCAAGAGTATTTGCATGTCGGGGGTGCATGGGTCTCCGAGCTGTAGTCACACGACCAGCTTCTTCCAATGGAACTCTTAGGAGCGGGCTTGGCACCCCCGCCACGGGAGATTCTCCTTCGATCATAAGACTAAAACTTGGCATTTTGTAGACCAATATGGCCTGCGAGGGATCGACAACCACTACGTCGCGGTCGAAGATGAGGATCTGGATGGTAAGTGTATTCATTAGTTAGACTCAGCATATGCTGTAGTAAGGATAGTACATGCTGAATCAACGGAGATCTCGACACGCATCTCGGCGCATGTGCCGTCACGAAAACGGAATAATTTGAGAGCTGGGTGAGCCCCGACGACCAATAATTCACTGGTAAAGTAGACCGAGAACTTCTCTGCCTTATCGATTGTAAATGTTTTGATTCTTTGAAAGGAGGGTGAAAGGGTGAAAGGATTGACCACAAAGATGCTGAAGTGAGCTTCTCTACGGGGGTGGTTCAGTTGCTGCGAAGCAGCCACGTGTTTTAAAGTGCTTGACTCACGTGGGTGTGGCGGATTTAGTAAATAGAGGTTTGTTCCACACTCATCTCGATCAACGAGCAGTTGAGTGGTCTCGCAATGCTGGAACACTAAGTCGGGTACCATGGTGGATGCGATTGACTGTCGGGGAAGCGGTGCCGAGTCAGTGAAACCTAGATCCCAGAGCTCGACAACACCCGACGAGGTTGCAGTGAAGAGGAACCGTCCCCCAGGTGCCAATCGAAGGAACTTGAATGTGCCGGAATTGCGAAGTGCGGGTGCGGTTGACTGGCAGGTATGCCGGTTAATGATTCGCGTTGTAAATGGTGGCAGACTTTTGCCATTGGCCCGAATTTCCCTTTCGAGGCGAGATAGAAATCGGGAGGGAGAGGTGGCGGCATGCTCCAGCAGAGCGAGAGACATTTTCACCAAAGGGAACGTTGAAGGAAGGACATTGTAGTGTGCAGCAATGCGGCGAACTGCGTTGATCCAGACCGACTTTTCACGGGTAACCTGGTCACAATATTTTGAACACTAATCACAACGAGGTAAATGAGTGGGGTTGTCAAATTTTGCTGATGAAGATGCAAGACCGACCCTTCGCAGATTCAATATGTCAGGGGGATCCAAGAAAGATTGGACATGAACAAGCGAGTCGAGAGGCAGGGAAGTCAGCGAGAGGTGCCCAGGACCCTCCGGGTTCGATCGCGAAAGAGTGGGTTGCGCAGAGTTGAATGACATCGCTGGACCAACAATGGAGGTCGACGAAGTATCTGAACGTGACTCGCTGGAGTAACCAACGTCCCAGACTTTCGAAATCTGTTCGAAGGCTTGGAGCACAGAACCCTCGACAGTTGTCCCAGTCCAAGGTGGGCAAGCTGGTTGAACGTACGAGTAGCTCAGCCAGCGAAGTTACAATCGTGGGAGTTCCACTCCGCGTGGTTACGCGACACGGTAAGTACAATTGTATTGCGTCATTTATCAGCGGTGGGCCATGGAAACAAGTGGACTTCAACATAACAATAAGAAGTATGGGTAAACACTAGTGGACGGAACCATACAGTTGTCTCGAAGGCGACAGACGGTTGCTGTTATAGAGAAGGTGGGCAGGCGATAAAATCCATGACGAGAACTTCGTGGTCCTTGGTAATGACACAAAGCCTCCCTAAAAATTCGCAGAAATCAAAGCAGGCGGAGTCGCTCTCGTCATTACAATCATACGCCCACAGAGAAATCGAAGGGTGAAGGGGTCGACCGTTTTGCCAACGGGGCGTGATCGATGAGGTGCCTGCGTAGAGGCGACCCAGATTATCCCACAAGAGGAGGGTTTGATCCGCGGAAAGTGGCTTGGCCAGGACATCGTACGAAAACTCTAAGTAGTCAAAGGTGGACGCGTCGAGGAATATAGGTAGGCATGTTGGCGCATTCGCCCAAGAGGTACCCTGGATGGGCGTAACGACGAAACGATGAACGGTCACATCCCATCCATATTCGCCTATGATGTCGACATATGCACGGGCGTCAGCATGGGGAAGACGATTGGGCCTCCGAGTAGTAGTCACATGAGAATGTTCTTTGACTGGAACAATCAGAAGAGGTTTCGAGATCTCGGTTACAACAGATACTTCTTCAATCACAGGACTGAATTGTGGTATTTGAAAGACCGAGATTGCTGGCGACGGATCGAAAATTATGACATTCTGGCCTACGACGAGGACCTGGAAAGGGAACATTAACCTCCAGCATATCATGGAGAAGCAAAGTTACAGACCATATCAACACGAAAATCAACTACCATCCTTGCAGACATGTCGTCTCTGAAGCGCAAAAATTCCACCCACCAATTAGACCCGACTACCAGCAACTTGTTGGTAAAATGCACGGTAAGCTCGCCCCCCCTTTCGACAGCAAGGGTTTTGACTTTCCGAAAGGAGGGTGCGACCGCGAAAGGCTGGATCACAAAGACGGTGAAGTCCGCTTCGCTGGAAATATGATTCAGCCTCTAAATCCGTGGCAGAGCTATAATCATAACTCACGCAGATGTGTAATGTGCAGATTGGGTCAACAAGTACAGACTTGTCCCACACTCATCCCAGTCGATGAGTATTTGAGTGTTCCGGCTGTGCGCGAGCATGAGGTCCGGTACAGTGATGGATGCAATGGGCTCTCGGGGAAGGGCTGTGGAACTGGTAATCCCTAGATCCCAAAGTTCGACAACACAGGACAAGGTTGCAGTCACGAGAAACCGCCCTCCAGGTACAAGTCGAAGGAACTTGAATATTCTGGGGTCATGGACTGCAGTCCCGGTTGACTGAGGCATGCGTCGGTTGATTGTTCGCCTCGCAAATGGCGATAGACTCTTGCAACCGGCTCTAAGTTCCCGTTCGAGGCGAGATATAAATCGTAAGGGAGAGGTGGCAACATGTTCCAATATGCAGAGAGACGTCCCCGCCGGGAAGGTTGTAGGAAGGACGTTATATTGCTCGGCGATGAGGCGAACGGCGTTGATCCAAACCGCCTTTTCACGGGTGACCTGATCGAGGCGTCTGCAACACTAGTAAGGATCATGAAAATAAGTGAGTCAGTTGTGAATGGTGCCCCACTGAAAGCGTACCTTTCGCAGATTCAAGATGTCATGGGGTTCCAAGAACGATTGTACATGAACAAGCGTATCAAGAGGCAGGGAGGATAGCAGGACGCGATTGCGACGAGTTCGCACTACAGGTTCGTCTGCGTTTGATCGGGGAAAAGCAGCCTTTTGAGAATTCATCCGCACTTGCAGCCATCCAGCTGTGCGGTAAGTACTGTAAGTGGGAGGTATGGGGTGAAAAACCACTAATTCGGGGATTGAGAGGGCTCTGTATTTGAGGGGGTTGACCTGTTCAGCGCCCGATAAAGGTTCAAGATAAGCGTAGGGGAGACATTTGTTCTTGCAAGATGGAACTTTATAGCCGCCGCCAAGAGCCAGCAACGTGGCAAGCGGTGGCGCGTCACCGCCACCTGCGCCGTGCTATTGCTTTGCCATCGACATCATTGGACAACTTGTCGGCAACCCTCTTTCGTCGCTTGCACGCGGTCGACCTAATTCACCTGGAGTTACTCATTCCATTGTCTAGCCAATGGACCACAGTGACACAGTGCCCGCCGATGGGGTGTCGACTAATTACCAGCCAGATTGGACAGTGCTTCGAGGTCTGAGTCTACGCCCAGGTGGTTTCAGGAAACAGAGAGATCAACTATGGTAGATTTCATCTTGACATAGTGCACTGGAGAAGTTGACTTACTTTAGAGGCTTGTCGTAGGCCCCGATTACTGGGTGTATACAACGACGAATACGAAGGCCGAGCAGGATACCCACCCGCAACCAGCACAGCAGCGCCTAGCACTGAAGATGAACCCCCCCTCCCAATACCCTCTCCAGATCCATCCCCACACGACGATGAACATCAAATCAAACTCGATACGGAACGCAGCTTCGTCCTCTATCCAGTAGGTGAAACAGATATTCACATCATAACTTGGTCTAGCACTAATATGATAACAACAGACGACGTGAAGGATCGAGACGACCTTAAAAGCGAGCTCCATCAACTGTTGGTCTCGATCTTTCGAAAGCGGCGGAAACTGAGCTATTTCCAGGTGAGGATTTACTCCAACACTTGACTGGCTTTTATGTTGAACTTGCTTGAAGGGGTACCATGATATCGTCACTGTCATTTTCCTCACATTACCAAAGGAACTTCAGTTTCCTTGCACGGAGAAACTGAGCTTACATCGAGTGCGAGACTCGATGGGGGCTACACTAGAACCTGTATTAGGACTCCTCCGGTAACGTGGGTTCTAACCATGTCCTCGACCTCGACTCATGCATGTAACTACCACAGTATATTGCAGAAGGTCCTTCGACTCGCAGACCCACCTCTCGCCTCAATACTGGATAGGTGTGTTCCGATTCTCGCGTTAGTGTCTTTTGCAACCTCTCATCGTGGCGTAGACACGCACCCCTGCCTTTTTACGCCCTCTCGAACCTCCTAACACTTTTCTCACACGATGTCGCCACCTTACCATTGATACAGCATGTCTTTGATTATCTCCTGTGTCGACCACCCGTTGCTGCTATCTACCTCGCGGCTGCTGTACGATTATCCTCTTTCCCCCGTTCTCCCCCAGTTGACTAACCTATTATTCTGTAGATCGTTCTGTCTCGCAAATCGGAAGTAGAACGATTGGAGGAAGAGGGAGAAGAGGGCATGGTGCATTCTCTCCTCAGTAGCCTACCCGAACTTTACGAGGACACAATTCTGGACGACAGTTCTTCTTCCAACGTGACCAACATAGGTGCCTCTGCGGAATCGCAAACCGCGATCCCCTCCGCTGGACAAGCAGAAACTGAAATTAACCCGACACCAGCTTACGACGTCAAAGAGGAGGTATTCGAGTTGGAGAAGAACTGCCCGGGTCCAAGATTTGACTCGGGTGAGGACTCGTTCCATGACCACCAGACAAAGCTAGAGCCCTTCGACGACGACAAGACTCTACTTGACTCGGAAACCGATGACCATGGCGTGCAGACCACCCACTCAGAGGACAAGACACTAGTATCTGAGCTATCGACGATACCCGCGACCCCTTCTTTCCCTCTTGAAGCAAAACACGCCGATGAGAAGGTCCCCGATTCTCCTCATGCTTCTTCACATCGCACTCGAGTCTCAATGACATCCCTCCTCGCGCACGCTGATGAACTTTTTGCTCTATACCCGCCCACTCACCCTTCCCTGTGCATCTCCGAGATCATGGGGCCGCAAAGCGTTGTCCACACCTGGTCAGAGACGCCTTCTGACTTGCCAGACGACGACGAAGCCGAAGCTATGGTGACCCACCCCGAACTTATCGTCCTTCCATACATCGAAGAGCCTGAACCAGCCTCCGAGGACGACTCTGGTATGGACGAGAAGGATAAAGGGAAGACGAGGAGGCGGAAGTTGAAGAAACCCTCTCGTTTGGGCGACGTGGTTGTCCAGAGGAAGCTCATGTTAGCTGGGGCAGTTTTGGCCCTGAGTGTGGCGATGGCAGTTTATGGTGTTCGCGTGGGTAGAGGAAATGAAGATCATGTGGCTGATCGACATTTGAAGATGTTTGGGAGTTGGGTTACTGGAGTGTTGTTGGCTGCTAGTGAACGGATGATCGACGGGTTCGGTTTATGATTGTGGGTAAGTAATCTTCTTCCACTGTTGCACTGTTGACGCTCTGACAGCTGCTAAGATATCTGTCCTGTAGCAACGTCCTTCATACCATGATTACCATCAATCCATCCCCTTGTCACATCCTACGGGGCGCAATCGCGTCATGTCACAATCATGTGGAGTCGTGGGTCACACCTCAGAATCACTTCCTCGTCGGGGTTTTGAGCCTTACGTGTTGCAAGGGGGTGTGTATTTTGTGACCGATGCCTCAGAGACCAGTTTGGAGCATGTTATGATCCCAGCATCCTCCGGTTGTAAACTCTTGACATGCCTGGGTACGACTTCGAAGACGATCTGTCCCATAAAGCTGCAACCATGTCCAACCTTCGGCATTGGAAGAGTATGAGGTAGCGCAAGCGAAGAATGAGCCGAAGCAGACAATCCTTCTCTAGTATAAGATTAGACCCTGATTCACGATTGGCACCGGCAGACATGAGGCCAGGGGACTGCCGAAATCCAAGGACCGGATATGTGTAGCACCTTTCCCACGAGGAGCTGTACTTCGACCCGCGATCTGGCCATGGAGAGCTCACAGTCTTTCGACGGTGAATCACAAGCTCTTCTTTGCCCACGTTCCCATCTGACTGTGCTCACCCATAACAGTCGTAATCGTAGGGGGTGGAGCAGCTGGGTGTGCCACAGCCCTTTCTCTAGTTCGCTCCAAGCCGGACGCAACTGTCCTTATCTTGGATGATGCAGACCCTACGTCGTTCAAGGTGGGCCAGGTTCCTTTACCCTACCATTGCTTTCTCGTTGACTTCTGTTCGCCTCAGATTGGAGAATCACTACCTGCTGATGCAAAACGCATCCTGGCGTATCTTTCGCCGGATATTCCTACCCGCCTTTCCAAGGATATCTCTGACGGCTTGCACAAAAGGTGCACCGGTAACGCCTCGGCTTGGGGGGCACCGCTACTGGAGGAAACCTACGCCATAATGAATCCTTTCGGGATGGGGTATCATCTCGATCGTGCAAAATTCGATCAAAGTTTGCGGGACGCAGTCGCTGGCACATTGAAAGCACCCAGTGGCATTTCAAAGAGTACCTTCACAAGTATCGAGAGACAGAGCAACCCTGAGCGCTGGGCTATAACTACCAGGGACCTCGACTCGCAGGAACCCAGGGTTTACACCGCACGCTGGGTCATCGATGCTTCCGGTCGCAAAGCCTCCCTTGCTCACAAGGTTCGTCCCTTGCAATCATGCGCTTCCACTTCACCGCTAAGGTTCAATTCAGCTGGGTGCCAATACAGTGAAATCAGACTCTCTTCTGGCGTTTTACGCCCTCTTTGTTTCGCCCTCAACTACTCAGGATCGCGACTACCGCACTTTAATCGAATCCAGCGAGTCAGGGTGGTGGTATTCGTCCCAACTTCCTAACAACCATCGTGTCGTCGTCTACCACACAGATGACACCGATCCGTCATCGAGGGACGCTCGGAAACTGGATGGTTTCTTGAATCTCTTATCCCACCAAACTACCTACATCTCCGCCTTAGTAACTGATGGAGAATACGATCTGGTCGTAGATGCTAAAGCCAGGCAGCCGAGGTGTACCGCAGCCGGATCGTCATACTTGGAGCCGTTCCTGGATGCGGCAGACGTTCTCAAGTGGTGTGCGGTGGGGGATGCTGCCATGGCATTTGACCCACTGTCGTCACAAGGAATGATAACTGCATTGAAGATGGGAAGTCTCGTTGGTGATGTTGTGGCTCAGGATCTTCATGGAACCGAGCTGGATGTGACTTCCAAAATAACTGACGTCTATTCGCAAGTACGCTCCAAGTATGAGAAGGAGAAGAGGTATTACTACGAACAAGTTACGAGGTTTGATGGAGACTTCTGGAGGGTTCGAAGGTAGTTACGATTTTACCAAAGAGTTTCCTGCCCCAACTCACATCTGCGTGAGTTTGTCACACGTTTACAACTTCACATGAGGGGTCGTATTGGCAGTCTCCCTCGAGTTGTTGCACATCTGCATTTGAGACGACTCCGGATCGACGATGAAAGGTGAGACGTATGGGCAGTAAAATGTGTAGCATGTCAAATGAGGTACAGGTACAGTACAAGGTACAGCCGAAGAGTACAAGGGCTTTCGATCTCGTTTCGATACTAGGTCAAGAGCGACAGAACTACAGTTGCGTTCTAACTACCTCAGTTTTGGGGCCAAGGAATTCTGTTAACAGAAAGACTGATAACCATTAAGGCCTCCTTCAAATCTCCACTCGCATACTTCATGGCTGCCGTTAGATGATCCTTAATTGCTTTCAGCAGCTCCTCGGCGGCAAGGTCGGTATCGCCATGGGCATGTGTGGGATAGAATGAGAACGTAGGGGCCGCGTTTTCTTTCTTGTCATCGTTAAGCTCCTGTTGCACGAGTATGTTCGAGATCGGGTTTAGGATATCGATCATGATGGCGTGGTTATTACCGATGAGCTTTCGGCGGACGATGGGATCTTCTACCTGCCAAGTCTTCTCGATGGTGGTGAGGAGGTAGCAATAAGCAGCATCGAAAGCGAGAGATAACTGTGGAGATAGTAAACCGAATATCCCAGTGGAGCAAGGTAGGTCCAGGGTTACCTGCAGTATCAACGGATGGTTCTTGTACATTTCATTCGTAGGGGACTCGACGACGGGCCAGCACGTCCAGTCCGTTCGCTTCCTATAGAGATCGAGGAACATCTGGTAGTGTGCCTCTTCATTCCCTACAGCGCCCTCTCCTTGTCCAATAATGGTCTGTAAAGCTGTGTAAGCAGTGTCTTGGTTCTTCACCCGGGTCATCATGGCGTCGAAAAAGTCGACGCCGCTGAATTGCTTGTTGTAATTGCGGAAGCGGATGTACCTCCCCGTTTGCTTGATCTCTGCGCTAGAATCAGGACGGAAGCAAATATTCCCAGTGCAAACAAGACCCACTCTTTTCCAGATCACGATAAAATTCGCCGATACTGTTGTACTGTTCCAATTCACCCAACTGGATTTTCATCTCTCCTCGTCCGCGTGGTGCCAAGTCAGCACTCTCATCTTCGGCACTTAGCTTGGGCGGTGCCTCATAAGGTGCTTCGATCTGGTGGGAAGAAAATTGGTAAGCCAGAGAACCGGGCAAGCCTGAGGAGCGAAAGGACGAACCTTTATAAAGCACTCGAGGTTGCTCTTTTCACAACGCTCAAGAATAAGTGGGATTTTTGAATAAAGGATCGTGCAACCCGGTCCGTATTTAGGTACAACGCTCTCGTCGTACAGGATCGGGCCCTCGTCCACTGCCGTGAGGAGGTTCCCTGCGAGCGCGAGATGGAGCATCTCTTGATGAACGACAACTGAAGAAATTGAGGTCATTAGCCTTGGTGTGGCGACACGATCTAGTCAGGCGTACCTGCAATCTGAGCCCTAGCTTGGGTACCAGGGCCTCCGTTATCTTGCTTGATACTATACATAGAGTACAGGTACAACTGGGAGACATCAGATGTCAGAGGCGAATCCCGCGAAAGGAGAAAGCGTGAACCAACGGGTATGGTCGAGAGCTCAACGCGAATGGCCTGCTCCAGCATTTGGACGAGGCCTTGCTTAAAGATGATCTTTTCCTTTTCTGTGGGAGCGAAACCAGCGTCTGAGCCGGATTCAGCGCCGAGAACGGGTGCAACAGCGGGGATGGGGTTGACGTCGGTCATAGCGCTTCGCGGCCAGTTAGGGAGGGGGTAATGCAAGAATCGTGGGGGAGGGGGAGATGAAGGGACCCGATTGACGAGAGTTCATCTTTATCTGTCCCAGCAGAAGTGAGGGTAAGTTGAATCGAAGCCCCCATTCGACTTGCAGCGTGTCACCGGAGACTAGGTAGACCGGCGAAGGAAAGTTTCCACATTATTGCCACTGCTCCGCTTGCGACGACTGTTCAGTCAACCACAAGGATCTCCCACTCTTCGAATGATTGCCTCCGAATCCCTCAGCATCACATGAGGCTTCTCTTGTCAGATAAACGCACCCTTGACGATCCCTCCAATCTTGCTTCATGCGGCAGTGGAAGAATCGTAACATATACTTAGTCGTTCAAGAATATCATCACGAATCTCAGCAGCGAATCAACAAGACTCGGAAGTCCCTCGTGTGCTCGCCCTTGATTCCACCTTCAAGTTGGAAAGTAACTGGAGCGTTACTTCATGTAATTGATTCATCCGATTCTCCGCATACCATCGTTCTACCAATCCCCGCTTATCAGCTGGACCCCGTGTCGAAGCGTTATCCCCTGGCACAAACCTCCCCGATGCCACTATTCGGTTCAACCAATAGTAACTGGGATTTGTCTGCAATACACGTTGTCGAGTCTAAACCTCATGTGACTCTAGTCTCCACTACTGGCGCCCAAGAGATGGTTAACAGGGATGGTAGTGGCCCGCACAATCATCGTCTATCCCCTCTAGCGTCCTATAGTTGCAGCCCAGACGTAACCACGACCCCGTCATGTGTGGCGATAGTTGGAGGAACGTTTGAGGGTGCTGTCGAGTTCAAGGTTCCCTGATGCCATTGGCTTGATCAAGTCGGAAAAAACGGATCCCCGAATATCTCGACAATTCAAGTAGAAGGACGATGGACCCCACCTGAGCATCTTAGAAGCTCCTTTCTTTCAAACCCCCCTTCGCGGCGACGTGTTAACTCCCTGCTCCTCCATTGGTTCCATGTGTTGAGATCCACAAACCTTGTCACGACGCGACATATAAGTATTTACCAACTTATCGTGCGTTGATCCTTACATCCTTCATGGAAACTTTCAACCCCTTCGACGTTGCCAGCGTCAAGATCTTTCCACCCATCGGGGTCGCTCGAGTTGGTGACTCAGGTTTCGATCTCGAGGCTGGCGTGGATGATGGCGACATCAAGTTCTTCATGCCTCCCGAAATCCCTGGCGTCGAGGACGTCCCCCCTGAACTTCAGGGTAACTTCAGAGACGAAATGAACCGTATCAAGCGACAGGTAATTTTGACTCCATACTACACCTTCTTAGTTTGACATGGCCTTTCAGGCTATCCGTTTCCACGTGTATGCGTACAACGCCAGCGGCAAGATTCTTGGTGAAGTTACAACAGCGAATGGCTTCAGTATCGCCTGGAAGGTTCACGTCGTCAACTCCAAGGGATCGTTTACCGAGTTCAAGGGTACGCACTCCTTGCTGCCGTTCCGATACCCTTCCCTTGAGCCAATCTCTACTCTTATTAGGAAAGTACAAAACGCCAACAGAAGCCCGTCGTAATCCCGACGTCCAACCCGATGTCGTGCGTATCTTAAACATCATTTTACGTTCCGCCTCTGATGTCTGCCTCAGCCAGATCTAGATGGCCGTGATCGACTGATTGTCGACCCCGGCGTCAAAACTATCATCGCGGACCCTCGTAGAGACGTTCTTCAAATTGTCCCAACGGTGAAGCTGACTGGTGACTTCTACGGGTCCAGGGACACGCCCACTGAAGTTAACCTCGGGGAGCTCCGCACAGACGAGCGAGGGTGTCTCGTGTTCATAGCTGGAGCGGGATATTCACGTTGCATTTCGAATCCCGACCAGCCCCATTACCAGCCAGATATCGTGTCGGAGTTCGACAGTATTGATTGGGTCGATGATGTGTGCGACGGATGGGTCGATGCCACCGTGACCTTTTCCGGGTTTGGCCACACTGGTAGAGACGATCAAGGGTAAAGCATTTTACCCTAACCCTGTATATTGAACTGACAGGGCCACATATTCAGAATCAAAGGATTACATTTCCAAGCGAAGGAGAAAGCAACCGTAATGTCAGCTCCTCCCAAGTTTGCCTGGGGCATCAACTCGCCTACGAGCCTCTACGACATTATCGAAGATATTTACCAAACGGCTAGTGGTTGGAAAGACCACACCGGCACACAGTTTTATGAAGATATCTGGCCAGTGCTTTATGGGACGTACGGCCTATCTTGGGTCAACGAGAAGGCTTATCAAGGTCATGGTAAGTTCCTTTCCCTTGGTCCAGCAAAGCAAATCTGACCATCATTTCTTAGGCCCTGCGGGCAAGGGGAATTTCCTGCCATTGCAGAAGGACCTGGCCCAACCCGAGACAGGCTCCCCAACGTCTCCTGATGTTCAGAAACGCCGCATCCTGCGCGAATTCATCTTTGGACGATTGAGAAAACCAAATTACGAAGACAAAACGGAAGCGTCGACGAAATTCATGCCCCGTCTCTCCGGCGACGAGTGAGTGACTTCAGATCTAAATATATGCGCCCACCTGAAGGCGAGGAACAGTGGCGACGCAATCGAGCCTGGCCAGCCACTTAGACCTGGCGAGCCTATTAGGAGGTTTTCCGCCCTAACGGGATTGCAGTACTCTCGATTTGAGAAGTGGAGGCAGGGAAATTTCAAGGCAGACGACCCTCCGTGGAAGAAATACACGAAGATTGAGGATGTTCCCATTTCGCGTCAGCCTGCATTCTTGACACGTGCTGCTCTCGAACATACCACCGGGGATCCACTTTATCCTGGGATTGAAGTATATTGGCTAGCCAAGGATCCAAGTATTTATATCCTACCTGGCCCATACAACATTCAGCAGATCGAAGTCCTTCCTCCATACCCTGAACCACCGTTCCGAATCGATTACAAGTCCGTGAAGCCCGGCCACCTCTCCAGGGGACTCAGTCTCCCCTGGCAAAGCGACTTCGATCTTTGCAACACTCATTGGTAAGCCGCCTGTTTCTCGACGCAAGACAGACATTTTAATCGTCTTCCATAGGTGGCCGTCGGCTCGACCTGACGATGCTATCAATATTATGAACTGGAGGGCGTCCCCTCAATTGTCGGATGATGAATTCGTCAGGATGATAGCAGACAAGAGGAAGCAGTGGGATCGTGGTACTCGCGTCACTCCAGACTGTAAGTTGGGAGAAATTTTGCGGCAGGTCCGTCCGTTTTGATCAGCCACTACAGATCCTTCGGAGTATTACCCAGGAAGCACGGACATGATCCGTTACTGGCAGAAGTTGGGTTTCGTCTCCAAGCACGAAGGCTACACGGTCGGAGGGTTCCCCGTTTGGCTTGAGCGTGAACGTCTACCGATTGACAACAAAGCCGGTGTTGGGCCCGTTAACTTTGACATGCCGATCGCGCTGTGAGCTCTACGACGGTGATTGAAAATCGTGTACCATGACTTCCTTGGCCGACGATGTATGCTTAGGTATGTGTTGGAATCTATGATAGCCTTTCGTTTCTGTGTATCCGTACGACGCTCTCATCGGGATCACCGAGGAAACAAAGATCTCCAGAGTTTCGGTGTTCGGAAGAACTGGTGCCCCGAGCGTTCACAATTGCTGCTTGCCCATACTCGTCGCTCCATCGACAGATCTCTAACAACGATTGACTTCAAGCTTCCGCAATCAAAGCACGCCACCGTACACCGCCTTGATGCATATCACTGCATGCGATGAGCAACCCAACGATTGATAAGCGCCGCTTCACCACCTCATCAACCGACACCTTGGTGCTCTAACTCAAGGGTCGGATTTCTCATCCCCATTGAGCGATTGGTAGGATATGCATCGCCTTGATGCGTATCACTCAACGATCCGATGGTGCGCCCCTTGCCCCTAGCGACTCACCTTGCGGACAATGTCCTCATTATCAAAGTTCAAGAGATCCTTGTCGGGGCGGCAGGTGAAGTCTACAGTCTAAGAGCCCGACCACGGTTTTCTATACGTAGTCACAAAGCAGACTACACAGTCGGAACGTCTGTAGAGAAAGATTAAAGTGGACAGGTGCGAACCATGTGGGGTCTATGAGGCAATATTGTGGTCCCGTACTTAGACTTACTAAAGTGTCTCGGACAATCGCAAGAGCCGGGTATTGGCCAGGTATCTCGTCCGGCGTGCATCAAGGTTTCGTGAAGTACCACACGAGTTGGTCGATCGAGTGATGGGAGCGTAGCATAAACGTTCATCGCATTGTCTTCGGAACAAGCAGTCAGAGCAAGGTACGGGTCAGACTTGTTACGGCGTCTCTCATACACAGAATTCATAGACGAGCAATGTTCTGTATATGGAGGTACGGGTGGGTGATATTCGGCGTCGACGGAACGGTTGTCTGGCTTACAGCAACCCTCAGCAGCCGTAGCCACTCTCGATGCATAAGCTCGTCGTGTAAGTATAACCCACAAGAAGCTTGCCTTTCTATAGAGGTCACGATCAGTGATTGGTGTAAACTGTCAGACACGTGTGCAACCATCTATATCAATCACCACTTATTACAGCGCCTTTCATATTGATGCGGAAAGACAACCAAATATCCAACTCCTCTCAGCCACCGAAGGAAGCCCAACTCGTCATCGACCGGCGAATGTCCCGTCCGGTGCTCCACAATACCCAGGCTTGAGAAGACTTTCAGACGAAAACTATGGCTTTTCCAAGGTCTTTCGTTTCCCATACTATCGGACCTCTCCTGCTACTTTGATAAGAATGTCGACAAACATCGCTGCCCAAGCCGCCTCTCCGGAGGCTGAAGACGGAGTTACGCTCACTTTCTCCGCCCTACTGCAATACACTGTTCCGACGCTCACGGCAGCTGGGAAGAAGTCTACCAAGCGAGAGTCGAAGTCTAAGGAATTCCGGTTCAAAGCCAATAACGACAATTTCGTCAAGTTCCTCGAGGCTTTTCTGACAGCCCACGACGAAAGCAAGTATCGTGTCTCCGCGAGAAAGCCATTCAGGTTCAAGTGGTGCTGCCCTCCCAGGAAAGCGTATGTGTCTGTTACACGTGACGCAACTGTATTCGACGACAAGCTTTATTTACAGAAAAACTGCTGCCCTTGATGTCGAGAAGGTTGAAGAATACCAAGGGATGTTGGAGTTTTTGGAAGCGAATGAGTGTTCCGAGAAGGTTGTGATCATCACGGTGGACATGGATAATGTGAAGAAGAGATGTACTGTCCGGGTAAGTTCAAGCTCCATTATGTTCAAGAATGAACTCAGTTTTTTGGTTCTGAATAGGCATCCGGCCCTGACAGTGATGATGGATCAGGTGACGAGAATGAGGAGGTAAGTTGTTCGCCAGCTCATTCAGTTATGCCTGATCTGAGGTGTGAGTAGGCTTCTGATATCAGCCCACTTTCGGGTCTTGACCAACGCCTTGCCCGGTGGCGCATCAAGATCGAGAAGAAGTATTCAGACGACAGCGGAGGATTCACCTACATCCACGCAGATGGAACAGTCCAGAACCTTACACCTCCAGCAATCCTGGCGTGGTCGGCTGCATTGGTAGGTGCTCTTCCTTATGTGGAAATTGAGGCGTTGACTGATTACAATTACAACTTCACTGTAGGATGAGGGCCTTGTAACGCTTGATTATCCACTGAACGTGACAAGTCTTGATCCCAAGGCTTGCAAGGCTGTATTGGATCCGCGCCGGCAGCAGCCAAAGCCCCAATCAGGTTCGAGCGACCTCGGACACTTTGCGACTATCATGTCATCGATGCAAACCCTGTTCTCCAGCCTGACCCCGGCACCTATCCCTCTCATCACTCCTCTCACACCTACCCGGCGAGCGGCATCAAATGAGATACCATCTTCTCCACCTGTTCTCAGCCCATCCCATCTCCCGCGCTTCCTCCGATATGCACAGGAGAAGGTTGGGGTCCAAAGTGCTCTTTCGTTTGAGTCGCAGTTGCGCAACGAAGGCATGGGCCCTGATATTCTCCACGAGATTGATAATGCCACTCTGATGGCTCTTGGTATCTCACTTGGCGATGTCGTGAGGTTGAAGAAGCATAGTCTCAAGTGGTGGAATGGTCCGGATGCTAAGTGAAAGCGAGGGGATGATGAGAATGCTACAGATGGTGCTCATCCTCCCAAACACATCCATTACGAGCGACAATTTATCGATGGAGGCCTTGCAGGGGAGTGGGGGGGTCCCTTGGAGAGAGGTCGCTCGCTCAATACCGAATTTGAAGTCTTTTACTTCAATGATGCTCTAGGTGAGATGGTCCCGATTCCAAAGGGTTTTCGGGCCCCTCCATTCACAGTTGCTGAAGAGATGGAACGAGAGAATGAGTAGGGATTCAATATTATCATGAAGCACGTCTATGTACAACCTATCTGTAGCTAAGTGTATCCAGATGCACGGAAATATCCTGCCGCTTTATTGAACGTGATCGTTTCGCAAGCTTCACAGAGGGAAAAAACAGAATTGTTCTGCCAGTGTCGACGTAGCCAGGCTTTCACAGCCGAGAAAGCCTGCTCAATAGGGTTATAATCAGGGGAATATGGGGGCAAGAAAACCAGCTTGCACTCTGATGGCTCCGCAATATGAGTGGGCGGAAATCTCAACAAATGATGATTTCAAACTCACTCGCTTCATCTTCAACAAGCTTGCGAATCTCTTCGTTGTGGTGTATACTGCAGTTGTCCAGGACAAGAACACTCCTTGGTCCAGGGTAAGGGTTTGTGAATGGAAGCTGAGTGTATCTCAGCTCTGAAATACATACATAGAAACTGAACTGCCAAACGTACCACGAACTCACGCAAGAACACCAGGAATCGCTCTGAAGTCACAGGACCCTTGATGATGTCGTAGGTGATGATCCCGTCAAGTGTAAGCAATGGAAGAATCGAATATCGCTGGCCACGAACGAAAACTCGTCTCTGCACACATCTACTTCCAATCAAAGACCACCCTTTTCTTCTACTCAGAGTTCTCTCATCCTTTGCGGCCTCATCCGCAAACATCAACATCTCTGGGTCAGGTGCTATGCGAGCAATCATGTTCATGTAGTGGGCTCGGAGTTTGTCATTCCACTCAAGTGCCTTCACAGACACCTTCTTGCTCGAGAACTGCATACGACGAAGGGTGCAGACCAAGGTAGGGATGGAAACATGGACGTTTCGGTGGACTGCAAGCTGAAGCTGGATCTCGTCGAGGTAGGTGCAGTGGCGACGAGACAGGACTCTGCGTATGAAGGTCAAGTCAGTGGGAGTAAGGACTCGAAGCCTTCCGCATGGGCGCGAATGTGGGTTGACTGAAACCCCGAAGTCACGATGATATTGGAGAGTTTTGTAGACAAGGGACTTTCGTACACCTAGGTATTTGCAGATATCCTGTATGGAAAGGGCTTGCTCGAAGTAAAGGACCGGGATCCGTGCCTTCACGTCGTTTGAGACAGCATGTGGTGGCATCGCTGATCAAGGATGGAAACAAATAGATTTGCCCCAAAGTTCACATCTGGTTGCGGGTTGTGGAGCCATGGTCCATTTGGTGACTTGCGTCATCCCTCCGCAAATGGCAATCTCAGTGGCTGACGCCCTTTCAAATCGTTCAGCCTTTCCGCATCATTATGAAAGGCGCTGTAATCTGACTCTCGTTCTCATCCTCTACATTAATCTCATTGTGCTTCCCATTCTGCTGTGTATCTGGGATTGTGCTGTATAAGTCCTCCCCCATTGATGAAGCAGGGAGGTTCGTCGACTCATCACTAGATGACATGACAACCTCACGAAACAGCTATGAATCGATTCGGGCGTAGGAGGTTACTTGTTGGCATAGATGTCAAGAGTGTGGAGTTCCTCTAAGAAGTCTAGCAAAATACGACGGTGTTCGAATCGCTGTTCAGAAGGTGGTCTAAGACCGTATTGGTGAGATTGTAAGTTAAGGGATATTCTGTTGGGGAGATGGGGGTTTCGTCGAAGAAGACTTGAGCCATGATGAAGCTAGCGAGCAACACGAGTGAGTCTCACCTGAAATTTGATTCCCTGATCCCAAGGTGGCTGGAATGACATCACTGATTCGAGCTTGCATGATGGTTGGCATCAAGTTTTCATGCCTCCCGAAATCCCTGGCGCGAGGACGTTCCCATACTCCTCTGTTTAACGTGACGGGACTTCGGCAGGTGAAGAACCTGACTGCGGTTTTCCATACCTAGGAGTTACACGCATCGTTCGGGAGGGCGCCAGCAAGTTTATTCAGATTGTTGGCCCGACATGAACGACGATATGAGGACTGTCCACTGCGATTGGCGGACCACCCTGCGTCACCTACAACTGCGGGAGGGCGAGCTGCGGGGAGAGATGTCCTCTCCTGAAGTGGTTAAGGACCGAGACAGGAGCCCTCGGGACGCAGTCGTCGTGGTTAACGTTGACGAGATTCCAATTCGGTGATGCTATACTTGTACACTGCGTAGAGGAACAAGCTTGCCGTATGATGGTCCCTGATCTGAACAACGCCGAGAACAGCGGACGTAAATAATTCGACAGAATCAAAAGCCTGAGGGATACCAGGAGTTCTACAAGCCTATCGGGTCCTATCGCATCAAGAGTAATAGGTTGTCAATCGAGTCCCCAAAGTTGAAAACGAAGTCCATGTGAGTTAGGTCGGTCGGCCAGGGCGAGACATCAACTAGAGGCGTTCAAGAATCAAAACACAGAGAATCGGATAGGCTGATGGAAGACAGCCCTGAGTTCTATATTTACGACCAACCATCGACTCGGAGGAAGGCGCGGAGTGAACGGAATCAAAGTAATGGATATCGACACGCGAGAGGGGTGTTGGTTGATGAATGTGGACTGCGGCAATGCGCATTCCAGTCGATAATTGGGGCACGGCCTGGATGAGGGGAGGGTGAACGACGATCGCCCAGAAAGCGACGCACCCAGAACGCGATGTCAACTTGTCTCCGTCTCCACAAACCGAAGGCTGTTATCTACCCACTGCATGGCTCTGCTAGACGCTATGCAAAACGCCAACAGCTTAAATCTACCCAATAGCCTTGCGTCGATCTATCGTCTCTGCCTCGTTCGAATTTCGCGGAATCTTGCCATCGCCGGATGAATTGGATGAGGACGCCACGAGGATATCCCGACCTGAGTTGAAGGTTGTCTGAGAAAATCATCAGCCTCTCCGCATCGACCCCTAGCATGCACAACTACCGTCATTTGCACCCTCGTTGTTTCTCGTCCCCTGTCGACCAACTTCTGATTCGGTTTTCATTGCATAGAGACCCACATTTTCAACTTTACGCGACGGGGAACGAGGACCAGACAGGGTTATTGCCAGCGGCATCTCGGCCTGTTGGTCATACCACCTGGTGAGATATAAATAGAGCCTCCTTGTTTGAGGCTAAAGAGCGAAGACGATTCGGCGACGGTGGCAAGGCTGTTCTAAACTTGCACCATACAAGATTCCCAACGGTTTTCACAAGGAGTCTGTCTATCGCCCTTTCTTTTTATTCCTCATCTCATAGAGTCCCGTGTCCCTTTCATTCCTAGTTCTTGACGGCGTGTCTGCAGTTCCCAGACATTGTCCCCGCGCTCCTTTCACAGAACTCTACCAGGCCTTCTACGTTACTATGATTGGCTTTGCCACGCCCCTGCTCGCTCTTACAGCGGCCCTCGCACTTCCGTCCCTTACGGTAGCGCAATCCTGGCAGGATCATGCCAACAGTACCGACCCGACGTTCGAATGTACGGCTTACAGTTTTGCGCCTGTCGTTGCCATGGTCAGTTCCTATGTCGGGTCTGTTGATTCTCCTTTGTCTCACAACATGCATGTTGGCATTCTCGCGACCATCAGAAACCAAACTATCCGGTGCGTCCTTTCGTCGACATTTTTTGTGGGATTGTTCGCTTACAGTAATTATGATATCGTAGACGATCTGGCAGATCGCGACGCTCCAGACCGCTGATTCCGACGCTGTTGCTCTCTTCAACTCTCTGAATTCTACGTAAGTTTGTCAGCTCGTGTTGTCCCCGACTGTTCCTCACCTCCTCGCCTTTAGGATCCCCAAGATTAATCCCAAAGGCACACCTGTACGTCCACGTGTCCACCGTGTGCACTGGCTGTCGTTACTGACACTACTCGTTACAGGCAGGCGACTTTTCCAATACAACCCCCACATACCCAGCCTCCGTACGTCATACTGCCCCTGAACTCCTAACCATATTAGCACTAATCACGCCCACACTCCCTTTAACGTTTCCAGGACCCAGACTGCTGGTGGTCTTGGCATCAATGCACGACACCAAAAATCTCTGGCATTCCGACCGACATTACCAGGTGTCCCACACCCAACACTTGGGGTTTGACTGTTGACGATGGTCCCAATTGTAGTCATAATGCCTACTATGTGCGTTTTCCTTCCTTTTTTTATTATTATTTAAATCTCTGTTCGCTCGGGGCCTGTGCTCAATTTCATTTTGGATGACAGGATTACCTGAACACCATTAACCAAAAAGCGACATTCTTCTTCATTGGGTCTAACGTCATGGATTGGCCTTTGGAAGCTCAGCGGGGATTGGCTGAAGGGCACGAGATGTACGTGGATGTCCTCCCCGTTCTTGGCGCGATATCTGATCGGAAGCCGATCGTAGCTGCGCGCATACATGGTCTCATCGGTACATGACAGCTTTGACCAATGAACAAGCCTTCGCTGAGTGTAAGTTGCTTCGTACTTTTGAATATATCCCTATCTGATAAATTGTGATGACGTAGTATACTTCTCGAAGAAGGCCATTAAGGATGTCGTTGGTATCACACCCCAATGCTGGAGGCCTCCTTACGGTGATGTTGATGTACGTCCATATCCCGTACTCTACCTCTTCTTTCCCAGTCTCATCATGGGGATTTCTAACAGGACCGAATTCGATACATCGCCCAAGCACTTGGTATGCAGACAGTCATCTGGGTTGAGGATACAAAGGATTGGCAATACCCAACTCTCAACCAATCGGTGATTGATACAAACTACCAGGTTCGTCTCGGGCTTTCTACACATCCGAGATGCACTACCTGACCATACACGTTTATTATAGAATATCATCACGAAGGCACAGAACGGGACCTACAACAATGCCGGTATTCTTGTACTCAATCATGAACTCGTGTGTTATCTCTCTCTCTCTCTAACCATGTGGAGTTGGGAATCTGATGTTTGGGTTTGCAGAACAACTTCACGATGTCGGAACAGACGACTTGGCTGCCTAAGATCCAGGCGGCATTCAAATATGTCACCCCATTGGCAGTTTGTAACAACAACACGTGAGCCCCTCTCTTGCATTCACCCTCTTTTCAACATCTGACCCATTTCGTCTTCGTTCTAGCAATCCATATGTAGAGCAAGGGTGGACCTATCCCGTACGTCTCCTCCATTCTTCGCCATCGCCTCGTAGTCAGCTGACCTCCGCTGTGACCTTGTAGAACTTTGCACAGTGGATGGCCGGCACACGTACCGTGTCAGTTTTGCCACCTACAGCGTCCGCTAACGCACCCATCTCCCTGCCCTTCTCGGCGGGTGCGACTGCTTCCGTCTCTGCCAGCGTAAGCGACTCTCGACCTTTTTGGATCCAACGCTCACCCTTCT
This sequence comes from Jaapia argillacea MUCL 33604, assembly GCA_000697665.1. NCBI lineage: Eukaryota > Fungi > Basidiomycota > Agaricomycetes > Jaapiales > Jaapiaceae > Jaapia > Jaapia argillacea. Next base: position 377,090 of record KL197742.1, on the reverse strand, counting down.
TGTTACTTCAGATCCCTTATGCTGCTCCCAGTGGCGGTAGCAACGGTAGTGGAAGTCCCAAGAAGAGTGGGGCTGCCAACAAGTACGTTGGCGGTAGCATCATGATTGGTGGAGTCACCGCAGCCTTCCTGCTCATCACCTCCGTACTCTGAATGGACTGGACACTTTTGACGAGACTTTTTTCATGCCCAAAGGCAAAGTAAAAGAGTGTAGAACAGTTGACATCCGTGATGTTTGTGTTTTCTGCCCCACTTTGTTGAACGCTCTTGCACTCTTGACCTTGTAGTGTCTTTTTTATTCCCCCCCCTCCCCACCGACTTGCTCTGTAACCTAACTCACGTTTTGATTCGCGTACACACCCTTCTTTATTCGAACCTGTAGTTGCTTTTTTGACTGATGAATGTTTGCCCCGAGGACACTTTGTTGACCGGGGTGTTGATCCTTGTGAACTCGCTGTGTAATGCATGATTAATTGATACCAACTCGTTGCGCTCGCAGTGGATACAGGTGATCTAATCGTGTTATAAGATTTTCCAGAACCCCAGTAAGACTTGAGATTGGATACATCGGATGTCCGGAGGAAGGACGACAACTTTGGGACTTTGGGGCTTGATAAGATGTTTGTTGACTTATATACGGAGGTGAGGGGTCGAATGTATTGGTTATCAAGGGATCCGAGGAGATAGTGGGTAGTTGGGGAATCTGTGAGATGACGGAGGAAGAGTACTCACCACCTTATTTTGGCGGAGCGCAAAGAAAGTCCAGGATAGATATGTTGGGGTACGTTTCGAGACACATACGTCCAGACAGCGGGCAGTAATCATACGGAATGTATGAAGAGTTATACCTCCAGAGGCATATTGGTGCCGATTCGGCGTTTTCCAACAGGCTCACCAAGACATGGCAGTCTCCAGTCCCCCCCAAGGCCATAAATGACCGAAATTTAACGTCAGAAGCGAGTGGTGACGCGATCAACGGATATGTGGGCGGTTGAGAGGGTAGGAGCACGATGCGAGCGAGGGACGGGGGAGGCTTATGGAAGGCCTCGCCACGAAGGTGGTACATAATGTATCCTGAGGTAGGGGATATTCCATCTTCGAGAATGCTCATGTACCATGGTTCGTGATTTGACCCCATAACTTGCCCGGGTGATGGAGCCACCACCCACTCTGTGGATATATCTAACGGAAGACACCGTGTTGGCCGCGTCTCTTGAAGTTGACGGGACAAGGAAGAATGGGTGGGATAGAGTGTTGGATAACGATACGCAGCAATAAATCGACGGGAGCAATCGAGAGTGACCACTTCATCTTCGGCTTCGTGGAAAGTGATCTTGACAAGTAGGTGTCATGAGCGGAAGATCCGTCTGGCAAACAACCAATACTTACCATGTCAACCTGCTGACTAACCACTATTACTGCGGCCGTGTTGTTGGAGAAATTCCATAGAATGAAGCAACCATCACCACCGAGAGCTACTGCGTCGCGAGAAAAGGCAACCGAATGGATAACAAGGAAAACAGGATGGACAAATGTCGCAACAAGGTGAAAGCTTGGGCCAGACGGAGAAATTCGCAGCAGATAAATGTAGAAAGTAGTTCGAGGACTGGGTGAATGTGGGTTGAAGCGGTGAGTTAGTTGAAGCCAACAAGAAACAGGTGAACTCACTTGACGCCACGCACTTCGGATACTATCAAGACGTGCACGCCCGTGGGTTCATGGCTAGGTGGGCAAAATAATTGAACCACATCATGGGCAAAGTGAACCTGCTCGATCTTGGCAGAAGCGATGGCTGTTTGCGAGATGAGCGAGGTTGGATCGTAACCCAAGTCCCAGAGCTCTATACTTCCATCGCGGGTAGCAGTAACCATGAAACGACCACCGGGGACAAGTCGTAGTGCTGCGAGCCCGCCAGTATTTCGATCGGAAGACGATAGTGGCAACGGGCTAAGGATGCGTCGTTCGGAGAATTCGTGGACCAAGGTTAATCTCTCCTGCAAACCACGGCGTAGACGGGTGACGAATCGAATAGGTGAGGAGGCAATGTGCTCCAACAACGGTAGACCCATCGAACCCACAAGAAACATCGACGGCATGATGCCATACTTTGAACACATCTGGAGAACAGAGCGGATCCACACTGCTCGAGATCTGGTGACCGATGATATGGAACTATGGAGCTGTAAGGTTTAGTTGAACATTTTGAGAGATGGACCACTTACCTTACCGATTAACCAACCGCATGGAGAAGATGTCGAGGGGATTCAGGAAGCTCAGCAAGTGAACCAGGACATCGTAATAGAGTTAGGGGAATAACTCTCCCCAAGGTTAGTCACACGTTATTAACCGGAGGTGGGATCGAGGACCTGGTTATAACCAGGTATTTAACTAGTTATTAACCAAATATTGCGTAGGCGAATTTTTTTGTATGTATGTACAAGTAAGTCGACTCTCCACATACTCTACATGGTCCAATCGGCTTCTGTGGGAGTGCATTTGGGAGCAAAAATCTTGTTGACTGCCCGAGAGGTCGACTTCGAGGACGACTTCATACCCTTCTTCTTCTTCCGTGGTGGCTCCGAGACCGACACCTCTGGGACAGGCCAGGATTTACATACACCTATTATGGATAAGAGTCAGTCATGACGAAGGGAAAACATATGGAGATGACTAACAGCCTCAGCATGCTCCGCACCTGCTGTTAGATCCGACACCCACTTTTGAAGGACTGCATCCCGCGGGAAATCAGCTAGGGCTGCCGACAAGATGTCAACATCAGCGACAAGGCCCTTTCCATGTCCCTTGAGCTCGATTGGTCCGTGTACTCGCCCTTGAGGACAGAAGATGTGCTCAAAGTCGTGGTTGAGAGCACCAACACATCCCTTATCCTCCTCCTCCACCTTATTGACCGTGTAGTTTTCAACATTGTACACGTTTTCCGAGAGCGTCGACAGTAGACCAGATAGAAGACCACGAAGGTTTGCGAGTGCTATTTCAAGCTCGCCAGAATCAAGAATCTTGATGGATCCGGACATTGCGTGAGGTCGGTCAAAGTGTGTCGTACAACAACGGCGGGGCTCTCACCTCCCATATATCTAAATCCTATCAGAGTTATTAACCGCCCATCCCCAGACCTCAAGTAAATAACAGGTTATATACATGTTTAAAACCATGTCAATAACTACACGGTTAATAACTTGAGGGTTATTCCCCTAACTCTACATCGTAAGGCATATTCGCCAAATTGGTCCGGCCGGCGATGGGTTCCAACTTTGATACCTGAGGAGCCATATGAAGTCGCAACTCCTTCGAATATACTTCCGGTGAATATTGAATGGTGGTGGAAGGTGGTGGTTTGGAGGCCGCGTCCAAGTTATAATAGGAAAAACAGTGGAAAATCCAAGCAAAAATCAAATATATTTCGTGGCTTCGGCGGCCAGCGCTTCCCGCATAACCATCAAACCTCCCCACTCAACTGCCTTTACTTGGCACCGGGGATAGCGAGGCGCTACGCTACGGACACCATAAACAACATCCTACCCTAGTCGTTGGCTTCTGGGGACAGACTGCCCATCCTACACTCACCAACCCATACCATGTCGACCTCCGTTCGAACCTCGACCTTTCCTCGTTCTAGCATCCTCGTGCTTGGTTCGAATTACATCCAGTCACTCTTACCTGCTACTCTTATCTCTCAAATTGAATCGTTGCTGGAAAGCCACCGGATTGCTGAAGCAAACGACCTCGCAGAGCAACAACGGAGAAAGCTGCAAGCACAACTATCGGCAGATGCGGACGAGGTGAATGCTCCAGTGGTACTCTGCCCACCAAGGTCTAATTGCGCATATCTCGCTAGGCAGACGAACTACGCTATGTGTTCCAGCGAATAGGATTTCAATGCCTCTCCGAAACCCTATTTGAAGATGCTGGCAGAAACCTCATGGCTGGAGAAGTCGATCCCAGAGCGGTTGTCAGCTACTTTCCAGAATATAGAGGGTCGCTCTTTGGGCCAGAGGACTCTATCGACATGTTTACCGGAGTAGCGGACCACTTACCAGAGCATGATTCGGTTCACGACATCAGTAAGTGTTTCCTCTCCGCCAATTTTGACCTTCCTATATGCCATGGTATTCCTCTTCTTAAATCGATTCTCTCCCTTCACATACGCATATATGGCAATTTCTGTTATATCAACCTCACTGCTACCCGCTCCCCCATTGACTTTGGTCCCCTTCCCCGTCTCCTCGTCGGGACTAATCAATAGTTGTGCAAAACCTAGTCAGGAACTATTCCCCCCATCTGAAACCGAATACACGTGAGGCACCTCCGACAGTAGAGCTGAAGAAAATCCTTGTTAGTGAGGCACAGACTATGTTGGAAACGTTATTGGGAATGTGGAGGCGGAAACGCAAGACCGACGGTATTCAGGGTTTGGCGAATAGAGAGGACGTGAGAAAGGCATGTTTTTCTCATCCGTCCTTGATTCATCTTGACGTTTACGCTGCGTGGCCGCCTCCAGGTTGTGGACACGGCCCTCGGGAAGCTGTTTGCTCTTCAAGATCGACGAAGCGAGCTACAATCCCTTGTTGAAGAGCAGAACGACGTCGTATTGTCTGAGATCGAGGATACACTTATCAAGAGCAAAAACTACAGTGCATTATGCAGGCTCTTCTCACAGCGAGGAGAGGAGGCAAAGCTTCTCAATGCATGGTCGAGGTGAGTAATGCTGACCAATTGTCCGTTCCTCTGATTGACATCGTAATGCAGACTCGCTGACGGAGTGTGGTCGGACCCCGATATCAAGGATCCACTTTCCTCAATGTTTGCTTTTCTTTCTGAGAAGCGAGATCGAGCCCTGAGTTACAACTGGGGACTTTGGTTTACGAAGCGTGATCCCGAACGTGGCCTGAAGGTACGGTTCGTCTGGATGCTTGTTCTTCTAGGATATTAACGGTGTCCCAGCTACTCATGGCGGCCCGAGAAGGGAAGCGAACTGGAAAGGCCGAAGAGGACCTTGCGTTGTTGCAGAAGATTCGCGACGTCAACCCTAATGCTGCTCTGCAGTTCTTGGAATACCTGGTCCTACAAAGGCGAAGTTCTGTAAGCTATTGCCTTCGCCGCATCAACCCTATCTGACTTTCATCGTTGATGCATCAGGACCGAGAAATGCACATGCAGTTGGCATCATCCTGTGTTGATCAATTACTTGCGTGCCTGAGTGACGAGGCCACTGAACGACTTTGGCGAGCGAAAGGTACTTGTGTTAGATCTCCCAGTAGCTCCTTCGTTAACCCTTTGTGCCCAAAGCCTCGTCATATGCATCGAGCGCATCTTCAGCTACAACGCCTTTTCTCACCTACTTTGCTTCAACGACGCCCGACTCTGAACATAAGCGTGTCCGATTAAAGACTGTCCTCTTCTTACAAGGTTCGACCCTATACAACCCTGAACTCATACGACATAGACTCGTCGATCACGAAAAGAATCTGGCGTTGGAAACTGCGATCCTTGACGGTAAAGTGCGTGGTATTTATTGCATTGGTTGCACCTTGACTCACCCGGGCTCGTATAGCTTGGTCAGCACCGCTCGGCGTTGACAACTTTGGTCCAGTCACTTCGAGACTCACCATCTGCGGAAGCGTATTGTACGCTGGGAGGTGAAGTTATTAATGCCCGAATCGCTCAAGCTGTTGGGGAAAGTTATGACCTACATCCTTGGGCTGCGCTGGTGACCGGCGCCAACTCCAAATCATCGAACAAAGTGGGCGCCGTACCTCTCGGACGACTGAAAACGGTGGACGCACAGCTGAAGAAGAGCCTGCTGCGAATACTGCTAGAAGTCTATATGAGTAGCGGGTATGTTGTTCCCTTGACTGCGAGGTCATCAAACTGCTGACCCTGTGCACCAGCGATTCTGCACCAGATCGCACGGCTCGTTTGCTGAACTCTCAGGGCATGAATTTGAATGTTGTTGATGTCAGTGATATCATCCATGACTGGAATTCGAATCCGGCTAACACGCTTGAGGCAGGTTATCTCTCTAGTACCCCCAGATTGGCCTGTGCATGTCCTATCCACGTTCCTTGCACGTTCTTTCCGACGCTCGCTCCATTGCCAGCATGAAGGACAAATATTTAAGGCTATTAGTCTGGGTCAGAATCTCGAGGCGAGTCCGAAATCACTGCAACATCAGAATCGCAATAACTTTGATAACTCTCAGGTTATGGAGCGCACGTGGCTCGTTCTACGTGAACAGGGTGCCGTTGTTGAAGAGGCGATGGATGATGATGACGATAGTGATGATGGAGAAGTCGACGAGAAGGCTGAAGGCCTTCTCGATGAGAAGACTACCCTACAGCTGGAGGAGCATCCCACACACGACGTAGCAGATATTGACATCGATGAGGCTGTGAACCAACATTTAGGTGTCCACTCTGTTGACGGTCGAGATTTGGATGTCAGATAATAGCCTAGTTGCTGTATGGCATTTAAATGCTGCTTCCTTAGCATAGGTATCAAGGCTATGATAAGTACTACGAAGCTGTTCTAGTTGTCTTGGTCTTCGCAACGACACCCCTTTGCCTAAAAAGTCTCAGAGAAATCAGAACCCAAGTTGCATCGTCTTGGAAGTTGGGTGAGTTCGTCACGGTTGTGACCGCAATGTGAGATCAGCGACGTCGCGACTAACGATATCTTTGCCACTGCCTGCCGCAAGCCTGCCGTTGTGCGATGGGGTCACCCTGAGAAGTTACAGCTCGTATCGATCTTCCAGTTCTATGCCGAACCCGGGTTACATATACTCATTGCTTGTGAGGGATATACCCAAAGCTCCACCCGGACAAGTCATCACTTGTGGGTGAACGGTTCGCGCGATCTGCGATGGTTCATGCCATATATACCGCTCGCTCCGTTTGACTACGAGTTTCACCGGCGTCAGTATGTTTTTTTTTGCGATGGAGTTCTCTTTATCGGCGCCGGTGAGAGCTGGCCCCGATTAGATGGACGTCTCAGCGACACCTGCGAAGGAACAAATCACCGGATTGCACAGAGCCTCGGGGTTTCTGAGCCACCGCTATGTCACCCTGGGGATCGAAATATCCTCATAAGCGCCCAGTCACATCATATAATGTCCTCTCTAAAGATCTATCCTAGTCCTTTTGTCGAAGGGACTGAGCAGACTTGACCTGTGCGAGTCTCCGACTCTCAATATGTGTGGTGGCACGTACTACCAAGTAAGTTTGCCTGGTTCATTATTTTCCATTCCTAACCGTGATGGTTTTCAGGTCGAACTTTTGGATGTGTGGGTGAGGTCTCATTTGTTTTCCCACATAAGGAATCTCAAATTGTCCGTTAGATTCAAGCCATTCTATATGGTGAGAGACCCAAGGCACACATCTTGAGGAGATCTGCAATACTCACGGAACTCTAGGATTCTACGTATTTCTGTTCATCCGCTGTGTTCATGTTTGCATCAGTGTCCGCCCCAGCAAGGGTTTCTTGGCCTTGACCACCGTCATATTTACCATCTGCACTGCACAGCTCATCCTTGAGTTTGTGGCAGTCATCCTCACCCCAGTCGTCGTTTCCGGTTGCATGGATAGTACTGTAACTCCGCAGGAGATCGCGCACCAGTCAAATATCCAGAACGTCATGAACGTTGCGCTGCAGTTTCTGTGGACGACAAATCAGTGAGTGCCTACTGTCTCGCGCTGTTGTGTGTGCCTCATTCCTGAATTTAGGGTGTTAGTTGATGGCCTCCTTGTAAGTCTCTGCAATGGAACCATAGAGCTGAAGGGGCTTAGATGTTGATCAGATCTATCGTGCATACGGAATTTTTCGAAGTTACCGCTGGATAGTTCTCTTCCCTACTATGCTGATGCTGGTGACAGCAGGTTCGTAAGAATCTCATTACCTCATTCGAATGCTTATACACTCGGTTGCAGTTGTGGGATACGTGAACTTCTGGATTACATATGAGGTCTACATCATCGGCGTGGAATCTCAACCGAGCTCCCCTTTGCCTCCCCTTCGATGGTTGCACTTCGACCATTTGGATCAGCGCATCAACTTGGCCTTCCTTTCTCTACCCCCAGCTACGACCATCGTTGTTACGCTTCTGATTGGTACGCATCACCTTTGATTCCTCGTGTATCATTCTCGGAAATCGCATCCCCTAGTCGGTCGGATCCTGTGGCTTGCGCATGAGTTTGACGCAACGCTCGGGAGTCCGGCGACAAAAAAGTACCGTAACATCGTCGCCATGTTGTCAGTCCGCCTCTTTCAAAGTCCGTTGCCCGTTGCCAACTCTAATTTTTTTCCTCGTAGGCTCGAGTCAGGCGCCGCCTTCGCACTAACACTCATACTGTATCTGATCATGACTGGGGTCGCCCCTGCGTGGAATGTGAGTATCAAATCCTTGCAATAATGCTTCCCGTCGCGATTTCACCTTCGATCCAGGGGATCTTCTTCAACGCGGCCACACAAATTGCCGTATGTCGCCGCCATTTTCCCTTGTACCAGTCCTAATGATCGCGTATTTAGGGAATCGCACCCACACTCATTGTTGTCCGGGTTGGCCAGAGTCAAGCCGCAGCACAAATAGCTATGGAGCCGTCAAATTTGATGGCGGCGCTCCCTGATGGTTCCCACCACATGGTTTTCGTAACACGACATTCCGGAATGTGGGCGCAGCACACCGTTGAAGCAACTGGGCTTGGTAGAACTTGGCCCACAGATATTAGGGCGGCGCACAGGGCCATGACACTCAGGATACCTCACCTCCGGTTCTGGCCAATCTGAAATAATGCTAGTTCCATTACATTACGAACTCCGCTGGAGAGCGAGCCTGGGGTTCTTGCGTGAGATCTCTTGTATACAACATAGTCTCGTAGCGTTTTGATTCTACCACCTGACCGTTGCTATTTGAAAACCCCTTTTGATAGTTTGCAAGGGACCGCGCTTGTTGAGGAGGCAGATGAACTGAATGTAGTTTCCTTCGGGTGTTGTCTCATACAGGATTCGAATCTTCACCAGGTAGATACAATGTGGGAACCAGTCGCCCGTTACACACCGCGTACTGAGCGGAGGCTATGAACTCAAAGACTAGGGTGGCAATACGCAACAAGAACAGGACATGAGCATTGTCCAGAGTTACTGACGGAAGGTCAGTTCCGTCGACGGTAGACCACTCCCTAATGTTTCAGCTCCCAAGTCGAGTTTGAACGACCCGTTGAATTTGCTCCGCGAGACTCTCCTGTGATATGGTTCAGGTGTGTCCTGTCTCTTCCATGATAGTTGAGACGCCTACAACGAATCCACTCTTATCTCCAGACCATCCAGCATATCCTTCGGATGAGTTTCTTATAGCAATAGCCCCAGGGGGGCGGAGAGGAATTGCCGACAGCGCTTCGTCAACTGCTGAATTCAGAACCCTCTGAAGATGATTTGGTTAGTGAATATTCTGAAAGATGACTCGGTTTTACCTTGAAATCTTCACTGTTGAGGTAAGACTCGGCACAACGGTACTGCTCGCGGAAATTGGGTAGATAACCGTCGAAACTGGACAAGTAAGGATCCAGAACACAATTCCAGACAAGAGTGAAGACGTACTACTTGTAAACTGTCGGAGCTGCGGCGGGGTCGGCTGGATCTCTGTCATACAACCACTCTCCTGACCCTCTAATCAACTGATCAACTCTACGCACCCATGAGCTATAGAAGTGTCCTTGTCGTATAGCATATTGATATTTCAATAGTGTCCTGCGCAAAATATCGAACTCGACAAAAACCTTTCCGTTGTCATCAAATCTGAGAACCCAGTTCGTCATCGAAGTGGGATCTTGAAGAAGAGGAGGAGATCCTAGCGCGGGGAGATGAGGAAACACAACACCGCTCATGGACAAAGGAATTGTCCATGAGAACTTGTCGTCGATCCATCGATCAGTGGTTGAGAAGGGTGATCGGGTGCTTGCTTCCTCGATGGTCGATACTTGGGAGATCATTGTCCATCCGCGATCGGCATATTTCTCCAGGGCTTTCTCTTGTGCAGGGCCAGCACTCGCGCACATTAGCGCATAGCGTTCTTCGAAAGTGGCGCGGGGATACAAGGAGTAAGCCTTCTCGAATGTTATGACATTAAGCACGCAGGCTAAAAAATGGTCAAAAATCAGATAGTCGCTCAGAGGTAGGCGCACTGACTGGAATGAAAGTGGAGGATAATTTGCATGGGGGTTCTTTCTGCGGTGATGACCTGGATTTTGAGATCTGGTTTTCCCATGCGTGGCTTGAAAAAATCAAGGATGTTGTAGACGCCTCGCATTTTATACAGCTATGCAGCCCACGAATTGGAAACTCAGGATATTCTAAGGTTGATCAACGAAAAACACGTACGGTTGAAATTTTCACATTTGCTGCAACAAGAACGTCTTCATCTTGATCGAACTTCGGCGTGTACACATAGCCGACTCTTATAAGCCACCGACAGATCTCCTCGGTCCATTCCTTGTAAACGTAGAGATCCAAGTCAGAGTCGGGGTAGGTTGTCCTATCAAAAAACTGGAGTGCCGTCGATCCAGATATCAGAGTTGATGTGCGCGCTTGTAGAGATCGAAAGGTAAGCGGATCAGTGAAGAACTTTTGGAGAACCCGATTAATATTCCAGGCATTCTTCATGTAGAGGGTGACGATGCGTCTTGCCAATTTGCAAGTCTGAGAAAAGTAAAACAAGGATGCAGGGCTGGCATGCCAGAGAACAATATCAGATAAAATGCCGATGGAGAGAATACGAGAGAAGAGCGGAATGCCAGGGTTCACATCCATGTTGTGGGTTAGTATGAACGACTGGGAGAACATCCGGCGAATTGTCACTAACACGTGATGTGATGTATCACGTGCAAAGCAGTCACCTCAATATTATCGTTCGGACTTTGACTGCGCAGATGGATGGGTGTTTTCGAATAATAACGGTGACTTTAAATAGAGGCTAAAAGACCATGTTGTAGCTATAAAAGGACCCAGATGCCCCCCGACGAAGACTCTGTGCTATGCTGACACTAGCATTGTTCAAGCTTCGGCGGAATCGCAGGTGAAGTATCCTGACTGTCATGCTCCCCCCGCACCGCCTCAACATCCGATGGCCAGGTTCTCCCGAAACCAGGTGCCTCGGATGTGTTTTGGCTCTGCATTCCCGAATGCGGTTTTGCGAAAACCATGTGATGGGAGCCACTAGGGAGGGCCACCCTCACATTTCGTGGCTCCATAGTTGTTTGCTCCGCTGCTTGACTCTGGCCAACTCGTACAATAATGAGTGTGGGTGCGATTCCCTAAACACGCGATCATTAGGGCTGATGCAAGGAAAAGTGGCTGGGACATACGGCAACTTGTATGGCCACGCTGAAGAAGATTGCCTGGATCGAAGGTCAAGATGAAAACGAGAAGCATCATTGCAAGGATTTGGCACTCACATTCCACGTAGGAGCCACTTCAGTCACAATCAGATACAGTACGAGTGATAGAGCGAAGGCAGCGCCCGACTCGCTCCTATGAGGTGGGAAAGTTAGCTGCGGCCACGGAAGTTGGAGAGGCACACTGACAACATGGCGACTATGTTGCGGTACTTCTTTGTCACTGGACTCCCGAGAGTTGTATTCATCTCACGCGCAACCCACCAGATTTGACCAACTGCGGGATGCCAATAATGAGAATGCGTATGTGAGGGACCAAAAGTGAGACGTACCAATCAGAAGTGTAACAATGATCGTCGTAGCTGTGGCCAAGGAAAAGAAGGCCAAGTTGAAGCTCTGATCCAATTGGTTGAAGTGAAACCATCGAGGAGGAGGCAAAGGGGAGCTCGCTTGAGATTCTACGGCAATGATGTAGACCTCGTATGTGATCCAGAAGTTCACATATCCTATAACTGCGACCGAGTGTGTAAGCTTTGAATGAGGTAATGGGGTTCTTACGAACCTGCTGTTGCCAGCATCAGCACACTAGGAAACAGAATTATCCAGCGGAAACTTCGAAGAATTCCGTATGCACGATAGATCTGGTTAACCTCTAAGCTCTTTCAGCTCCACGATCCAATTGCGCAGAGACTTACAAGAAGACCGTCAGCCAACGCCCTAAATTCAGGTGTGAGGCAGACCTAATAGTACGAGACAATCAGCACTCACTGATTTGTCGTCCACAGAAACTGCAGCACGACGTTCATGACGTTCTGGATATTTGACTGGTGTGCGATCTCCTGTGGGGTTACAGTACTATCCATACAACCGGAAACGACGACTGGGGTGAGGATGACTGCCACAAACTCAAGGATGAGTTGTGCCGTGCAGAGGGCGAATATGACGATCGTCAAGGCCAAGAAATTCTTGTTGGGGCGGACACTGGTGCAAACATGGACACAGCGGATGAAGAGAAAGACGTAGAATCCTTGAGTCCTGTAAGCATCGTGGATTTCCTTGAACTGCGTGGCTTGGGTATCTCACCGTATAAAATGGCTTGAATCTAAACAACCCTCTCAGATTTCTTACGGGGGAAGACCAGACGAATACTCACCCAAACAGACAAAAGTTCAGCCTGGAAATTAACACAGTCAGAAAAGTAAAACAGATCAATAGGTGGGCGTACCTGGTAATACGCACCGCCACACATGTTGATGGACCTTGGAAAATCGCACGGGTCAAGTCTAGCTCAGTCAGTTTCGACGAAAGGACTGAGGATAACTCACCCTCAAAGAGAGCATTATATGATACAGCTCGGCGCCTCATAATGAGCGTCCGTCGATCAGGTTCGCATCCCTGTTAGGATCTAGAAGATCGCCTGATCTCCAAGGCGATATTTCAGTCATATCCACGCAGATGGAGTACTTCACCGGAATGCACAGATCCCCGATGTTTATGGCACATTGCTATGTGCATCTAATCGGAGCTAGCGTACACCGGCGACGAGAATGGGAAGTTAGTCCATGGTGAAATAAAAATGGATACTGATACCGATGAAGATGAAAAACTCACAGTCAAACGGAGTGGGCGGTACAACCGCGGTCGCGAATCGCGCAGTCGCACCGACTCAGATAAGGTCTACTTAAGATGCAAGTGCAGCTTTCACACAGCCCCTCATAGCGACGATAAGTATATGCAACGCGGGGCAGTCATAGAACCGGAATAACGATATGGGTAGCGTTTTCTTTCGATGACTGATATCGCACAGCCATGCCAGTGAGTTGAATGAAAGTTCCCATGAACGACGGAGGCATCATGCCGTGTCCTATCGACCGTCGCGCGTCACGCTGTTTGTACATGTCACAGGATTGTGACGTTCTTTCACCTCTCTGTGCACCCGCAATCTAAAAACAACATGTTATCAGAAGTCCGTAATTTCTCTGAGATCTCAACGAAGAGAATTTGTGGAGTCTTCACAGCCAGTTGATCAAGATTCATTGACCCCCTTCTCCCACTATCACACTCGCCCATTGGTCATCGAGAAAGCACCAGGTCAATTATATGGGACTATAGGCAAGAACAGGACATGGAGAAACGCATGACGAAAACTGGTTGAACTAGCCTCAAGAAATTTCGCGTAAAGAAGCCACTGACTTCTCTTCTCTCTCCTCCTTCTCCGATAGTTGCCCCCTGCCTCGGACTGAAGTTTCTTGGTCAGAATGCAAGGTCGGTGTATGGAACTCGATGGCATGGGATGCTATCGCGCCGCTGACAGTGTGAACCACGTTCGCGACAGCAGATCCACCATTTTCGACACTCTTCCGTAGGGCGACACGAGTGAGAATGACAGTTGGCACGATTCCCTACATATAAGTTAGTGGATGGCCGCCTGGAAGGGAAAAGTGTATATCGTCGCTTACGACTATTTGACCGACAGCAGCAGCAGCAATACCCTACAGATGACATACAGAATGAGTCAAACTGTCAGTACACCCAGGGGGGTGTGAAGACTTACAGCATCGTCTGTGGGGATGAAGCAAAACGCAAGACACGCGGTGTAGATAACTCCGGATTCGACACTATGGTGGATTCAACAAGACAAGAACGTTTAGATGGAGTCGACGCACATGACGGTGAGAATCAAGTGATAGAGGCTATCCGATTTCTTGTTCTTGTCCGTACGCGGCTGTCGGCTTGAGCACCAGACACGATATGCTGCGAAAAGGGATTCAGTAAACCCCGTTCACCTCGTTTGATGTATGTGGAGGACTACCTATCAGACCGGTAATGAAAACATTTGTGCCCAGAGAGATACCAAAGAATGAATAATCGAATCTAGTCGACTCCGTGCTGAAGTGGAACCAATTGGGTGGCGGAACAGTGTCTGTCGCGGGTGCTTCCAATCGGATGAAGTACATCTTGGCGTTGAAATCAATCTGCGCAAATCCGCATGCTGAATCGAGATCACTACGGGGTACACGATGGAATGGCAGGTAAACTCACCAGCGGCTACAAACATCAAGAAGATCGGGGTCAATGCCACCTTGTAGTTACGGTTCCAGATAATGTAGGCTCGATAAGTCTATTCGGTGGTGTTACTGAGATCAAAAGAGCGAGTTGAACCAGGGAACTCACCATCAAACCATCAGCAACAAGCCTTTACAGAAAACTCAGTGTCAAAGTTCACCGATTGAAGGAATCGTACGCACTGGTTTATCACAAAAACGGTCTGCGAGACAAGTTGCAATCTGCTGAAGATATTTACTTGCTGCAACCTTTCGGGATCAGCACCAAAACATGAGACGCAAGCCCCATCAATGCACTCCGTATTGGCTACGAAATCTGGTGCCAAAAGGACCATGACGAAGTCTAGGATGGCCTGAGTGGAAGCCAAGGCGAAAATGAGGATGGCAGTCCACAGCAAGCGCTTATCCGCGCGCTTGCTCATATGAACGTAGACACATCCAGAGAATAAAACAGCATAGAACCCTGGAAAGAGAATGAGACAAGCTCGACTCGTGAGGGGCGAGAATAGAGTGGCTCACCGAATAAAACAGCTTCCGCCTGACGAATCGTCGAAGGAAAATCGGGTCGATGAGCCAGGTAAGTCGAGATAGGCGGCTGAGGTGTTCACACATACCCATCGCGAGGCCAACATATTCTATCATCCATGACACCTTTGAGAATCATGGTGGCCTGGTGGGCAGATTACGAGGCACGCACCATATAAAACGATTCCCCACACATGATGACAGCGCTACTGGATAGGATGAAGGCCTGGGGGTGCTTGCTCTTCGGCTTCTATCACTTCGCCTCCGGGCATATATAGGACATAGAGCGCCAATCGTCTAGCGCGCTGATCCCTTGCAACCGTGGGATGTGAATGAAGCCTTCTCGTAAGATATAAAAGTGAGAGACCAACTGAGCTGAAGCGTCAAAGGGGATCATGAAATAGCACAGAACCGCTGATATCTTAGGCAGAGCTTACTCCATCTATAACCATAGAGGCTCTGAAATAGGCATGCTCTAAGGGCATGTGGCTTAACTGTGAGCGACAGCATCCGAACAGATTGATTGCGGAGCAAAGCCACAGCCGCTGATGATGTCTGACGGCGTGTACTTGATGGAGGTTTGTGATCTAGTAGTCCGAGCAATCGGCAAGCAAGTTATAACGGACAGGGTGAGACGTTTCGCAGGTGGTGAATCACCAGAGCCTGCAATTACAAGATGTGGGGATCCGGGGACGAGGTAGCTTGGGAAAGGAAGAATTCTCCCTTGATCGTCCGTGAAACCCGTACACATATCAGCAACATCATCCTCAAATGGTGAATCCATTTTCAACAAACAACGTTATATTTTGCAAGTGCACGAGACTACATCGGGAGTAAAGTACGACATGCCAGGGATAAAAGCTACAAAAAGTTCTTGAGAGACCAGACAGGATACTTAGTGAGAGTGAGTGCAGGAGATGGAGAAAAAATAATGGCTACAAGGGGTTGATGACGAACCAAGAAACAGGAGCACAAATTATGTTGTTAAAGATAGTTACGCGACGATGAGGGCCATCCAGGGACCGACGAGATGCGAATAAGACGAGGGATTAAAGGGCTATGGGGTAGTAATGGCTACAGCGAGATGTTTTGGCAGAGAGTGAATGAGGGTTGATAGGCGAGGGAGGATAGAACATAAAGAAAGGTGGGGTGTTGAAGTTTGATGTGAAAGACGATAGTAAAGGTGGTGGGAGATGTTCAGTACGCATGCTCGTTGATCATATCGTTGAAGTCGAAATCCATGCCGTGTTGTTGGACCTCCCCTCCACAGCCCATATTCGGCCCACCATAACCTTGATCGAGATAATGCTCCGGGCTGGACGACGGGTCGTACATCTGACCAGAAAGCTCCGCAACGTTGTCGTAGCCAACACCAGGGTACTGTTCCATATGCTGCTGCTGCTGCATGTGCATGTAATTGCCCATGTTAAGCTCGCCACAACCGTCCATAGCCTGCATCGACATGTCAGGTTCGCCGGGGGCGACGCTGTAGTCTTTCCAGTGTTGCATCGGCTGGGGATGCTGAGGTTGGGGAGCGTGAACAGAGGCAATCGAGTAGCCGCCGAGTTCCAGTGGTTCAGATGGAGCTGGAGAGCCGGAGTACGTCGACGAGGGTTCCGATGAAAGACCAGGAACCCAGCCTGCGGTATCGAGATGCAAGTGTTGATTGTTGGGCGCGAAATTGGGTGGGACGAGCTCATGCGGCGCGATTGAAACGTCGGTCGGAGGTACAGGAGGAGGCAATGTCGTATAGAAGTTCGACATGTTCTGTTGAGCGGTTCATTGTCAGTGTAAGCAATTCGGGGCTGCAACGGGTCAGACTTACGAAGGGACCAACACCCATCTCAGGCTGAGGCTGGAATCCAAAGCTTGAACCTTCCAAAAAGCTCCTCTCGAACAAAGTCGCATCAACGTCAGGGAGGGGCGACGGATCTCTCTGGAGATACATGTGCTGCATCACGTCCTGAGGAGAGAGCCACCCACGACTAGCCTGAGGCTGAGCGCTTGAAGGGCGTCTCTGATTGATGCCGAGCTGATATCGCTCCGAGCGCGACATATTGTTGATGTTCATGCCAGTTGGCGAATCAGGGCGCGACAACGAAAGGAAAGGCGCCGATGGAAGGGAGATGGGATTGTGCGCATATAGCGTACTGGGGGGAGGGACGGATGAAGAACGTCGGTGAGGCCAGCGTGGAGCTGGGGGCGTTGGCGAACGGTAAGACTTTTGATCATAGGCTTTGACCGCCTCGGCCAGGATATCGCCCTTCTTCCCTTCCAACAAGAGCGCCGCGACGGTTTCGCATCGACGTTCCTCTTCGGGAGCGATCTGAGGCTTCTCCTTCTTTTTCGACTTGGTCTTGTCATGCACGGGGCGGAAGCGATAGTGGGGATATTTGACCTTGTGCTCCGCCTTCGCAGCTCGCGCACGCTTCTCCCAAACCTTCTTCTCGTCGAGTGGGAGAGAACGCCAGCAGTTACCTTTCGATCCAAACTGAGTAAATACGTGTCCATTTAGGGCGCAAGTGAACGCGGCTCACCAATGATTTTGGAAAGCGATCCATGGCTGGTCTCAATTGAACCAGGGACGTGTTTCTGCTTAACGAACTCTGCACGGAAGAGCATGAACGCGTTAGGTGGCCGAGGGATGTATCCCTGCGACGGGCGCTTTCCGGGCGGTACGCGTCTACGCGTCTGGGTGGGTGCCGGCTCCTGCGAAGGGGGAAAGAGGGTGGCAGCTGATGGTGATCCAGGCTCATCCAAATCCGAGGAATCGTCCTCTGGCTCAGCAAACGACACGGGCGTCACGTTGGGCGCGAACTGTACAGGACGCGCAGGTGAAGGCGACCGTACTCCATACCGTCCAGCCTTGATAGGATTCAATCCTTCACCACGTCCATGTCAGAACGCGTTCCCAGCTGCAACAAAAAGCGTGGACATACCTTGGGCGATAGACGATCGTCGGCGATGCGGTAACAACCGAACTGCAGGCATGACTCCTCCACGAATCCTACAAGAATACGAGATAGATCAGGTGTGGTGTGGTCGGAAGATCTTGAAGGGTCCCGATTCCGCGAGACAAAAGAGGGACTGGGGGTGGAACAATAAGAGCTTATTGTCTTTCGTCCTTTATAGTGCTTATCGCCGCGCAACGCCCAGAGCTTCGTCTTCATTTCGCCAGGGGAGTCGAATCTTGGGAAATCTGAACGGAAGCCCTCATGTATTACGTCCGAGATTTGACAGCGACCCCGAACACAAACTTTCGTTGCCGACGACCATCTCCGCTCCTCCATAGCGACCCCTTGTTCACAACTACCACTCACTCATCTTTTCTTGCTCCGCCTTCATCTCTCCATTCCACAGCGCTCTGGCTGTGTTTGATGGGATGGTAGACCACAGCCGCCCACCCATCTGCAGTTCGGTGGCTGAGGTCCCAGCGGGAGCAAAAATGTGACCATAACCATATCCGTCCCTTACCTTGTGCGCAAATCAGGCAACTTCCTTATGCTCTCCCTCACATTTGGCCAGTTCTGCCATGCTCTCACCGTTCCACGTGCGCGACACTGTCATCCCCTTCTTTCGTCTCATTCCAAGAATCGGCGCCCCGGAATGCAGACCCGACAGATCCTTACGATGTGAAGTCGGGACCCATTTGTACATACAAGTTGCTTTGCTTGGGAAGAAGGATCGTGGTTAGGTACTGTATTCGACCACTCTCGTATATGCCGTGATTGCGGGAGTCAACCCCACCTGACCTTTCCGATGCTCAGCGCTCATGATCATCAATTCACTCGATGAGCACACATCTTCTGTATCACTATTTGCATCAGGCTACGGCGAAGGCTTCAGTGCCCGGAACCAGCCATTAACCTGCATTCGAACTCACCACGCCCTCTCTTCGGCACCACGCAACGCACTGCCCTTGTTCTCGATTTGAAGCCCACCCTACCTCGTGGCCCAACTGATCAAAGAAACAGTAATCCCCGCGGACGCTCGGTCTATGAAAAGCCTCATTGCATCGTTTTTTGCCTCGTCACAAACCAAGTTGCAATCTATCAAGTTACCTGTGCTCCTCGAGATTAACCTCAAGCTCCGTCCATCAGCGTTAATCACATCTTAGCTCCTAACCAGAACACACCTAATAACCTTTTGCATCGCTTACACGGTTCCGGCCTCCATTATCCCAAAAGAAGGATCACCCTTTGATCTAGTCTCCGCCGAGTGCTGGTGAAACTCGTTTGGTCGTCTTGGTACCTGGCTGACTTCGAGGATCGTCGGGTTCTCCATTCTAGAGATTGGGTGGCGGAGCGGTGAGATCTGACCTTTTGATAGATGAGATATCGGTTAGTCTTCTGCGCGCTTCCACCTTTGGCGCTTCATGCCTCCCCGCTGGTTTCACGTAATTGCCTTTGATCCATGGACTTAGGGACCCCCCGACGTCCAAGGACGACTT
Source organism: Jaapia argillacea MUCL 33604 (assembly GCA_000697665.1). Taxonomy (NCBI): domain Eukaryota; kingdom Fungi; phylum Basidiomycota; class Agaricomycetes; order Jaapiales; family Jaapiaceae; genus Jaapia; species Jaapia argillacea. Next base: position 357,649 of record KL197742.1, on the reverse strand, counting down.
GGTGTTTACGTCGTCCGTGACGGCGATCTCAATATCTTACACCTCTACTTTCCTTTCCATTCCAAACTTCAAGGCTCGGGCAATACTGAAGATTTTCTCGTCCCTGTTATCGCAAGTATATGAGTCCGAGCATGCCTTGTGTTTCATCATCGAGTCTAGGATCCAGGGAAGTCACCTCATGAATCAGCCTCGTGCTCCGCGGCGATAAATGTGGGTATGGATCGCTGGAACAGCGCCATTCCACTTTCAAGCCCTTCAGTTGTTTAACTCTGCTAGTTCCAACTCTCTGACCACGTTCAATCCCACTTCCTTACTTCTTCTGGGTCTAAAATCGTTCACTCGTTTGTCGTCCGTGTCTGATGGAGGATCGAGCAGCTAAGTGAACCAATTTACAATTACTTGGTCGAGATATCAAGTATGATCGGTCCTTGAGGCGGGAGAGGGAGTGACTGGGTTGTGGGCTCGGGTCGATGCAAACTTATGTAGAAGTTGTGTATTCAGCGCAACACCTAACCCAAACCTCCACATTTCGTCGAGCTCAAGATCCACAGGACCTGGCAAATCCCCAATTTCCAGGACCCCTACGCATACAACCCCAAAATCCCCCTGCAACCACCCCAGTCCGGGCATATATTGTGTTTCATCGTTGATGGTAAGTGGCCCCCGTCGTTGAGCCTCATGCTCCGCGGAGACGGTAGGTATAGATCACCTGAACATCGCCCTTTCCCTTTTCAAGTCGTCCAATTATCCGACGACGCTTGGTCGCTGTGCTCCTTCGTTCTTCTGGATCTAAATTCATTCGCTTCACCAACGATCGAGAAGTTTGGGACTTGTGTCGTTGGAAGCGTACTGAGTGAGCTGGAGTCTTGACGGTAACACCTAATCCAACCTTGTCACACTTCGCCCTCAACCTTCAGGACCTCCAGCGATGCAAGGTCGAACCTCATTCTGCTAATAAGATACAAGATAAATACCACGAAACTACGCACTCTTCAAACGATCGTCCCCATCATCCACCAAACCACCCACCCAACTCCCAACAGGCCCAAACCCAACCCCTCTGACCTCAAACTCCCCGCGCCGTCGATCAACGGTACAGCAGCCCCAATAGTCTGATTCAAACAATCCAACGTCGTCGCATTAACCCACGTCGGTAACGGTAAGTCCGGTATCGTGACATTGGTATTCCCATCCGAGCCCGCAGTGAGCGCTGCTGTGTTATTATACCCATCTAACGACAAGACGACGCTGGACGAACGATAATATTGGATCGCTTGTTCCGGTAATGGGCTAGTCGAGTTCGAATAATATGGGATGGGGGTGGGAGGAGGTGAGGAAGTGATTGATGAAGAACAATTGGATTGAACAGAGGTGATTAGGGAGGTTAGAGTTGAGTCGTCTGAGACGACGTGGAATGTTGAGTTTTGGTCGATTGAGGTAAAGGTGGCTTGGTATAATGCACCACCTGGTCGACTCGAGTTGGTGGGATCACCATACTGTAATCCAATCATTACGAGGCCAGCAAATACGGATGATTGGGAGGTGAAACGAACCTCATGATCATACAAATACGACCCTCCATATCCCAATCCACCACCCCAAACAACAGGCCAAAAGTAAAACGGGAAACCTCTACCAGCCACTCCAATCCCAGGATACCCAGGATATCCACTCCCATAGTATCGTGAACCAAAGACTTGGGAACGACTACCCCCACCTGCGGTTCTCCCCGAGAATAATTGGCCAGAGGGGATGACGATACTCTTTCCACCACCGTGCCCATATCGAGTCGCAGTGCTCTTCCCGTTGGACGTCTTTCCTCCTGAGAGGCTCACGGATGATGTCTTCCCTTTCGTAGTGGAGCTTCCACCACCTTTCGAGCCAGAACCTTTACTGCTGCTACCACCGCCCTTTCCACCACTGCCACCGCCCTTTCCGCTACTACCACCGCCCTTTCCGCCGCTACCCCCGCCCTTCCCACCACCACCCTTCCGACGAAACAGTGACCGTCTGCCGTCTTGCTCTCGGCGAGTGAAGAACGGGACGAACATGAGTCAAAGTACTTGTCAATGGTAGAAAAGCTAGCTCAAGCTTTTGTGGGACCAGTACTCGTGACAATTTATGTCGCTCCTCCACATGGGATGCAGAAGGGAAGGAGTGCGCCGAGGCGATGATACGTATGTTGAATTTTCCATTGCGTACGAAGACCTGCCAAGACACCCTGGAGGCTGGAGCCTTTACCAGCTCAATCTCGGTTGCCTATTTTAGTAATCTGGTGGGCACTGGTGCCACGTGGCTGTGCAACGCAGAAGCGCCGTTCGGAGTTGCAGAGGTTAACCGTCTCCCCATTCGAAAGCAGGTTTGTTGACATTATTCAAAGCGTGCACAGAAACATCGGGGGGGGGGAGGGAATCTACAACTTCTAAATCTGCCCAGGGCTTCCTTGGTGCATACAGTAAGTGTCGTCGCTGACTTGGAAGTGGTTGGACTATTCGTGGATGATGTTCTGTTTTCAGTAGTGAAGAATAGAAGCCAGGAATGCAAAGGTCGCCGTGGATGGTAGATTATCAACGGTCGTAAACGTACGGTATGGAGTGAAGCGTTTTCCAAACCCGTCGAGGAAGCGAATGGCATAATGCGGCTGCGTGCCAGCCAAAAGGCCCTACATATCTTTCTTCACCAATGGAATAAACTCACGATGGCACATCACAGAACTAACTCCAACGCCCACCAAACCACCCATCCAAATCCAAGAACCCCCATACTTAATCCAGACGAAGCACCCCACCTAAGACTTGACGCCCCATCAATCAACGGCACAGCCGCTCCGATCGTCTGGTTCAAGCAATCCATCGTCGTCCCATTCACCCATCCAGGTAAAGGAACATCCGTCACTGTAACATTATCATTCCCATCCGCACCGGCCGTCAGTGCCGCAGTGTTGTTATACCCATCGAGTGTCAACACCACACTCGACGAACGATAATATTGGATCGCTTGTTCAGGTCGAGGGGAAGTAGAGTTTGAGTAGTATGCTGAGGGTGTGGGTGACGATGATGATAGATCGAATGAACAATTTGATTGAATGGAGGAGATTAGAGAAGTGAGGGTTGAATTGTCTGCCAGGACGTGGAATGTGGAGTTTTGTTCGATGGAAATGAATGATGCTTGGTACAAGGCACCTCCAGGTCTACTCGAATTGGTCGGATCGCCATACTACAAGTTGGTTGGTTAAGAGATTGAACGAAAACATGTCAGGATGAACACTCACCTCATGGTCAAACAAGTACGCTCCCCCTATTCCCAAACCACCACCCCAAACAATCGGCCAAAAATAAAATGGAAACCCTCTCCCAGCAACTCCCAACCCGCTCGTACCAGGATACCCACTCCCATAAGACCTCGTTCCATACACCTGACTCCTACTCGCACCTCCAGCCGTTCTACCCGCGAACGGCTGACCGGAAGGGATAGTCGTAACCTTGCCTCCTCCACTCCCATACGCCGTCGCACTACTCTTCCCATTTGCTGTCTTTCCGCCAGAGAGACCCACAGAGCTTGTCCCACCGCCTTTACTACCACTCCCGCTGCTGCCACCACCCTTACCACTACTTCCTCCACCTTTACCACCCCCACCTTTCCGTCGATACAGACTGCGTTTACTTCGGTCACGTGGAGTGGACAGAAACGGTACGAACATGATAGTCTCGTTCAGAGGTCAAAGAGGGCAGAAATGAGACGGTTTTGCGTATTTTTGTGTCTTATAACAGGAAACCCTGCTCCATATGGAGAGGCTGACGATTGTGGGGGGTCGGAGAGAAGAGGCGGTGTGGACACGGGAGAAGTCTCTCGTCAAAGATAACGCCAAGACTCGGCATAGGCTACGCGCACTCGGCGAAACTGTGCAGCGGAGACAAACTTTAGACATAACGAGGTTCATGATGACCTGCTGATATCATGGAAGTTTGTCTCAATGCTGGGCGCTTTTGAGTTCAACATTTCAATGCAGCCTCGAGGATCATGGAATGACGCCTTGACAGCCAACTCTAAACCACGTGGGTTTCCATTCAAGTCCTAATCCCCTCCAAATAGTGTTCGACCTGATTTCAACTGAGAGTTGAAAGTTCAGCAAGGCAAGCTTGCAAGGAAAACGTTCCATGACCTGTTCCTGGAATGGTGTAATAAGAATCATGGAAAGCAGGGTATTCTCTTGGCATTCACCCAGGCTATTTGCGATCATCGCAACTGCCCGTTCTCGCCGGCCCATCCTCGCCAACGACTCGTAGATATGCACAGCTCTCCAAGGATGGGCCCATGCGGTACCCTCCTTGTGACCACTCGCAAAAATCAACGGCGTTCTGACCTGCCCGACGGGACACCCATATTTCCCCAGGATAGCAGTGCGCTCACCCATCCATGAGAGTCGAGAGACCCACCAAATCCGATCCAACATTCGATTTGACTGTTCCCTCTCAGATAGTGCTCCGTGAGTAATCCCTCCCCCTCCCGTCGATTTCTATCCGTGTTAGCAACGGCGGTGGCTCGGGCACAATTGAAGGGAGTTATTACCGGTTATTCACGACCGTGTTGGATTTTTGTTATTAACGTTGCGACACATTGGATAAAAGGGTCACCAGTACCAGAAATACTCCACGGAACTGGCTTGACTGCTAAAGGAGGAGGCGGCGAGATAACGAGCTCATCAGAAATCAAGTCGCAAAGGATCACTGAGTCGAGTTCAATCTATGACTGGCCACCAGAAATATCTTAGGTGGATGCCGGACATCGCGAGGTGTCCTCCTCTCCGACCCTTTGGAGCACGGCACCAGCATCGGGAGCAAGTTCCGAAACTATTGGCCAACATTGTTCCGCGCGTTATTATGATGAATTTCCTAGAAGGCAATTAGATGTTGATGGGGAGAGGGTTTGGAAGGTATATCCCGACGGAAGCCGGGCAAGGGGAATAAGCACGGTGAGGGAGAAGCAAAAGAGGTTAGTCGGAAATGTGGGAGAGGTCATCGCCATTACGGGTATGTACCTATGGCATAGTAGTGTATGTTATGAGGTGTTCAGTGGTACCTATGTGTCGATGTCGCTAACCGTGCTCTAATCTACCTTCCCGCCGCCACAGCCAACCTCGGGTAGGAGTTGTCCACGGTCAGACAACTCACTCCCACCTACCGCCAGTTGGGACGATAATGCGTCAGATATTGACTTGTCCGAATCCAACACTCTCGTTGTGGAATGAAGCTGGTAAACAGGTGCTGGCTTCGGGTCAAGGATTGCCCCCTGTTCCGCAGTCTTGGTTAGACTGGTAAGAATGATGCTGAGTGTCGGGATGATTCCCTGTGGGAGATAAGAGTCAGTAATTGATGACGAAAAGAACGATTATACTACGCCAATTGGGTTCGTGACGACCGAGGGTATAGCCTATACATCGCATACTCCTCAGATAAGCAGAGACGAGAAGAGGGGCAACATACAGGGAAAATGTCAGGGTACGTCAAGGCAAAAACGATATCGGCGACGATGGATATAGCATAAATCATACCCGACTCGACACTCCAGAATATTCAGCCAATGCCTCACAAAGGCGAATAATGATAAACACCTACATCAGGCGCATCGCTCGACGGTACTTCTTCGTGGCGCGCTTGCCAAGCGTTGCATCAAAGTCTCGAGTCAACCACCAGATGCGGGAGGCTGGTGAACGTCAATACCCGGCAAGCAAACCACTAAACTAACATACCAATCAAAATTGTTGTAAGAACACTGGTTGTCATCAAAAGTATGTCCGATACTTCTCCCAACGGGTCTGGTAGCTCAGGTCCAAATGATGTGGGAAGTATTGTATCGTTATGAAGAGCCGTCACCCCGGCAAAGTACGTATGTGCGAGATGATCGGTTTGTATGAACCTACAAACTAGACGGAACCTTGGTTAGCTATAAACATCCATAATCGAAGATCACTTACCGATAACAGCCAGGAGTGCAAAGGTAGGAATAACCGTGATCCAGATGTTGCATTTCCAGACCACGTAAGCTCGATAGATCTGCCAGCAGCGAATTCGGTCGAGTTGTCGCAGGCAGTTGGAATATTGATAGAGACGCACCAAAAATCCCTCCGTGATGAGCCTGGAGGTGGTGCTGTCAATATGTGCATCGATGATTAGAATACTAGACGAACGTACTGGTTCACAGAAATTACCGGTATGGCAACCAAACCCAGTCTGTTCTGAATATTGATCTCATTCGCACGAGCAAGGTTATCCCCTTTGCAGGAAACGCAAACGCCAGCTTCACATGTGGTGTTAAAAATGATATCCGGGGTGTATAATACCGTCAAGAATGTCAGGATGGCCTGGATGGTGCATAGGACGAACATCGCGGTGGCAGCCATGAGGAGATACCTGTGAGGCCGCACGTAGAGACACACATAGGCGCATCCTATAAATATAGGGATATAGATTCCTGCAACGAGATCAGAGGTCGTGTAGATCATATGTGGGGTGGCGCACATACCATAGAGGACCGTCTGACCCTACTTTACTTGTGTTAGATATCAAGGTCGTGCGTGGAGCGAACACCGTTGTCATGGCGCACCGTCAAAACGGATATGGATGGTCAGATTAGCTTTGCAGTGGTGGCGAGGAACTGACCTTGTAGTTTTCCTCCCCACACATTGGCCCAATATCGAATACCGTTTCAGATGGATTGGTTTTCGAGAGAGACCTGCGGCGGGTGCTATTCAGATATTTAGGTGTCTTCTCGTCGACTGGTGATAAGGGTAGATGTAGCGATGGAGTGGCCACTGGCCGTGGGTGTAGTGTGTGGGCCTCATATAATAACCCCCAATCCCGGTGCTGTTCTTAATCAGTTCGCTTGTGGATGAAACTCATCCGCCTCAGGCTCCGTATCTGAGAGAATCTCCATATATACGTCTTGATTCTGTCTTCGTACACACCTCCACCCTGACGGAGAGAAAAGGGATGAACAGCTTTCCGAGTCGAGAGGGCGAGCATACCGCTGGATTTCCGGCATGTTATAGGAGGTACCTCGTGGAGAGGTCGACAGTGCCAGAGTGTGGAACGACAATGCAGTATGAGTTTCATACGTAATTCGGGGACACCCCAACAGCGTCATGGTGGTGGCGTAGCTGATGGCGTTCCGTACTTATAATTGACTTATGGAGTCAGAAGGTGGGTGTTGGCAATTTCACTTGGCACGTCACCCAGTACTAGTGTGAGTCAGGGACAACCGTAGCATCGTCGTAGATCGCGATTCGTGCATTCGCGTAACATTGCAGACTCGTTTGCACAGCTATCCAAGGTTCACGATATGCTCCCACGGCAACTTCTCGAGCTCTCAGTTAAATCACTCGCAGAATCATCGCCTCCGATGACGTAAATCCACATAGCCCACGATACCCAAACCCACTTTCCCAACGACCCTACAACCCTTCAAAAGCGGACCCAATAATCTCCGCCTGCTCCCTCTTGTACACAGCACCAACACCAGGAGCAGGCACCGCACTCTCCCTCCTACCTATATACCGCATTCTCCCTGCCCATCCCAACTCACCCAACACAACATTGATCCTCCCTTCAACATGTCCAAACGCACCCTGATTCCTCGATTCCTCCTGGAGCCAAACAACCTCTTTCGCATTCCCCATATAACCCTTCAAGGTTTGCTTAAGTTGGGAGAATGGGAATGGACTCAATTCTTCGATGCGAATGAAGGCTACTCGGTCGGTCATGTCGCGTGCTTGTCGTTCCTTGATTAGGTCGTAGTAGATCTTTCCCGTGAGAAGGACTATCCGCTCGACTGTCTCCCTTCGTGCAATCGGATCAGGTAAGATCGGTTCGAACTTCGTCCCCACTTCCAATTCCTCAAGCGTCGAGGTCGCCGCCTGCTCCCCATCAATCCGTCAAGAGATGAAAAGCAAAGTAAGGACGAATGAAACGTACAGGAAGTCGAAGAAGCCCCTTCGGAGCAGCCACAACCAAAGGTTTCCTAAAGTTCCTCTTCATCTGTCTTCTCAACAAATGGAAATACTGCGCCGGTGTCGTCGGGAATACAACGTGCATATTCACATTGGCATACGAGTCGGCGGGTTCGTACCGATCATTCGTCAACTATCAAACCACTTCCATTTCAGCTACATCGTCATCGAGGGGGAGGTTAAATACGCCTACCTGAAGCCAACGCTCCAAACGTGAAGATGAATGTTCGGGACCTGCACCATCGAGGCCATGAGGGAGTAGCATCACGATCCCGCTTTGCTTAAGCCATTTCGCTAGTAACGTCCCCATCAGAATCAATATTCTCCAGATCCACACAAGTACTTACTCTCTCCAGACGTGATGAATGTGTCAATTATCACCTACACAAACGAGTCAGCGGCGTTTCTTAACCATCAAGATGCAAGAAACCATTTACTTGAGCACCGTTGAAGAAGTCGCCAAACTATAAACCAGACGTCCACTATCAACACCATTCCAGCGTAGAATATGATCAACTAACCTGGGCCTCCCAAATCGGTAACAAATTCGGTCTCTCCCAGCTCACTCCGTACTCAAACTACAAACCACACCTTCAGCTCAACTCATCCACCCCAAATCTCATGGAAGGAAAACTCACCCCAAGTACCGCCATCTCGCTGAGCGAACCTAACAACCATCATGAGCTTTAAGTTCAACCACCAACGCTCAAAAACACTTACTATTTGCCAACTCCAACTTCCCCTCCGAACCAAGCTCCGCATTCAAAGGTACAGCAACCTTCTCATTCGTCTGGTCAACCAACATCGCATGCCTTCCCCCAAAAAACGCATATCACCATCCATGCTCTTTCGAAGGTAAAACGGGGACTCACCGATGACTAAAAGTCCCCCTCCCGACATCCTGACCCGATATCCGAACGTCATACCCTTCCAACATCAAGCTTCCAAACGCCATAGCCTACCACACCCAACCCATCACAATTTGTTTTCCCGATGGAAGGAGAAAAGACTAACCTCAGCGGTAGCCCAATCCAACCCCTTCCCATTCCCCTCTTCCAAACTTTGCAGTCGACTCTTCACATGTCTCTGCAACCTCGGATGGATTTCCTACCCAATCCCCACATCTCTTCAACACACATCTTCGAAGCAGACAAGAAAGAAACGAGGTACGCACGAATCCCTTCGGCACACCAACACTAGCTCTCCCAACCTCCCTCAACTTAGTACCTTCAACACCCGTCTCGACATCCGGTTCAGCATCCTTACTCGCAGGCCAAACAATCCCCTTCCATTGACCTATTCCAAAATCCACCAACCTGTCAGTCAATGAGATGTTGCATCAAGGAATGAACTTACCTTGGCCAAGAGTGGACGAAGCTGAAGGAGGACGATAAGACTCCACTTTGGACAGTGCTGTTTCGAGGTGGGTTTTATAAGCGGCTCGAACGGAAGAAGCAGATTCCGGTGTAAGAGTTTGTTCATCCTGTTAGTCGACATGTCGATTTTAGTTCAGAGTTCAGGGACGAAATGATACGCGGGAGCCCCGAGGAGGCAGAGGGAAGCAGACCGGGAAGGAGAGGGAGAAAATAGGAGGAGAGCAACGTACGACCAACCGATCCTCGTATAACCTCGGCACACTCCTCCTCGACCTAATCTTGTCATACATCAAGGGCTGCGTAAAAGCTGGTTCGTCAAGCTCATTGTGACCCCTACGTAAAGCATTCTTCATCAGTGTGCTTCTCATAACCATCAATCCGATTCTCATCCCAAAGGTCCACCGATTTCTCCTCCAGCGGACAGTTGGACAGGGAGAAGGAAAAGAAAGGAGCACGTACCATCGTCTATAAACGATCAAATCCACAATAACATCCTTCCTGAAATAATTCCTATACTTGAACGCAGTATCCATAGCCCTCGCCACGTCTGCCACGAAAAGCACAAAACATCCATCAGCGCCGAATCAATCACCAACAGATTTGATAGGAAACTAGACACCGAAGGCACCCTCAGGTGATATCAAGAGGGGGTTAAGAAGAAAAGGAGAGGATGGGTCAAACAGAACATAAAGAGACTCGGTACGCACCTTCCGGATAATCCCCATTAACATGTAAAACAGGCGCATGTATCATCTTCCCAATATCACTACAATAAAGCGAAGACCTCGCTTCAGACGAAGGGGTAGTATACCCAATACTAAACGCCAGAAGCCGTCAAATTAGCCGTCAAGTCAATTGTAAGATAGCGAAATCGTGGACAGACTTGTTGCTGTAGGGAGTCCACAGTCCAGAGTTGAGTACGGGAGGGGAGGTGAGGAGGAAGAGGTGAGAAGGAGACTTACTTGACGACGATATGAACACTGCCTCCACTTGTATAATGCGGCAAGTTACCTGTCAGAAACACCATGAATCAAGAGGTTCGTATATGCTCGGGCAGGGCGTCAAATCTCCAACGAAGAAAGAACGAATCAATGCCCCAGACAGCATTTCATCACGCCAGCGTTCCACAAGAAAACCTCACGTTCAACTCAAAAAAGAAAAAGAAAAAATTCGCAGAATAACGAAGGAAACATGCAACTCACTAAGACCAAGTGTCTCCATGACCACTCCTTGACCCGTGAAGCTCGCATCCTATAGAGAAGGTGAAAGATGGGTTAGTGTCGCGAAAGAAATGAGGGAAGGAAAGGCGAACGATGCGAGATAAAAGCAGAGAGACGTACACCATGTAACTGGACACACATAACTTTATCACCAAGCATACAATCTTCCGGTGAAGATTTAAGTAGGGAATGTTGTTTAGCGCGTGTCTTGCCTAGTGCTATCGGATTTACTGCTTCTGTGGGTCGGAGATGGATGAAGGGGTAAGCAAAACGGGTGGTAGGGCGAGAGAAATGGATGCGTTTGAGTAGGGGAGTGAATAAAGGAGAGACGGTCAGAGAAGGAAGGGCGAGGGAGACGTACCCAGATGAGAAGGGTTCGGTAATAACGATACTTTGATCGGTTTCGAGGCTCCTTCATATTGAAGAGTGGGCGACGTAACTATCACGGACCGACAGAAAAGGAATTAGCACGGGCGCGTAGGAGGAACTACTAACTGGGCGTTCACGCATACACCGACAGATTCGCGACGAAACTCACACAAATGACTGATAACATCACCCTGAGCTCCAAGCTCTTCGTCCCATTCATTCCCACCTTTGATTTTGGCAAAGAGAGCTGTAGGGTCGTAACCTAATAGCCCGGTTAGGAGGTTGAGACGGCCGCGGTGGGGCATTGCTAGGATTATGTGTTCGATGCCGGCTAGGGATGGGCACTAGTTAGTGTTCAGAAGACAAAGAAGAGGGGTGAGGGAGGGGAGTGGACACGAACCAAGTGAAGCGACCCTAAACAACTCGTCCAACGCTGGCAACATGGACTCTCCACCTTCCAGCCCATATCGTTTAAGTGAGGGGAACTTTGTCGCTAAAAACTGGTCGAATGCTTCAGAGTTTGAAAGGAGGGTATGAATACGGCGCTTCTGGGTAGTCTCGTCAACCCGGTTGGTCGAGGAAGGGGAGGACTGGGACTCGAGAAGATGGGAGAACCACAATCTCTCCGTCTTTGACGGCGAGTGCATATACTCGTACGCAATCCTTCCGACATAGGTAGCCCTCATATGATTTCTGATCTGGTCCAAAGTCCATTCTTCCTTACCGTCCTCTTGTGTCTCAAAGGGACCATTCCACACAATCCCATTGACGTCGTATATCGCTTCCGGGTGGACCAGGCCATACCTCGCCGGATCCAACGCGAGGACTTCCTCTCGCTGCATGAGGTCGAGAGGGTCGATTCGGGCAGCCCGGTGGCCGTGTGTCCGCATCGAATCGACGTAGCGCAACAGAGGGGCGTTGGTCGTTCGGTTGGACAGTTGCGTTGGGGTGTCTGCACTGGGGTTAGGCTTGCGTTACAGCAGATAGCGACGCAGGAACTGACAGTCAGGTAAGTCAAACTCCCTAGGTTTCCTAAATCCAAAACTGTCGTTGTGGTATCCCTTCACTCCTGAAACACGGAGCCCTCCAGTGAACCGCGCCAGTCTTATCTGGCTGCGACATAGCATCATCTTCAGTTCAGTGCTTGCAGAGTCTGTTGGTGGAGTCGAGGGTGAAAGGAGACGGGGAACTGAAGAGAGCAGCCCTCGTTTACGTTGGGGTCGGCCGGAACATGGCAAGAATTAAAGAAGAGGGGTGTGTCACGTGTAGCTAACGAGACGCGTCTTGTGCCTTAATCACGTGGGCTAACTTTTAGCCTCTTATAGTATAAGTTACTTATAGGAGACCATAAATTATCGGTTTCTTCAGTGTCGTGGAAAGAGTTAAATTGATTCCAAGAAATATACATTTTCTCATATATTTTCGCATACCCGAAGGTTCCCCGAAAAACCCCAAAGCTTGGTGAACGGATATTTACTGTGGCTACTCAGGCCCAGTGAAAAGTCGGTCTAGCGAAAGTGAGCCAAGCAGAGCCAAAACACCCCAGCCAATCTGACTCGTTGTCGCTCGCCACGTCTATCTTTTTGTGGTCAAATGATAACTGGAATCGAGCACAATCGAGGGAAGTCAATGCTCGTTACACTCAGAAGTTGGCTGATAGCTTTGGCTCGAATTTGCTCGATTCAATCTGGCTCGATAATGGCATATATTCACTGCATAGACTAGGGTACAATTGCTACAATACCCACCCTGCCATCCCAATACCATGTATCATGCCCTCCCATTTGGACCTCTGGTTCCCATCCCATAACATAATCCCCGAAGAGGACTATAGTAGCTGAGGCTCTGTTTGGATCGTCCAATATCTCGTCCATTAGGAGTTATTGCATCATTATCGTTGCTTTGTAATCAGTCCTATTGCATCCATTATCCGAGGCGCATTCGGATGCCTCGTGCATTATCCCTCTTGTTTTCCACTAATTTATTCACTGACTTGGCTGGGTGTTCCTCTCTCTTCTCGTTCAACTACTCTATGGTTTTTCTCTATCCTCAATGGCGAAAAAAAGCACCAAAGCTGCTGCGACAGAGACTCCACCTCCCAGTGATGGCGACAAAAAGTCCCAACAGCCTCGTGCAACCTGGAAGTTCAAGGCAAAGTCTGCCCTCATTGATTTTCTCATTGAAGTGAAGGTGGGCGGCAAAGCCTCCAAGAATGGATTCAAGAATTCTGTTTGGGAAGAGGCTGCTTGTGTTTTGAATGCAAGTGGCTATGGTCCCTACAATGCAAAGCAGTGCCAGACCCAGTGGAACTCAGGGGTATGTACCTTGGTTGTTTTCTGTCCTTGTTCTGACTGGATCATCCTAGGTCAAGGCTGGTTACACAAACTTGAAATTCCTCAAGGAGAAGTCAGGAGTCTCTTGGGATGACAAGAAGAAGATGATTACAATGGGTGATGATTGGTGGGAGCCATATATGGTGAGTTTGAGATCACAATAACTCCATCTCATTGGTTTTGACAATGTGGTGGTATTTGCAGGCTATCGAGAAGTACAAGAAATTCAAGAACACTCCTTTCCTGTTATGGGACAACTGCACCTTCCTCGTAAATGGCATCCAGGCTACCGGCATGTTTTCCATTTCGAATGGCCTCCTGGGTACAAAACGTGATGAGGATCAGGATGGGGAAGAGGATAGTGATGATGGGAGAGATGGAGCAGAGTCTGAGACGGTGAGTCTAGTTCTCTCCATGGAGCGTGCAATACCCATTGGTACATGATATGGCAGGATGAGAACAGTCAGTCCTCTCAAGACACCTCTCGTGCTTCCATCCCCATCGACCCCATCCTCCTCACTGAGTCTGCTACCCAGCAGCAGTCGCTGTCACAAGCTCCTCCTTCTGCCACCACCTTGGTCATCTCTAGTGCATTGACCAACACTACGACCACACCCGCCAAGCAGCGAAGCACACCCTCGGATTCCAGCAGGAAGCGAAAGCATAGTGGTCGCATCTCAACTGCTGAAGCCATTGCAGGTCTTGGCAGCCAGCTTGGGAGTCTTGTCAGGGTGATGCGAGAGGATGATACCAAGGATGCTGATCGATCTCCCGTTCGCAAAAAGCGTGCCTGGACTCATTTTGAGGAGGAAGATGCTGGTGAGCTCTCCAACCAGTCGTATTCAGCCTCAGTAAAGGTCTTTTCCAAGACAGAGCTCTGTGATGAGTATCTTCGCTTCCCAGCCAACCGTAAGAGTGCTTGGAAGCTTTGGGTTCGGGATGAGGTTGACAAGATTCGTGCTAATCAGTAGACGATAATTTGGTGTCCTTGACACTCAGGTTCATATTTTTCTCGCCCATCCACTCTCCTTAAAGATATCTCAACCTCTCTTTATCTACTCTACCTCTCCCTAATCACTACAGTCCTCGCCTACATAGCTCCACTTGATAATCCTCCCACATTCGTTTTGTAATATCATCCCGTCTTGCCTCCAATCTTCACTTCTCTGTCGCAGAGATTCCCATCGATAGCTGATCCAACACTGCCTGGAGTTCATTACTGGTTCTCCTCTCATTCAAATCCCCCTCCTCCTGACTGTCCTCCTCTCCATCATTATCATCAGGGTTGTGAAAGCGGATAAAGTTGTGAAGAATGCAACATGCCAAGATGATTTTTGCTTGTGTGCGGAGATCAAAATAGCAAGCTTCCCAGGTAATTCGCCACTGTTTTTTGATCATACCGAATGCTCGTTCAATGATGTTATGATAAAGTGCATGGCGATAGTTGAACAACTCTTTGTAGTTTTCAGGTCTAGAAGAGGAGGTGAGAGAGAAATAGGGAGCATGACAGGTGTCATACCGTAATCCAGATTCTGCCCACTCATGTAAATGGTACTGAACATTTCGGAATGGGATGAGAAGTGCATCGCAGGTTGGGAAACCTGCATCAGCAAGGTAGTATATTCCGCGAGGAATGGGAAAGTCATCCTGTCGCACAATGTGGTAGATTGCACTGTCGGATGCACTGCCACCCCATCCAGTCGACAGGTATACAAAGTACTCATCGAAGTCTACCACAGCAAGGGTGTTTGTGGAGACATTGCCCTTGTGATCTCGACAGCTTGCTCTCTCTTCTTCTGAGGGTCTACCATCAATATGGGTCCCATCAATCCCTCTGCGACTGTTCTCAAACCAGGGCCAGAACCAAGGGTCATGATGCAGTTGCTCCGGTGGCGGGGTGTCAGCAGTTGGAAGTTTCATGTAATGAGTGCAGAAGGGGGAATCCACCACAGCATTCAATACCTGGTGAAAATGACTATGTATTGCAAGCAAGGGTCAGTGAAAGACTTAAAGGGAATTGTATCTTCCGATGGAAAATGTACTGTGAAAGGGTATCACCGCTTCGTTGAAACATTTCCCCAACTTGTACCATTGTCTGGTTTGTCCTCAAAAGATAGAGGAATATTCCAATTGACTCTTTCAGCGAAACATACTTGGTTGGATGAAGGTCCCCCCGCCACATTAACTCTCGCATCAAGGTGCAGAAGACGTGCTTGTGAATCCCAAGACAGTTACGCATTCGGGATCGGTGGCCAGCGAGCAGCTCATCCATCCACATCTCTCCCGTTCGACAGGAGGTGTGGTAGGGCTCAGGGGACTTCTGGCAGATGGCTGCGATAGCAGCAGAAACAACAGCAAAGGTTGCAGCAGCTATGAGCTTTTTTCGCTTTGCTTTCTTCCGAGACTTGGAGACTAGAGTCGGTTTGATAATACCCATGATCGCGAGTGAAGAAAGGTTGTTGCGAGTGTTGGTGGGTGTCAAGTGAGGGCAGCTGAGGCAACCGAGGAACATCAGATATCGCTCATTGACGGGCATGCATTATCTGGCTCGTGGGAATGTATTTGGGTAAAATGTACAAGATAGGATAATGATGCTATAACTCCTAATGGACAAAACACTGGACGATCCGAACGGAGCCTGAGTGAATAACACGTAAATCTCAAGTACGACATTGGAAGACAGAAGGTACTCACCAGCATATAGCCTGCTATATTACCTCGGAGGAAATGTGGCCCAGGGAAGGATTACAATGGTAATGGGGTCGATTCTCGGAATGGGGAAGCTGCGAATAAGATTCCTGAGACTTTCGACATCAAGTTTTGGAAAGGGAGGGATGGACATACATGCTATGGAATGTATGCCGATATCGCTAGCACACAGACCGGGATACCTCGGAAAATCGAACGCGCATAATACGAGCGTTGAGCCTGGTGCAAAGAGAGGCACACCCTCACATCGTATTGGTGTGTTTGTGATACAGCAAACCGTCGTAAGATCCGGAAGTCCGGTTCCTGTCGTGTGTCTTGGGGCTCATTTGCCAGTCAATAATCTGCAATGGGAATGACAGGATTCGGGGACAACTCATGGGGAGGGTCTGAGCCGTACTTAATTGTGTGCTAGAACATCACTGCTCATTGATCTCCTGTGTGGGAGGGTACTGAGTTTGAGAGTGAGTGACCTTCGTTCATTACTGGAAAACTTGGGGAATCGCATGCTCGCGGCGATGATTTGCTGAATAGGCCGTTGCTGCGAGAGTCGTAGAATGCAATGTGGGTGACGTTTTCTTGCTTCCGCAATGGGGGCGAGCAGCAGAGGGGGGGGTTACTGTGGTTGTTGGTGCACGGACCAGGTGGAGATGGAGATGGTATGGAGACAAGTCATGCTCGCACAACATTGATCTCGAAGAATTGTAAGTCGTTTGAGATCAGTCTGACTCTGATGGCGGAAAACAGATGGGTTGTGGACCACGCGACCAAGTTAGTCGGTAAACTCAGTTGACGCGCCGATCGGGTCGTCGATAGCAACCTAATAGAGTGGGGGCTCGCTCGAGAAACCACCTCTTTCTCCACCACTTTCTCCTAGCCCTCACCTCCTGCTCTACTAGGTCAGTTACTCTTCGAGCTCATGCGATTCAGATATCTTGGTGGCGCCGGATCACGAGTGTGGGAAGTCCGATGGGCACGTTTTCAGTTGAGGAGCGGCGTTGTCTCCAAGTCCCAGCCTCAACACAATCGCTCGGTCGTCATTTGTAACATCGGAGGCTACCAAAGGCTGCCCAAACGAAGGGAACATCGGTTGGGCTTCCCAAATTCACGTCCGCAAGTGGAGGATGAGCTGAAAAGCACGGTTGTAGGATCATCCTAGATTGCCGGCAACTCCTCATGCTCATTCCTCTGCAACTAGGGCAGCGAAGTCACCTTATTTCCTTCCCCATTTCCATCAAATAAACTACATTCTCTCGGCAAGGATGCATGTTCAGTATCGGTCACTCAATATGGAGCGGATCCGGTCGGTGGACATAGGTAAGCCTTCATCAACCCTGCCAGTAACGTTGCCTTCTCTCTTCTCACTAATTTTCAGCATCGAATGCTTATCGTATGATTCACACATCATATTACTCATGCTCGCTGTCGCATCAACATTTGAGCCCGTCGCTCACCTCTGGCATGTGATATGGTTCTGCCTTCGGGCATCCTCCTCTCCTTTCTCGGTATCGCGACGCCCGAAGTTGTTTCGCGCCCAGCACAGATAACGCAGAGATATGATATTAATCTCCCGATTGCAAACCGAGAAGTACGACTCTCTACGGTGTTGTCTGGTCCTTTGCGAGGGACGTTGTCTCAGTGAGCCCACTCTACAGCATTTCCACTTAGCTCCGGAACCCCGTACTCCCCAGCTCCCCAGCAATAAATACAACTGGATCATTACGAATTCCTTCGATCACAACCATCGTCGATACTTCACGGAAGCAAAGTCATCAGCATTCAAGTTAGACGTTTCCCCGGATGCCCGTGGTTTCGCACCAGACAACAGGACATTGGGCATTCGTTCCTTAATCTCCATCTTCTCTCCAGGCTGGACATCAGATTTCTGGCTGGCGCCCCTTCTCTGTTCCACGTCGTTGATAGGCCTTCATCTCGTTTCATCGGCATCCCGACTTCCAGGCACCCGACTTCATCCGGCTCCGTCGTCGTCGAGCAGCGTCCAGACTTGATCCTCTATCCTGTTTGTCAAGAACTGATGTTGATGGTTGATTTGAGGGCAGTCGCTCGATTGGTTTGTCGGTGTTCCAAGTCGTTTGTTACGTGGAGAATGTTCATTTGTTCGAAATCGTAGAATGATAATGGAGATCATTTCTCTAGCTTCTGCCCTCGAACTTCATCGCCGATCGCAAACGTCTGGACCTCCGATCGTTTTCCTTGGATCATCTTCGGGGCGCTACTATCGCGCTTGCCATGCTCCTCTTCCGTGGTGGACGATGGGCACAAACAAGTATAAATTGATGCGACCATTCTCCGCCACTACTGCGACTGTCGGTTCCGCCATTCTGACTTTGGATTTCGGAGTGATTGTGGTCGTCGCATCACTTCGGAGAGACTTTTTGCATCCAGAACGTGGCTGGGATCACTCCCTTATTGAGCAGCCCTTCTTGGGGTTCTTTCTCCCTGTTGTGAGATTAAATCCGACATCCCCACCTAGAAAATGCCACGCGTTTGAACAGAGGCGTTAAGCGTGTCTGTTTGCCGTCAATATGTTTGAATTCTCCTCTCCTTCCATGCAATGCCCTCGTGTTTTTCTGGCAGCAGACCAACCCTGCACGGCTGTACACGGCTTGTTGAGTTGAGATAGCGATGCAATCAGTTCTGGAAGCACGAACGTCATATTTTAGTGTACGGAGGCTGTCCAACTCAAAACCCAAACAAGATTCGCGGGGCGAGTGACAAAGGAAATCTGAAAATTCCAATCCTTGCCGTTTTTACGAAAACGCCAGATCTCGGGCTCCATCGTTATTTCCCAAAGGGCAAAGCAAAAACCCGTATTGCGCTCTCTCCGATTATTCATCGGTGTCTCTAGCGCCAACCAAGAGCCCTATAACCACTTCACATGCCAATCACGCCCATTCCCGATGGAAAAAATACGACGGGAGTAATGTCAATGGCAACGAGGCCGCACCCACGAGCTGGGAGATTTCATCTGGCCTTGATACTTGTGAAGCCACATCATTTCCTATCTCGCGTCTTCTCGGTCGAAAATCAATCCGAGGAGCAACCGCATAATAGAATGAAGGCTATAAAGGAGGGCTCATCCTTAGGGGTAACTTCACCCATCACCCACCGTCTACTCCCCCTTCAGATATCCCCATCCCCACACCCATTATGCCTGGAACTTTACTTGACGCTCGTGCTTTCGACGAGACTTGCGACGCTGTTGACGATGGTATGTGCGACTCGTTATGCGACGTTTTTTCTTCGTCGCTGAGTTGAGGTTCGCCAGTCAACGTTCTGAAATCTGAAATCTGGAACTCCAAATCCGAGTTTGATGCCCAGAAGGACAAGACACAGTTTCGACGATATGAAGAGGCTTGTGACCGAGTCAAGAACTTTTACAGGGAGCAACATGGTCAGTCTACGCCCTTACTGGCTCAAAGTTCGCCCCCTGATGAATGTGTACAGAGAACCAAACTGTGGAGTACAACATCAAGGCTCGGGTGGAATTCAAAAGCAAGAAGCGTGCCCGTATGGGCGTTTGGGAAGCGATCGAGATGCTTAACACTCTCGTGGATGAGTCTGATCCAGATGTGGGTCCTTAATCTCCGAATCTTCTAACCATATTCGAACCCTTACGACCTTAATTGCAGACGAGCCTGTCGCAGATTGAGCATCTCTTGCAAACTGCCGAAGCCATCCGCCGAGATGGTAAGCCCGAGTGGATGCAAGTCACAGGCTTGGTACATGACCTCGGAAAACTTCTCTTCTTGTTCGGATCCGAGGGACAGTGGGACGTCGTTGGCGTAAGATATTCTTGTGGCACACGAATTCATCTTGTTGACCCACTTAATTCCCCAGGATACATTTGTCGTTGGATGCAAGTTCTCTGATAAGATTATCTATCCCGACACATTCGGCAACAATCCAGACTCGTACGACCCGGTGTATTCCAGCGAGTACGGCATCTACAGACCCAATTGCGGTCTCGACAACGTGATGCTTTCATGGGGACACGACGAGGTACGCAATGCAAGCTAAACTCCATCTTGACACTCATGCCGATACTCTCGACAGTACCTTTACAACGTGCTGAAAGACCAATCCTCCCTCCCAGCAGAAGGCCTCGCTATGATCCGGTATCACAGTTTCTACCCGTGAGTGTTTAATTCGCCGATCTCGTGGACCTCTCAATAACCATATCCAGTTGGCATCGGGAGAACGCCTACAATCACCTCACCTCCCCAAAGGATCTCAAAATCCTTGAGGCTGTCCGCGCCTTCAACCCTTACGACCTCTATTCCAAATCCGATGCGCCTTGCGACGTCGAAAAGCTCAAACCATACTACCAGAGGCTCATCGCCAAATACTTCCCCCCGGTGCTCGACTGGTAAACGGATATGAAAAGTATGATCTTATAATTTGGTTCCTCATCGGCTCCCGGCGAAGGAGATTAGATGCGTTTTCATGACCTTAATGTTAATCTTAATGACCGGGCCCATAGAGGACTCTGATAGATTCCGTAACTCGCATATCTGTTCTTCATACCCCTATCTCTCGCACGATGTCTTGCTATCGATCATCCCCGTACAGCTTGCTCTCTTCCTCATGTTCCATATTTTCATACTAGAGCCATAGACTCAAGGTTTATCTGTATCACTTACTGCTATAAATTATCGGTGTTATTGCCTTCACAAACGTGCTCCCAACGTGCTCATCAGATATCTGGGAAGTCCCGACGGTATTTTCGTCATCGCTCTTCCCATCAACAAATTCCACTCGCATGGTGATGGATTCACGTTGTAGTTTCCTCCGACGATCAGAGGGAAAACGCCACCGCCCTGACAACCTCTCTCGTTGACCACCTTCAGACTAGCCCGTCATGACTGAGGCCGCACCTCACAGCACGCTTCCGTACCCCCCAATCCACAAGGATAAGAAATTTGTGGTACTTTCCGATTGGTAAGTCATCTGCGACTGTAATTTCCGAGTGGTGCACTGATATCTTACATCAGGGATGGGACGATTACGACCCAGGACTCCAATGATTGTGTGTATTCCCTTCAAAGCTTAGTGGAAGGTCCACGGCCAGGCAATTGATCTCACCGATATGAATCTACCTGGACAGATATGACGGACAACTACGGGTATGGGAAGGCTAAGAGGAGAGAGGGGAACATGGAGGTCCTTTCCGGTCGCACGACTTTCCGGTCAGTGACAGCGTCTTGAGTTGAAATAAGTCGAGGTCCAGGAGGTCAGCTGATATTGTGGGGGGATTCCAGAGATTCCTTCCGGGAGATGTTGGAGAGTGTGAGCAAGAATGGACACACGTTTGATGATTGTAAAGAAATCCTGAAGAAAAGTGGGTTGGCTTCACGAAGCCTGTAAACTCAGAGTTCATCAACCAATTGACCGTGTATTCATATCTTGTCTAGACATGAAACTGGACTCCGGCTTCAAAGACTTTTATCGATGGTGTTCCAGCCATGACATCCCCGTTATCATCGTTTCAAGGTAGGATACGGAGGTTACTGCCTCCCCTCATCCCGCTCATGATCACACGACAGTGGCATGGATCCCCTGATACGCGCCGTCCTATCTAGCTTGCTTGGGGACGAGGATGCCAAAAACATCGAGATCATTTCCAACGACGTTGAGATTGAACCCGATGGGAAGTGGAGCATCAAGTACCGTCACCCTTCAAGGTTCGGGATCTGCGATTCCCCATGCGTGTGTTTGGGCAACTGATTCTGACATGGCGTCATGATTTCAAGTGGGTTTGGACACGACAAATCTCAAGCTATCCTCCCATATCGTGACCTTCCGGATCCTCCCACCCTGTTCTTTTTCGGCGACGGTGTCTCAGGTGAGGGCAACTTATCGCAAGAGATGACCTTGCTTGATACTGAGTGCATATCACATGTTGTCAGATATGTCTGCAGCCAGCCATGCAGACGTCCTCTTCGTCAAGTTGAAAGAAGATGGTGAGAGCGACCTGGCAACGTATTGCCGTCACGAAGGTATTCCACATATCGAATTTAGGAACTTCTCCAGCGCTCTGGCGGTCGTACAGAAGGTCGTATCAGGTGAGAAAAGTGTTCAAGAGGCGATGCAGCTTGGGAATGCTGAGAAGTTGTTCAACTGAACATAAGTTATTGAAACCATAGAGCTGTATTCTCGTAGTACATTTACACTTGAATTCACTAAACTTCTTCGCGACGCAGATTCTTCTATTCGACAAATATGCAAATCGATGAGCTGCTCAGGGCCAGTTGTCAAAGCCAAGATCAACACCCCAAGGAGGCGTGATGAACCTTCAATGCAAATGGGCAAGTTAGCAGGGACAACGTTGGATGAAGGTGGAAGATCCACCTCTTCTGTTTGCCACCCGGCGCAACACCATCCAATCGCTCAACATCAGCTTGGTCAAGCTTCTCAAGAGCCGCGATAGCTCCCTTGAAGTTAGAGGCAATACGAGCAGGTGTCACGGACTTCGGCAATACAACCATGCCCTTGGCAACTTGAAAACACCCAAACAATTAATATCTTATCACGATAGAATAATTCATGGCGGATGGTGGCGTACGCAAGTATCCGAGGAGAATATCCGCCGGTTGCAGTTGGTATTTCGCGGCGAGCTCTGTCGCGGTTTCATCGGCGAAGAGCGGGGTATTAGTCGAGCCGAGGGGAGAGTACGCCTGAGCAACGATGCCTTTAGACTTCAGATATGCAAGAAGTTTGTGCTGGGGGTTGTAAAGATGGAGTTCAAGCTACCGACAATGGGTTAGGATAGCCCTGCAGTCGTGCTCCGAATATTTCGTACCTGGTTAGCGGCAGGCACGACCTCAGCTGTCGGAAGGATCTCCTCTAGCTTCTTCTCCGAGAAGTTCGATACGCCGATAGCCTTGACCTTGCCTTTTCAGAGATTGCCAGTCAGATTAACTCATTTAGTCGGAATTATGAGGCACACCTTTCTTATACACTGCCTCCATTTGCTTCCAGGTATCTTTCAAATCCCAAGCGTGATCGATATCACGAGTGCCATCGGGGAGTTTGGGGAAAACGGGATCATTTCCGTTTGGATTCAACGGGATCGGCCAGTGGATTAGATACACTAGATGATATGCTCAGTCGTCGTGTTCTCGGAGATGGCCATCAAGTTTGCTCACGATCAAGGTAATCAGTTCCGAGCTTAGCAAGTGTCTGGTCGAGGCATTCTTCAACCTTGGTGTGGAAAGTTCCCCACAATTTACTGGTAATCTGTTGAGATGGGTCAGAAACCAAGTTCCGCCTTCAAGCCGAAGGGTCTACTGACAAAAATCTCTGATCGGGGCACACCGGATGCCTTGATGCCATCTCCGACCTCCTTCTCGTTACCATATGCCCTGGAAAGTAGACAGTATGTTAAATACTCTTCTCGCCTTGGTGATACCATGACACTCACCAAGCACAGTCGATGTGGCGGTACCCAGCCTCCTTTAGCGCGTACTCAACGGCACTCTTGACCTCGCCTGGCTTTGATTGCCAAGTTCCTGATTGGGACGCGAATAGTCAGGGTCGATGAAAATGAAATGCAGCCGTGATACATACCCAGCCCAATAGCAGGGATTTTGGTCCCGTTGTTCAGTGTAATTGTAGGGGAAGCCATCGTGTCTGGGAGGGGAAGTGGAAGGATGTGCTGAGGTGTCAATCATGGTGGAATCAACCTCTTATATCTTCTGTTCCCTATCTCTCGCACACTGATGGAGGATGATGAATGACGACCACCTTCACCTCATCCGGTCCGCACGTCGGTCCGAGACACGATTGTCCCGTGGACGGGTTTTGCACGTCACGTGATTCGACGCGCTACAGGGCGTGAAATTAACGCGATGGCAACGATTACACGGCGAGGGATGCTGGGAGAGTGACGAGAAGAGATTTCAGCTGGGCTTTGGGCGAGGCTTGAGAGCTATGCAGACCAAGGTTGGGACGAGAAAATCAATCGGCGTTTGATCGCTCTCAGAGGTTGCAAGGGCGACCAAGCGCCCCAATCTCACGGGTACAGCAGCGGTGACCCCAGATTCAACGGAGGAAGAACTCGGGACGATGAAAACGGCCGACGAGAAGGGTGCTTGGATTATTTTACAATAAGATAATAGTTCCGAATTTCTCAGAACTGTAGGTCCCAACCTGACAGGGCGCCGTAGGTAAACAGAGCAATAGACATGATTCGACTACGTCGAGATAACTAGACTGTCCACAAGAAAGACATAAAAATTAATTGGGAATAGGCACTCAACTATTACGAGGCGTATCAACTTCTTAAAGATTATGGCCACATCAAGCGGTCATTTTTGTCGTAAAAATCTTCACGTACGCCATGAACATCGAGATCTTTGCCCCAGCGGACACATTCACCCATATACCGAGACGGTCGCCGTTCGATATGTCGTCAAGGATCTCGTGGGGTGCAGAGAGGGTCGCCAGGAACCGCCACGCCTCGCGTCTTGCGGAAATGCGATGAGAGGGAAGGATTCGTACATCTCGTGCCACCGGTGGCCCACGGACCAAGGAAACCTCGATTATTTCCGCCGCAGACATTGGACTTCCTGAGGCTCCCGCAGCGTACATGAGTTCAATCAAATGAATGCGGCGCGAGCGTTTCCAGTGCAGAGGTGGGGTGATGAGGTAGAGAAAGCGTCCGTTTCTTGCAGGCCAATTCGGGACGTCGTCACGCGCTGCCTTTGCCAGCCCATAGCCGTCGCAGTAGTGAGGAGCGCGATCGCCTAAGTGCCTTCCGGTGACAAAGTCCTGTGCCGTGACCAGGACGCCCTGCTTTTCGGTGGCCTCTCCTCTTAGCGTCACCAGAAAGTAGCGCAGATAGGATCGGCGCTTCGAAAACTGATTGGTCAGGTTATACGTCAGCCCAACTCCTAGGACAGGGCTTAGTAGCCGTAACCAATTCGGGCTAAGCACTATTATCAGGAATGAGTCGATTCGTATGGTGGGGTCATGGCAAGCTAACTCACTGATAACACTCGCCCACGGGGCAAGACTTCGCTCCGGTAGAACTATGTGCTGAAGAATATTCTGCCCATCAAGTGCCTGGCCCCGCCAGGTGGCGACTGCGGAGGGTCCTAAATCCAAGGCACGCATGAAACAGACGCGAGCAAACAGCCAGCAATTCCATGTTAAAAGGAAGTAGAAGGGGGCGTCACTCGAAACTTCATTGATGTGGCTCGACGTGCGATGTAGGAGCGGTAGCTGGTCTGCCCGATAGCGTATGCTACCAATGAGATCAACTTTGGAAAGATCTGGCATGGGTTCGGACATTCGTGAAACTGAGGCTCTGTCAAATCCCGGCTTCCCAAATAGCCATTGAGCGCTCGCTGTGCGCCGTGGTGAGCGCCATCCGCGATCGAACTGCACACGGTACTCTGTTCCCGAATACACGAAGCAGACGACGATGAATTCGTGGCGAAATCGTGCGACAGAGCGATATTTGTACAGGTGGCACGACAGAACACGAGGCCACGACGGGTGGTGATAGATTAGCGGGGAATGCTGGCCAACCTGGCGTTGACGAGCTTGAAAATGCCTGGTCACTCGATGACAGAATGTTGCGATCGGCATAACTGTAGATTGGCTTCCATCCAAAGGGATAGGAAGATTGAAATCGGCTGAGGGATCAATAATGGAGTCGTGAGTAGCGAGTGATGAAATTTGCAAGGGGGTAGGCGACCTACAAATTTGGTTCCTCGAAAATTCGCAGATGGAAGTGTGACCTATCTTAGCGCGATCTGCCCCGGCTTACAATAAGTACGTGTATGGATAGGTGAAAGGCAAAAGCTTACGTGGTCCAGCTCTGATACTGCGGCTATGGGATGCATAACATGAGACGAGATCTGACTCAGAGCTTCGCCGCTTTCCAAGGGGGCAAACTAGCCGAAGAAAGGATCGGTGGTGGTCATCAGATACAGCCAGCTTTGACCATGTGTGATGAAAGTCAAAGGCATGACAGTGGGTGTCGAGGGCAGAGCCACCCTCTGCACATCGTGAACACTACGATGAAGGTATCAGTTGGTACCGAGGTATTCAGGGATCTCGTCAATATCACCAACCCAGTAGTAGGATGGATTGGAGCACACGTCGCACTGATATTTCGTTAGCAATTCTGCCAAGAGAGACTCTTCCTGTTGCGAGGATTAGCCCACCTTCCATTCTACACCTCGGATGCTTTCTTTGCAGTGGTGGCATTGAGAAGTCTGCGCTAGGTTCGCAACGTCCATGTGCAGAGGGGGAGACGGGGTGAAGGAGCATCTCGTGACGAGGCTGGTAGCTTTTAAGCGAGTCCAAGTATGTTTCAAAGTGGTCTGAACTTACGGTACATCATAGATTTGGGATGGGCGATCTTCGGCAGGGTAAAGCCTACATATTTGCACAGCTCTTACGACCTCGGTTTGTCATGAGACGGGCGCGATGAAAGGATCGCTGATGGGATGGTGCATGTGGTTGAGTGCAAGGGTCGACATCAGAGGAATAACTTCAAAGTTCGAAGCCTGACCGATACAAGGTTCAAGAACGTTCAACAGTGATATTGCCAATTCTGGAATAGCAAGCACAGCTGCGCAGTTCTTGTTTCCAGTTTGCTCAGTCTTGCTCCACCACGCAGGACTAATATCCGCTCTGGGTATCGATCCGATATGCAAGATGCCACTTTTCCAGCGAGGACATGCCCCCCATCGTCTTTGAGATGATGCGCCGGCTGGTTGCTGCTCTTTAATCATCCCAGGCTTCTCAACTTTACCCTGACAAATTTCCTCGCACCCCGTTTCCATTTTCTCCCTCGTCCGCCATAACAAAGCTGAAATAACCTCGCATGACTTCTCGTATCTCGGGTCGCGATGTCGTGGAATGGTAGAGTGATCTTTCCGTCCTTTCGGAATATTGCCCTCAAGGTTTCCTACAAAGCGAACCCGCTGGGCGGTCCCGCTCTACTTTGGTCGATACTGTTAAGGACCTCAAGCAAGTAAATTCAGGTGAACTTCCTACCCCTCCACTTTGAAAAAAAAATTGACGCATTGTCGCCTTCGGGAAATTGAAGTATTGAGTGTGGAAGATCTGCCTTCCGAGCAAACCTCCACGAGAACTGAAAACGCCTGCCAAAATGAGATAGTCGATTCAATATTTACTGCTGTCAAGTGTATGCAAGCTGGACTCCCGTTGGACTCCAGGATTGTAGCACAGAGTGGATATAAAACTTTGGGTGTTATTGTGAGTTGTGTATCCATCGCTCTACCCATGATAATCTACCGACCTTTGACTCTGTTCCTTTTATTAGTCCACGTTCCTCGCTGGCGTTCAGATCCAAGTCCTAACGGCCCTCGCCATTGATCGCCAAGACGCGCTTGCCCAGGTGGCGGGTGCTCTCTTCTTCACCGGTTTCATTGCCGACGTCATGGGCGCCATCTTGTGCTTTCAATGTGCCCGATGGTTTGAGCTGCTCACTCCCGACGAAATTACCCACTTGCGATCAAGTTGGGCGGATGTGGAAGCCGCTCACGAAGAAGTTAAGGACAGCATGGATTTGGTTGCCTGCTGGCTTGCTCTCAGTCTGAGAGCTAGTATATGGGTTGCATCTTTTGGTTTTGGTTGTTCGGTTGTAGGGGTCATGATTTTTATCTGGGTAGAACAGTCTGTCGCGATCCGAGTGGTTTCCACGGTCTGCTGCTGTTGCTGTGCGCTTTTCATCCCTCCTTTCGTGATCAAGCACGATCGAGTACGGGTTTTGAAACGTATGCGTCTACGCCGTGCCTCAGATTGACTTCCACGTCCAGGTCCGGTGCTTATTCTCCATATATACATGGTCGACGCTTATATTTATTTCCTGCAGCGACCTGCCTATGACAGGGGACACTTCCCTACCTCAAGGCCTCGCAACCAACATATCCGCTGGCACCGGTCATCTGTGCGAAACCTACTATGTAATCCCGCTACCTTGGTAGTGGGTCTTATTTAAGGGAGGAACGAACGCTGGCAGTTAAGGTGTATAACATCTGAGGGCAAGCCTTCATTTATGAACTCTCCTTGACGGCACTGGCATATAATCTGAGATTCAACGCGACTTCAACGAGTCCTTCGCGCGGTGGCAAAGTGCTTCGCGATCGGTATCAGATTGTACTCTGAGCGAGTCACCACCACCAACCCTCAACCTCACGATATCCTCGAGTACTGTACTGAGTCCTCCCAGATGACTTCCCCGCTACCATTTGCAATACCAAATACCAAATAACTTGCGTGACTTTGGGCGCAAGGGTATAGGGTTCCAAGTATCGAAGATTAGCGATGGTCAAAAGCGGAAGTAGGCGCCTACAATGAAATCTTAGCAGCAACTCCACCACGATCACGGCGACCTCGCACAATAGTCGAGGACCAGAAAGCTTGCTCGTCTGCGACGACTTCTACCCCGAACAACGTCGCATAATCAAGCGTTGCTCCTACCATGGATCTCGACAACTTCGACCACCTTCTGGACAGACCGGACACTCCTCCACCACCAGTTTTTCGTGCCCGAGAGGCCTTGGACTTCCTGGACGCGCGATGGTACACAGGGACCAACAGGCGAGGGCGATGGATGGATCTAATTGGAGATTACGCTGGGTCTGAGTTGTTCATTATCGATGGTAAGCCGTCGCCTGGCTCGTCGGCGCTCTCAATAAGCTCGTACTGATTGTATGCCAGGCGATTCGTTGTTAGAAGTCATCTTGAACGACCCTCTCTTGTCAATTGCGAAAGAGAATGGTTAGTCTTCATTGAGAACACACTCTAATCCGCCTTCTGACCCCATCATGACGCAGGACAAGGTTTCCAGATCTTGCATGCAATATATCTGCTTGAGCGCATGTTGGATGATTTTCTGACGCGTTCGGCCGTGTTTGAGATAGTCTTTTGGGAGGGTGCGTTGCATATGGCCCGTTTTCCTTGATACTTGTGTTGATGAGTACCACAGCGAACAAGCATCTAATCCTCCAAACCGGCCAATCCGACTATGTTGTTTCTTCGCGTGCATTGGCTCGGGTTCTTCTTCAGAAGCACTTACAAAAGTTGCCCATTCCTGTCCACTATTTCGAAGATTTGAGAGATGAAGAGTGGATTCGTTTCCTGACGTCACGGAAGGTAGGCGACACCTGATTTATGGAAGTATTCGATCCTCATCCATCACCCTCCAAGCCAATGTTTGTCATGGCGAACGATGGTGGCCTTGGCGACACACAGACCCCTTTGGCTGCGGAAATATCTCTGAACCAGCGTGTCTTCTTGCTGGATCTCCTCTCTCAGGGGATTGCGGTTGCCCTCCTAGAAGGTGCCGAGTTCCGAAATTCTAAGGTGAGTTAGCCAACGCACATCCATAACGCATTGATTTTGACATCGTGGTTTCAGATACTGTCCTTTGTTTACGAGGGCAGACGAGACGCTGGAGCGCGAGAAGAACTCCCCGCGATGTTTTGGACCTCAGTCGCAGCAGTCAGGCAGACCTTGGATTTGGCACGGGCTCCTCACTCAGTGCAACTTGATGAAGTCCCTCCAGAACGTTTCCCAGACTCTGAGACTTGTTGGGTCGGAGTGGCGCATGCCCTTCTTTCTTGGCCTCAACAATCTCTCTTCTCCGCCGAGCTTATGTTTCTGTTCATCACGCATTGCTTTCTTCTCCAAGCGATCCAGGTGGAGGAGAGAGCTAGGCCTGTTGAAGAGCTACATCCAGATCTTGATTCGATGCTGCTGAGCGACTTTATTCCAAAAGTCCTCTCCGTCCTGCGATGGGGGTTGACTCATTCAGCTCCAAGCGTCACCATCGATCTTGATGGCAGAGTCTTCACGTCCCTTGTTCGTTTCGTACTTGACTCCCGGGCGCCGCTGCGCGACGTTATCGGCGTTGACATCTCGTCAAGAGCAGAGTCCTTGTGGAACTCGGTCGGCGGCCCTCCTCTAGACTTTGTAAAGATGGCAGTTCGATTTCCTTGCCCCCGGGCTCCCCTTCCTTCCCGGCAAGAAGCCGCTCCGCTTCAGCTCCTTCCTTTCGATAATCCAGTGTTCAACGATGAGCTCGAAGCCACCACTGTTGACGTCGATGAGATGGGTGAATTGACAGCCACGACAGACCATCTGCATTTCGGCCAAGGAACGATGTTTTCCGATACGAATCATTGGCATGCCCACAAGAAGACCATTCTCCCCAAGTACCTTGGGGGCGAGGATCCGAAGCCTGTTGACGCGAAGGAGAAGCGATGGCGGTTGCGCGTGCAGCAACGTTTCATGCGAAACCTCCAGTGGCACGCTGCTACGTTAACTGGCGCTTCAGGCTCACAACTTCAGCAAATCAGTATCATTCCAGGAGGTTCGACGTCGGCGGCGGCCAAGAAGGCTCGTAGGGATGACGCCGTAAGCACTAATTTACCTTTTGTTCTTCAGTACTTACCAATCCATTCCCGTCGCCAGGAGACCTCCGTCGCTGTCAAGCAGAAGGCTGCCCAAAGCAAGGCAAAGCAAGCTGCGCCCAAGAAGAAGTCTAAGAAGGATCAGCTTCTCGACGACATCGCCCAGTCCAAACAAAAGAAAGAGAACGATGGCGCTACTGTCTGGTGGCAAAGTCAACTTGACGCTATGTCGAAGATGCCTACCTCCGAGAAGATCACATCCTTGACGGCCTTGTCTCGGAACAAGCGAAGTCAAGAGGGCTGGGTTGGGACCCAAGTAAAACTGTTGCGTTTGCACCTCGAGCTGACTTTATGGACAGAAGAGTCATCTCCCGAGGACGTGAGGGACCGGTTCACGATATCCATCATGAGGATGGTCAAAGACCTCTATGAACAAACAGGTCAGACCACCAAGTCCCTTGCCATCCTCGATTCCGTCCTTCTGGCCATGGGTTTTGGGGATTATTGTGAATCTTTGCGCCAAACAGCGCAGCGATTGGATGACAGTCATGCCTTGGCTTTCAGTTTTATCAAACTGTTTAAATCCAAGGGATCTGTTCCTCGATACGAATTCATGCACATTACAGAGTCCCCGGTAGTTTGGCAACTTCGTTGCTTTGGCGAGTATATGGACAGGAGTATGGACAGCCAGCCTGATCCGCGTGTATCGTTCGCGCCTGATGCTTGGCAGAGGGAGGTGTTGGATTGTATTGACAACAACCATTCTCTTCTTGTTGTTGGTGCGTCCTACTCCCTTCCCTGACTATGTCCATTTCTGACTCTGCTTCAGCTCCAACATCTGCCGGGAAAACATTCATTTCGTAAGCGCCCTTTCATCTCACTTCCAGGGTAAGACTTGACGCACCATGATCATAGTTACTATGCGATGGAGACTGTTTTACGAGAGTCCGACGAAGCCATTCTTGTGTATGTCGCACCGACTAAGGCTCTGGTTACGCAAATTGCAGCGGAAGTCTACGCTCGCTTCAGCAAAAATCTGAACGGCAGTGAGTTTGCCAGACTGCTCCGCTCAACCGTTCTAACTGCCTTCCTTAGGGAGCTTTTGGGCTATACATACCCGAGATTATCGCATTCACGATCCTCAGAAATGCCAAATCCTAGTCACGGTTCCTGAAGTCCTCGCTACTCTGCTATTATCGCCTGCGCTCGCTCGAGTGTGGACTCCTAGGATCAAGCGGTACGTATAACAAATATCACGTTAGGAACAGCATCCTGACATATCGCATAGAATCATCTTGGATGAAATCCACACGATCGGCCAACAGGAAGGTGGTGCCGTGTGGGAACAAATCATCCTGCTCGCTCCCTGCCCGATCATGTATGTATTTCTCAAATTTTCATCAAAAAACCTATCCACTGAATGTTGCCTTTCGCAGCGGTCTTTCTGCCACCATCGGCCATCCTGAGGTCTTCAACTCTTGGCTAGGCTCCGTTCAGGAAGCACACGGATTCAAGCACCGATTTATTCAGCATCCGCATCGCTACTCGCATCTGCGGAAGTATAATTACGCCCTGCAGATTCCGCTCCTCACAACGGAGTTCAAGGGTTTGGAGCTTCATCGTAGAACAGGCCGCATGAGGTTTCTTCATCCCATCAATATGCTATCATTTGGGGCCCGCGTTCTTCCGCCGGACTTGTCCTTGGAATCTGCGGACACGTTGTCTCTTTTCGACGCGCTCACGGCACATCGCGAAACGATATCGCTCATGGCGAATATAGATGACCTTGATCCGTCAAAGTTTCTACCGAAAGGACGCCTATTAAGACAGAAAGATATCTTGGAGTACGAGGGGGCGCTGAAAGACGTTCTGTCGCACTTGCTGATTTCTGAGAACGCCCAAGATTCGACCTCGACGTTACATCAAGTCATTCACCGGCTTAATGACCCCATACAGTCCACAGTGCCAGAAGCGTCCTTGAACACTTTGCCTTCGACGACAGAGTTCAGGTCCAATTTGATTCACCTTCTCTCAGATCTTCATATTAGTGGGGATTTGGTGCGTCTCGTATCTTTCCTATGTTTCCTTTTCACTCATTAGGCCGTGCAGCCGGCCTTGCTTTTCTCGTTTGACCGCAGTTATTGCGAGGTCATGGCTCGCGACGTTCTTAAGAGCCTCGAACGTGCTGAAGAGAGTTGGCGCGAAACTAGTCCAGAGTGGAAGCGTAAGATCCAAGCATGGGAGACTTGGCGGCTACGTTCGAAAGAACGTGAACGGTTGGCGGAAAGAGTGAAGAAACAGAAAAAAGACGCGGACGACCCAACTGTCCCGGACACTGATTCCAGCTGGGAGAGCTCATTTGATCCAGATGATCCCTCCCCCCAGTTCTCTTTTGCCAGCACCTCAAGCACCTATACCAAGAAGGAGCTCGACGACGACATCTATGACCTGACTCGCCGAGGATCCGTCCCGGATTGGGTTGTGAGATGTTTACGCCGTGGTATCGGTATTCACCACAGTGGCATGAACAAACACTACCGGAGTACAGTAGAAAGGCGTGTACTGTTCCCCGTGTTGCTGCGACAGTTGATGACCGTTTTGTTCAACACTAGTCTGTTCCGCCTTGGTTTTCTTCGTGTGGTGATCGCCACTGGTGAGTCTCTCGTCATGACTCGCCGCAGCCATCTAAAGGAAATCCAGGTACCCTCGCGTTGGGCATCAACGCACCGACGAAGACATCTGTGTTCTGCGGAGATTCCCCTTTCCTCACAGCTCTTATGGTAAGATCCATACCCCGTGTATATGATTTGATATTGTATTTACGACCTTTACAGTACCGACAATGCGCAGGGCGTGCTGGCCGCCGTGGTTATGACCTCCTCGGAAAAGTCGTTTTCTACGGAATCCCAATGGACAGAGTGCAAAGACTCATTCTCTCCAAGCTGCCATCTCTGGGTGGAAATTTCCCCCTCACCTCGACTTTGTGCTTGAGATTATTCAATTTCCTCGAAGGCTCCGATCACTCGCCCGTCGCCGTTTCCGCGATTCATAGTTTGCTCAAGCTACCTCAGATCAGCTTCGTCTCACAGTCTGGTCACCACCAACTCCTTCATCATTTACGCTTCTCTATCGACTACCTCCGACGTGCTCGCCTTTTGGACGTAAACGGGAAGCCGATGAATCTCTACGGAATCGCAGCACATTTATACTATACTGAACCGAGCAACTTGGCTCTTGTTGCTCTGCTTCGAGCAGGCGTCCTTCACAAGATCTGCAATCAGTCGAGCACCATCACCGCGAAGAAGGACTTTATCCTCCTCATGTCTCACTTATTCGGCCGTCGATACCTACCTAGAACCTACGCGACAGAGGCGAACATAACCTTCTTGACCCATCGACTACCTTCCAAGATTATTCTACCTCCCTTGCCCAAGGCAGCGCGACGAGTTCTTCTGGATCATGATCAGGAGACTCTGAGGGTATTCAACAGCTATGCAGTCACATTTGCATCTCAGTACGCATCGCAATTTGGACCCGACCAAAAGTTGCCTCTCAGTGGCGAACTCGTTGGACAACCCACCTCGACGCCCTCTCCCTTCCAGGAATACCTCCGTAACACAGGGATACGAGTCGTCGCTCGATCCGCCTTCATTGCTAATTCCGGCCACACTGATACCTTCTCTACCGTTGAAGAATTGACTCGCACTGTCCGGAAAGGCCTTCATCTCAATGAACACGCTATTCCATCCATGGGGAAAATTACGTCGTCTGCAGGCGAAGAATCGCAAGCTTTCGCTTTAAATGCCTATCTCCTCGATTTCTACACTCACGGGCAGGTAAAAACCCTGGAAGCTGCGAACGGAATAAGGAAGGGAGACGTGTGGTATTTGTTGCAGGACTTTGATTTGTGCTTGACGACTGTTCGAGGCGTGCTTGAACAGTTGTTGACCAACGCTTCAAAGGAAGCAGCCTCTTCTGCTGCATCTGTTGATGAAAGCTCGGAGAGAGGGGATGTCGACAGTGGTTATGGGACGTTCGATCCAGCGGAGGCGGACGATGAGGGAGATGGGATAGCGGGGGAGTTTAAGCGCCCGGCTGGTGTAACGGACCAGGATTGGAGGGTGTTCGAAGTTGTGGATGGCGCATTGAGAGAGTTCAACGAGAAGTTCAAGAAGATGTGGGCGTAAGTACCGCGTTGATGAGTACTTACATATCTTCACTGCTTTCGGTGGTGTTACACATTCGAAAATCTATATGTTGACCTCGTCCCTTGCCGTTGTATGCATATCAGCACTTGTCACCCAGGCTCTCTCCAGTTTCCATCATCTCAAGTTATGTGTTTTCAACATGGCTTGCATACGTGACATGCATAACGTTGGAGAGCATCGAGTGGAAGAGAAAGGGACATAGCGGTACGTATGGGGCCATAACGAAACAAGCACAAAGTGAGATGATAAGGTGACCCGAAGCCCATCCAAAGTAAGATGAATTAGGCGGTATGTGCCCTGCGATACCAACCATCTGTCAGATCCTATGGTGGACGGGCGATAAAATGCTGACTCACTTTTTCGCCTTGAGATGCGCGACCTTCTCCTTCTTCTCGGCAACACGTTTGGCGAGGAGAGCGCTAGGATGAATATGAGATTAAGAACATATAAACTTCCGGCATTTCACGTACTCGTACTCCGTCTTCTGCTCCTTCTGGTGCTCGATGCGTCGGCGCTTGAGCGAGCGCAAGTGACGGCGACGTTGCAGACGGAGGGGGGTAACCAATCGCTGGATTTTGGGACTAGAATAAATTCAGCCATGCCATCCAGTCCGCCGAAGTTGACGATGGGCGAACTCACGCCTTAGTGTAGGGCTTAGCATTCTCCTTCTTCGCGCTCGTGACCTCTCTCCTGACGACGTATTTCCTGACATCATCCTCCTTCGTCAAGTTGAAGAACCTCCTGATCTTCGTCGCCCTCTTGGGCCCGAGCCTCTTGGGGAGGACGTTATCCGTCAAACCAGGAATCTCATTCTCTCCCTGCTTGACGATGACCAAGGACAAGACGGCGATATCGGGGCCAACGATGCAACCACGGACGGACTTGCGCTTGCGCTCACCGGTGCGGCGGGGGCGGTAGCAGGAGTGGCCATCGGAGAGGAGAAGGCGGACACGGTAAGGGAGGAGGACACCTTGCTTCATGGGGAAACCTTGCTTGTCGTTGCCACCAGTGATGCGAAGGAGGTAACCCTTGAACTCGTCACCGATGGAGTCGGCGGGGACCTCATTTGAGATTTTCTTCTCGTAGAAGATACGACTACACCATTGTCAGTCGACGGAAAACCACAGGACGGATGCGATCGTACACTCGTTTCTCGTCATCAATGTCGATGAGTTTCTGCTGCCCGGTGGCAGGGTCTATGAGAGAGGTAGATCAGACACCGACTTCAGGCTAGGAGAAGGCATTGAAGCTCACTGGCGATGTTGAGCTTCATACTACAGCAGGAAACCAGAGATACGGTCAATATACCGCGACAAGAGGAACAGGATGAAGATAGACAACCTTGAGGAATAGACTTGGCCTCGTCACCGTCGTCGGCAGCAGCGTCGAGAGTCTTGCTAGTTTTGATGGACTTGAAGCCTTGGGCGTTGTACGCTTGTGGTAATGGGCGGTGGCTGGTGGACCAAACAGAGTTCAAAACTGTACAGATGCACAAGCCACAAAGACCATATTTCTCACGACCCTCCACCCCTTCCAAACGGCTTCCAACACTGCGGTCTTCGACACCGACACCATCCTCAAGTCCCCTCAAGTCTAAAATCAATTGTGAGTGATATTCTGTCTTGTATTATCTTTGAGCTGACGGGGCGCAGAGCCGCCATGGGTCGTATGCACGCTCCCGGAAAGGGCATTTGTACGTTTGAAATCTAGCAATCGCGTTGATAACTCGGTAGTGGTCTTACAAGTTTGCTGCACCGATGTTTAGCGTCCTCCGCCCTCCCTTACCGCCGCGCTCCCCCGTCGTGGCTCAAGACGACACCTGATGATGTCGTAGAGCACATCATCAAGCTCGCCCGCAAGGGTTTGACTCCTTCCCAAATCGGTGTCGTCCTCCGAGACTCGCACGGTATTCCTCAAGTGCGGTTCGTTACTGGTAACAAGATCCTCCGTATCTTGAAGACCCAAGGTGCGTGATTTTTCAACCCTTTCTCTGTTTTCCTTCCTATATCTCGGATCCTCAATTACAACTTTCCTGCGCCCGGTGCTGCTTAGGTCTTGCCCCTCAAATCCCAGAGGATCTCTGGCACCTCGTCAAAAAGGCCGTCGCAGTACGCAAGCATTTGGAGGTCAACCGCAAGGACAAGGATGGCAAATTCCGTCTCATTTTGATCGAGTCCCGTATCCACCGTCTTGCACGTTATTACAAGACGAAGCAGCAGATCCCTCCCTCGTTCAAGTACGATTCCGCGACTGCTTCCACTCTTATTGCATGAGAGGCTCTTGGGATTGGCGGATGTAGATGTTGGGAAGAGAGGCCGAGTGGGAGGGGATACATGTTGTTATCGATGCTTTTCCATCATCTCATATGCATGACACTACTGCTGCAAAAATTAGGTTGTATGTTATGTTCTCAGAACACCCGCAACTATGATCCCGCCAAGTCATCCGGGCCATTGGCTTTTCGCTCCTGGCCAGTGGCAGATGCATGTGAGGACAGAAATTTGTAAGGTCCGCCTCGTTCGAATTCCGACCTGGAGGCCCTTCGACCACGAAAACAATTCTAGCACCAATCTAGCGCAATGGATTTTGCTTGTGAATATAAAACGGTGGCGTCGTCACCTGGAATTCTGTACGAATACATTGGTAAGTCTCGGTCTGTCGTTTGGTCATAGCATGTCGGATCTCGGATCATGCTTCGACAAGAATGAGTGGCTCGAAAAGGAAAGCGAATCCTTGTGCAAAGGTTGTCGTAATGTCTTTTCTCTATCTCGAGTGACTGTACCTGTGCTTGGCCAGCTCTGATGCCGCACTCGAACAACGATGCTTGAGGATACCGAACCAAGTCCCCCCATCTGGCTGTTTATTCTCCCGCAGACTTCGTTCCTCCTCCAATGACGGTGCTTTCTGCCAACCACAAGTCCAGACCGCCTCTAGGGTAGTCACCAGTCTCCTTATCCCTTGGTCTCGAGATTGCCTACGGAATACATTTCTGCTTCTTACCGGCACCCAGACTCGTGATTTAGCTGTATAAATTCTTGCATTGGACCTTCTCCAACCGCTTCACCTCCGCAAATACCAACGCTCTTCTCAATTACACCGCTGTCGGAAGCGTTCTCGAAGCATCAAGGCCATCCACCATGTCAGTCAATTTATTTTGTTTTGGTACTTATACCTGACCGTCTTCATGAGGGCTAATCCAGTATCTTTCACCTCAGGTTACGGACACTTTCAACACTAGCGACTCGACAGACGCTGTGTGCATTCTCAACTGTTGTTACCGGAGGACCTCTCGTACGTGTCGTGCCTTGATCTCCATATTCACTATCTCATGCACTGATCCCACTGGTTCTGTTGCAGTATCACCTAAGTCGAAGAAGCATGGCTACCATGAAGGCCCTCGTATATCGTGGTGTACAGGACTTTGGAATTGAAGAGCGACCCAAGCCTGAAGTCGCCTCACCAACCGATGCCGTCATCAAACTGGCAAAGACTACTATCTGTGGTACGTGTCCCCGTCATAGCCACCCTTCGTCACTAACGATTCACCAAAGGAACTGATCTCCACATTCTCAAGGGCGACGTCCCCACAGTTGCCCATGGTCGAATCCTAGGTCACGAAGGTCTCGGAATCGTCGAATCGATAGGCACGGGCGTCTCATCCTTCAAACCCGGTGACCGAGTCATCATCTCCTGCATCTCATCCTGCGCCACTTGTTCCTTCTGCAAACGTTCCATGCCATCACATTGTACATCCGGTGGTTGGATTCTAGGCAACACAATCGACGGTACCCAAGCCGAATTCGTTCGTATTCCCCATGCAGACTCGAGTCTGTATAAAGTTCCGAAAGGCGTTGACGAGAGCGCGTTGGTGATGATTAGTGATATCCTACCCACTGCGCTGGAATGTGGGACGTTGAATGGAAAGGTTCAGCCTGGGAATAGCGTCGCCGTCGTTGGTTCGGGGCCGATTGGGCTTAGCGCTTTGATGACCGCCCAATTATATTCACCTTCGAAGGTGATTATGATCGACATGGACGAGAATAGGTTGGAGGTTGCGAAGAATTTGGGGGCGACGCATACTGTTGTGTCGGGGCCCGACGCTGCGAAGCAGGTTATGGAGATTACTGATGGGGCTGGGGTGGATACAGCTATAGAGGCGGTTGGTGTCCCTGCTACGTTTGAGCTGTGTCAGGATATCATTGGTGTTGGTGGGACCATCGCCAACGTTGGCGTCCATGGCACCAAGGCCGACTTGCATCTGGAAAACCTTTGGGACAAGAACATCGGTGCGTCGGATTCAGCATATGCATTGTTGTCACTCTTTTTGTTGACCTCGTGTCCTTGTTTCGGTTTAGCTATCACGACTCGTCTAGTGGATGCCGTGACTTCGCCGATGCTGATCAAACTCCTCGAATCCGGAAAGATCGACGCTCGGGTGTTGGCCACGCACACATACAAGTTCAGCAACATTGACCAAGCATACTCGTCTTTCGCCGCTGCCGCTGCCAACAAGGCTCTCAAAGTCATCATTGACTTTGAGCAGTGAACGCAACGGGGATTGTAATATAATGTGAAACCTGCAACTGGAGTCCCATGGTCCGATGTACAATATCATCCCTGTAACACCTATTTTACCATCCTGTACTTGAAATGAATTGATGCCCTACCCTTGGCCCTTCCGTACCTGAACCCCTAGCCCCTCGCTGAGCGTAGCTGCCGACTACAAGAAGGAAATCGGATAAGTGGCTGTGTAGTGGTCCACACATCTGCTTCTCCCCCTCGAACTGGTAGCTGCATCCTACATGTCTCGGACTGCTCTCGGGGATTTTAGTCAGAAATTGAAGCAATGCCAGACTTGCTTCAAGGCTGAGGCCCCTGGCTCAAGGCTGCTCTCCTGCTCGGCCTGCAAAAAGGTCCATTATTGTGTACGTCTCCAGACTCAGGGGCTCGGGGTGGAGATTTCATTCCTTGTACTCATCTCCCAGTATGTTCTACCCCCACTATATTCCCAACTCGGGCCACCAGGATAAGGAATGCCAGAAGAAAGATTGGGGAAATCACAAAACCACTTGCAAAAAGCTTGTAGAAGCCAAAGACCGAATGAAGTCAGACGCTGTCGTCGGTTCCTCTGAGACCTCAGCTACACCATCGATGCCGAGTGGATTTATGATTGAGAAGCACTTGAAACCCTGGATTCAGGTAAGCCTGACCGCCTCATTCTGCAATCCCCCCTAACCCTCCGCAGATCCATCGTTCCATAATGTTCTTCGCCACGGTCAACGCCTTAACTCTCCAGCGTACTCCAAAAAAGTTCGAGACACATACTTTGTCCATCGATTTGACGCCCGCCTTTACCGAAACCAAACCTCCCATTGATCAGGCCAAGGCTTTCCACCTGAAAACAGTGCGCGTCGTAGAGCTTTCCAACCTAGCAGACATTTTGTGGGAAAATGCCGCCAGCAAAAGCCCTATCAACGTTGGCGATGTTATCGCGAGGATGAAACTCCAGTCGGAGGCGATGAAGAAGAGGGGAGGGATGGGCGCGGGTGTAGTCGCTGTGAAATGCGGAACGGTTGCACACTGTGTTCCATTTGCATTTCCAGAGCCTGATTTGAGCAGTGTTCCTGTGAACAATCAGTGGATGAAGCATCTAAGGGAGAAGATCGAGAGGGGGGAGAGGTTGTGACGGAATGGTGAACTGATTGATCTAGCGCTAGTTCTGAATCCAATAGACGGGAAATAATGAAGTTAGCGTGGATAAATCTGTTTCTCCAATCTCGTGTCTCGAAACTCAGCATGGCTCGCCCATCCTCGCAGAGATCATCACGTCGAGACGCCAAATGGGAGACTTGCTACAAACTCGAGACAGTTGCTCCCGTGCGGCCTGGATTATAGGGTGAACACCATTGTGTGCGTAAGTCGACGTACCCTCCGACTTGAATTCGAGATGTTGTTGCTCGAACTCCTTGTGCCTTGCATGTGATTCTGTTATCCTCTATGAGTGACGGTAAGTACCAACTGTCAGCGGAAAGATCGGCCCAAACACGCACCTACTAGGAGTACATGATCGAAGCCAAACAAGTCTTGCTCTGGAGAGCAGATTTGTCAGTGCCGGCTAGTTGCCCTCGCGATGGAAAGTAGGCCAGGTCCTGTCTCTTAGTGCTAGCGCTCTTACCATATGTACCAAACCAGTGCCTTTTGTGCATGCCCACCTCGGCAATCTTTGCGAGAAGCATCACTTGACCTTAGCCCCATTGTTTTGACGTACGCGTATACGAAAAGTATCCTCATCGAGGCAAACGAACAACTTCTCTGAGGCTACTTATCCTTCCTCATGGACTAGTACGCGATCGGATGTGATGGATCGCGTCCACTTTACCTTCACGGGAATACACACGCGCCCACTCCACCAACCTCAGCCATAGCACCCCGATCTCGCTAACCCTCTATTGTCGTCGGATTGATATATAAAGTATAAAGCCTTGCTTGATCTCGAGAATGTCCCTTGTTACCCTGGCTCCTTGACTATGGCCAATTCATCCTACGAAACCCTGTCGTTCGCCAGATTGGTTAACGAACCTTGGCCTTCGACCAACCTGGCGACGTCGGCTGCATTTGGAGGCTTCCTCTTCCTGATCACCTATTATGCCTACCCAACGCTATTCCCCAAGAAAGGAGCTATCCACCAACTGGGCGGTATCTCCATCTTGAATGCATGGTCATTCTTCACCAAGCGATATGATTTCTTGCGAGAAAACTTGAAGAAGCAGGCGATGTTCCAATTTTGGGTCTTGAATGTGAGTGGGTTGGGGTTCATGTCCGATTCCAAAAGTACCCACCTTTAACTCCGGTTCTTTGTCGATTGGGGTGGTTAGCACAGGGTGGTTGCGTTGTCTGGAGAGGAAGGGAGGAGAGTGTTCTTCACCGATAAGAGTTTGGATTTTAGTGAGGGGTACAAGATTCTTATGGGCGGTGCTCCGAGGTTGGAGGATATAAAGGTGAAACAGGCTCCCGCCGAGCAGGAGGGTGTTTCGTGGTTCAATAAGCGGGTCGCTTTATTGCTTCGAAAGGAGCGTCTGGAAACTGGTTAGTATAGTCGTTCAGAGTCCGTCCAGCGCTGTTACTCACCTCCGGCGACGGCAGTGTTGCCGAGCTTGTTCGATGAAATCCAAGTGCGTATGGAGGAGTGGGGAAAGGAGGGTAGAATAAATCCTTTCGAGAACGTCAATGATGTACGTACCCCCGCGTCTTGTCCTTGGAATCCAACGACTCATGTCTGACACTCAGCTCGTGTTCCAAATGACGGTCAGGATGGCAACCTGTCAAGCACTTTCAAGCGACATCCCCACTGTTAAACGCCTCTACACTCTGTACTGGATCCTCGAAAAATCAGCGACTCCGATTACTTTACTATGGCCTTGGTTGCCGACCCCAACGAAGAGAGGGAAGGATAAGGCTACGAAGGATATGTTTGATTTATTGGATGGATATGTGGAAATGAGGAGGAGGGCGGATGTATTGGGAGAAGATGCGCTTGACTTGCTGATTGCTGAAGGGGATAGTAATAAGGCTATTATCCAAGTGAGTGTGATCGGAATCGTCGCTTGCGTTGCAGGATGAGTTGAAGCTGATGACTTACCAGTTTGTCATGGGGGTAACGTTTGCAGGTGTGATCAATACGGGCATGAACTGTAAGTGAAGCTTTCAGTCATTGGTTGACAAGGTCTCAAGTCCGCCGCCCTGCAGCATGTTGGCTTCTCCTTCACCTGGCTGCGAATCCGGAATGGCGGATGAAGATTCACGACGAGGTCACCTCATTGATGAACAAGTACACCGACTCGAACTCTCCCGATCCCTTACACAAACGTCTCGCCACCATTCCGATCCCAGCTTGGGAAGATGATATGCCCAACCTCGACCTCGCCATCCGTGAATGCCTTCGTCTCACTCTGTCGGGTACGACCTTGAGACGGAACGTCGCCCAAGACCTCCACGTTGGCGACAAGATTATAGAAAAAGGGTCATTCATGGCCTACTCGCTGGCCGATGCCCATCTGAATCCTGAAATTTACACCAATCCCGATACCTTTGATCCGTTCAGGTTCGAGGCAGGCAGGGAGGAGGACAAGAAGGGGAACATGTCGTATCTTGCGTGGGGTACCGGGAGACATCCTTGCACAGGAATGAAGGTCGCAAAGTTGGAGATCAAGATGATCATTGCGATGTTTTTGGCTGGGTACGAGTACCAGCTCGTAGATGGGAGTGGCAGGTTCCCAAAGCCTTTCCCCAAGCCCAATAGGAACGATTTACAGCAGGTGAGTACGGAGCAATCCATTTCCACGATGGGTTGGTGGGCGCGTGCCGATTGTTCTGTGAAAAGGCGAGACCGCTAGGTGAACCTTGCTATTTGAAGTTCAAGAGGGTGGTGGAATGATGACGAGTTCTGGGCGTGTGGTGTGCGATATCGGGGAAATGTAGATGAGTATTCCTGGGATGAAGATGATGATGGAGATGTACTTTTGTCTGTTGTTGTAGTTTCGATTGTCTTTGTACTGCTGGATGCACTCACGGGTTGACATGGCCGCCCTGAGGCTGGGGAATGCAGATTACATGGCGGACTGTGAAGGTTCCGTGTACAATGGACAACCCCCTACAACCCCCTCTCGGAACGTCGTCTTCTAGCTCGAGGGCGCAAGTGTTTCAGCGTTCACGGAAATTCCAGAAGGCGGGAGTGAAAGGGGAGATTTGAAACGATTGCTAGGGGCAGGGGGCGGTTGTTTGGATCGCGAAGTCGAAGGTTCGAACCCAATCGGGGGCATCAACAGGTGCCAATTATCCATTCTGGTCCCGTCTATTCCAGTTCTCATCCTCAAACTTTGGGCCCTACCAGTCCAAGGTAAGCTTTCGCATCCCTCAAACCACCATGCACTGTTGACTTTCGTTGCCAGCATGCTGAATTTTTTGTCCGCTCCCTAGCCTCTCATTAGACTAAATTGCCAGTACTAGTTGGCACGTTCGTTTCTCAACCGGTGAGCACAAGTGTTGATTTCGCGTATATTACGACGTTTTAAGTTTTTCGTTGGCGACAGGCCCGTATCAAGGCCGCCATCTTTTGGGCAACCTCTTCAATACCTTCTCTACCTACGACTTTGCATCTTAATGTCCACCACCAAGACTCACCCTGCGACACCCGTTTCTCGCTTTTCCCGTTTCGGACTGCCTTTCGGTCACAAGGCTCAGAACCTTCAAAACCCAAATGGACGGGACA
This sequence comes from Jaapia argillacea MUCL 33604, assembly GCA_000697665.1. Taxonomy (NCBI): domain Eukaryota; kingdom Fungi; phylum Basidiomycota; class Agaricomycetes; order Jaapiales; family Jaapiaceae; genus Jaapia; species Jaapia argillacea. The sequence continues at coordinate 313,747 of KL197742.1, read as the reverse complement.
CTGACGTCGACTATATCCCTTATAATGGACCGTACGAACGACCACCTGAAGTCCATACCAAACCCAAGGATCGCGATAGTTGGGGAGACCCGCTTGATGGACAGAACGGGGAGGACGACGTGTTAATGAGTGACCAAGAATTGTTTCAGAGGTACGGAGGCGATGATAAGAAGTACGGTTCGGTTGGGGAGGATGTGGTTGAGATTGGAAGAGGGAGGTTGGGGGTGGGGAGGAATCGGGCGTTGTCTGGTGCTTCCGAAATGACGGTATCTTCAGGGATACTGGATCCAAGTCGGAAAAGCCTTGGTGCCACCTCTGCACGATCACTAGCACGTCCTGCGACGCGTGTCTCTACGCGTCCTTTCCCGGTTCCTTCATTCGTCACCCTTGATGCAGCAGGGGGCGTCGGTGAAGTCCCTATGCCCAGCCAACGAGGCCAAAGACTCGGTCCCAGTACTGTTTCTACCAAGGATGAGCGATCGAGCCGCCGCGGTAGTTTTGCTAGTTTCTTCACCTTTGGGCAAGGGAGCAAGAGGTTCTCTGCTGCGATCAGTGGTCCCTCTCGGGCGGGTGAGGAACCCCACCGACAACTCCGACAGAGTTCGTCTACAGATCGACTCCAGCCTCGTCGCAAAGCTAGCGTAAAGCAACGCGATCGTGCCAATACCGTTGCGTCCCGGACTGGAGAGGACGACTATTTCAACTCTTATTATTCAACTTTACTACCCACCCCACCCGCAACCGTCTCGGAGCGAAGTAGAGCCCCTACCCGTCCACGCGTCGATACAGATAACCTCCTCCCGTCAACGTCACAGCTATCCAAACGAAAACCAAAGAAGCCGTCAAATTCCCCGACAAATACGGCCCATCCGCCACCCGACCACTCTCCTCAGTCTCTTCGACATCCTTATGCTTACTCCTCCGCGGATGAGGATGTGCTGCAACCTCATAAAGGCCCTCGTAGTGCACCGCCCGTTGGACCCTCACCTCTTCCCTATTCACCTCCCCAACGTCAACCGAGATCCAGATTCAAGTTTGGCAATCTCACTCCTCCCACCATCAGACTTACTGCCCCAAACAATCCTTCCACTCTCGGGATTATCTCGATCGGTCATGGAAAGGACGAAGGGCTGGATGTTCCAGCTCATCTTAGACCTTCACCTCGAGCTTCCATTCTCCAAGCGTCTATATCCACTCCCAACCTCCGATCAGTCGCTCGCGGCGAAAACCAACAACAGCTACAGCAACCACAACAACAATCACGGTCGACTCCTCGTCGTGCACCTTCACCTCTAAAGGGCAAGGAGCGCTGGCTGTCGGCGGAGACTTGGTGTGATGCCTTGCTATTCCCAAGACCTCGGTTCAAAATCAAGCAACCCTCGCCCGATGGTGGATCCCCATCGGACGCGAGTGACACGGGTGTTGGTACGACTAGTAAGTTATGGGGGAAGCGGATAGTCAGCCCACCTGGGAGTCCTGTTTGGCCTTCGCCCCCCGCTCAGAAGACTAGTTTCGAAGTTGGGACAGTCGTTGGCAGTGGAGGCGGCGTTGGTGTTGGGAGTCCAATCCAGCAGGAGGAGATGGTTTCACGCTTCAGTGAGGACGGCCCGGGCCCATCATCATCAGCCCCGCGACGGATTGTGCACAAGTCGAGATCTGCTGCTGATTTGATCACAAACTCGGTAGCGAGGTGGAGTCCGCCATTGTCATCACAGTCGGGTGATTCATGGGTGCATGTGAAGAGTGATGATGCTGACTTTGGAGTAGGGGTTGGTGGAGGCTCGGCTGTGGGTCATGGTCAGAACACTGTAAATGGTCGGGATGGAGCAGCTGGGGGAAACAGGGACAACTTCGTGAAGTCGAAGCCTCCTCGGCCACCTCGACCGAAAAGTTTTGCCCAAGATGACCTCGCTTTGCCGAGTCCCGTACCTTCGTTAGCCAGGTGTGTCTCCTTATCCTGCTGCGTTTCCTGTTTCCGCCTCGTGCGTTCCCAGCCTGGGATTTGGGTGTCCCGGTCAATTTGTCGGATATATGCTGATATTCATGTCGGAAAATCTAGAGTACTCGAAGACGGCGAGTTGCTTAATCGAGAACGCCAAGCTTGGCAATCCCAAGCAAAGCAGTCGTTCCAAAACAAACGCACTCGCTCTCTTTCTCGAACCCGGGCTAAGGCGGTTGCCTCCTCACAACATCACCAGCAGCAACGTGCTCGTAAAGATGCACTCGGCGGTGATGCGGCAGCTACTGGCGGTAAGATGAGCGAAAAACTTGATTTCTTGGCTGCCCGGACGTTCCTTGGAAGCCAAGGTATGCCACCGAAAGTTCATGTCGTAACCTCGGCTCCTACCTCTGATCATACTATGTCATGTACTGGTATCGGCACCTTCACGACTTCGTTCACCCAAACCCACACCCACACCCACTCGCATTCGCATACTAATTCGCAATCCCTCACGCTATCACAATCGACGTCACATCGACGTGGTCACTCTCGAAATGAATCATGGGGACAATCTGCAATCAAAGCTGCCAAATCCACCGCTGTCACTGCCGTCGCATTATGTGGGCTACATGATTCGCCAAGTCCGATCGAGGAGAAGTTGCAGGAGGTTCATGATCCGCTTAATAGGGGAAGGATCCTACATGGTGAAGATCATGGCAGAGCCACGCAGGAGAGACATAAGGATAGTGGAGGCATTCTTGAGTTTTCTCCGCCTTCGATTTCAGGTCGAGCCCTGTCGCCTGCATCTGCTGCACTTGCGATGATGACTAGATCGGCTCCAAGTCCTGGCGGTTTGCAGGGTGTGTCACCTACCCCATCTGGCCGAACTGGAGAAGGTGTGGGAATCGCCATCTCCTCCCCTCCTCCTTCGGAAGGCCACCAGCATGATTTTGAACTTCCCATTCGGATTACTCATCCATATGCTACGTCGACCTCTCAACAGACGCCCTCAGAGTATATCCGGCCAGCGCCGATCAAGTCGGCCTATGCGGGCCCACATCCCATCTCACCCCCACAAATCCTGGTATCTGGTCACAAGGTCAACATCAGCGATGTATCTATCCGTCATCGGCTTCCCCCTCAAGTGACGTTACAACACCCTTATCACTACGCCCTTTCCGAAGTGCCAGATTCTCCCATCCAACTTACTCGGCAGGGTAGCGGGTCGTCTTCCACTCGGATATTTGCCCAGGTACCCTCCGGGTATGTTCGTGAGGTCGTTACCGACGAAATCCTCTATTCGCCCGTGGTCAACGAAGCTATTATTGTTTCCGAACCTGAAGACTATCCCGCTCCCCTATTTGTCCAAGCTTCCAGGAGTAGGAGTGGTAGTGATGCAATCGGTATGGGAGACGTCTTGAGTTATTCTCTAGGCCGAGATAGCGGACTCGGGACCAGTGAGGGTCATGGGTATGTTCCCTTCCAATCCACCGATGACCGCGGGGAGATCGGGCGCCATCCCTTTTCTCGTGACGAGGGCATGCAGACTGATGATAGGCTGTCACCGTCTCGCTTCCGTCGAAAACCCGCACTTTCTGATGTCCTAGAAAGGCCTTCTTTTTATCATGACCATACCCAATCCTCAGACCCCGTCTCAAATCACACCTTTGCGAGTTCTCCTTTGGAGATCATCGACTCTCCGACTATGCACGAGCACGCCGCCGCGACGGAAGATCCATCTTCCTCTTCTCAGGATCTTGTCTCGCAACAATCGTCGCCACAGCTGTCACCTCAGCCTATCCGGAATACGGAGGACCTTGAACGTTTCCGTGACCTTTTTTATAGACCCTCCTCAAAAGACGCCAGCAGGACGCCGTCAAGCGAGCATATGCAGAAGTCTCCCAGTACGCGTGCGCCCAGCGAGAATTTTTCCGTCGACCTTGCTCGGTCTCACCGTCGAGGGGAAAGTGGTTTCCTCAGTTTGACTCGACAGTTGAGTGAAGAGCTGGAGGCGCTGAGAACCGAAATGGAGGCTTCCGACGCGGGGACTGTGGAGGCGCCCCTAAGTGACATAATGTGGGGCAGCCGTTATGGGGGCCTTCGAGGCGAACGTCCTCAGGATCATACGAGCGACATGATGCCTTCCTCTTCTCAGCATTCTATCTTGTCATCGGCACGATCGCTTCACACCACAACTCTACCTCTAAGACTTCCCAGTGAACGTGGGAACATGTCGACCCTTGCACCCAGCCTTAACATACCAGAGGATGTGGAATCGTCTCGCGCTTCTTCTATTTTAGAAGGGTCGTTGCTCGACGAGGAGACCATCAGTCAGTAACCTCCCCTTTGTTTCCGTCAGGTTTTGTATCTGACATCCAAGCGTTTAGAAATGTTCCGCTTAGGCACCGTGGAAGCCGTTCTGACACCACCCGCCGTCTCAGGGGAACGTCCACTCTCAGGCCACTTATCTCTTATCGACGGTGATTCCGGGCATTCGTTAGGGATGCATCCTATTTCGCACGACCCACACTCCTCACATCGAATCGTTTCTCAAGCGAGTCTCGGGCCACCCCGTTCTGCTGATCTTGCCCGTTCCAGCTACATGACATCCGACACGGGAGGCTCCCGGATGTCTGGCTTGTCCGATTTCCCAGCCCCTCCAGTCCTCCTCCCAACGCCTGCCCATATATCCACTCTGCAGTCGTATTTCGGCGATACTCCTCGAGACCATATAGAGGATCCTTTCCCGGTTGACACGCGTCCAAGGCGACATAATCCGGAGTACCGTACCACTTTTGGCGGAGACGAGGAGATTGAACTCTATCTTCCCGAAGATGATTCATGAGTCGCAGTTATTGTACCCATCCTGGCGTTCGCCGCTCATTTGTTTGTTTTTTGCATTATATTATTCGTATGTTACAATTCAACATCCTTTCCTTGTTGTGCATCCATTGTTTCTTACTCCTTCATTGTTATTGTATTGGTATCGATAATGAGCACACTGACTGGCGGGTTCTCAGCAAAGCAATCTGATAAGGCTACATCTAGTGAAACATTCAGAGCGATAGCATAGAGAATAGATACATAACTGCAGTGGGCCGTCCGGGCTTAGTCGTCGTATTGTGTGAGCTACCAAGCACACTTGAGATCCAGGAAGTGACAATGAGGGTAGCGGACTTACATCGAGCGTGAGGGTTCGAGAGCTATTCAGGTCTTGATCCCGATAAATACCGACAAGGGATTTGCTCCTCTCATACAAGGATCCCTTCAGACTGATAACAATGAATTGGAAGTCATCTGATGCCCGTGAACGGATATAATTGGCAATCTTCGCCACATTCGTGTTGTCCAAAGCAGCGTCGACCTCGTCCAGCACGAAGAATGGAGACGGCTGATAGCTGTTGGCCAAAGTTAACAGCCAATGTAATGCGTAACCGAAGGGAAACTCGTACCTGTGAATAGCGAATAATAGTGCCAGAGCCGCTACAGTTTTTTCGCCACCTGACAATTGCTCCATGTCGCGGAAACGCTTCATTGGTGGCATGGCGTGATACTTCACGCCGGCCAAGTAAGGCTCCTAAATCAGGTTGAATAGATGCTTGTGAACAAGCTTAGGAGGGAAGGTTACCTCGCTGTCTTCCAAACTGAGGTAAGCCACACCTCCCATGGGTGCTGCTTTCCCTTTCGTCAAGTCCTTGTAAACTTGGTCTATGCGTTCGGCGATATGGTTGTATGCCTTGTTAAAGAGTTCGCAGCTGATCCAGCGAAAGTGAGAGATGCGAGCATCGTCGTCGTCGGGGAGCAACTTACCGCCGTTTCTTGACTTCGTTAAATTGCTCTCGAGCTGTCTTCGTCTCTTTGCGGGCCTTTTCAGCTTCCTTCTCAGTTTCAAGGAGCTTCGCTTCTACGTCCTCAAGTCTGGGGCCAATCAGCGGATTGGGAGCACATGCATTGCGATTCCACGAACCTGTCGATCGCCTTCATATTGGGAGCCATCCGTTCTATCTCTGCACTCAGCTTCGAAATCTCCTCATCCAATTTCGCCGTGATCGCAGAGGATCCGTCCTAGTAAGTAAATAAGTGAGTACTTGCTACGACACCTAAGGGAAGGTCAGACATACCTCTCGCTCTTCATCAGTAAGAGCATCAAAGTCGACCTCAATACCGTAATCCGGAATCTTCTTCGGACGTTGCGTCCCGTCGTCATCCTCGTCCACATCCATGGCGACTTCGTTACGAAGATTCTGCCAATCACGAAGATCTAAGCAGAATACGAGGAACGTGTTGGGATAAAGGACATACCTCCTCCATCGGGACGTTCTTGAGATGTCCCTCAAGCAGAGGTATCTTGATATCTTCCAGTCGGCACTTCCTGTATAAAGCCGAACGCTCCAACCCCAGTTTCTCAATCTCGTCATTCTAACACCCAAAAGCAGTCAGTAATTTCGCGAAAGGGTCACCAAATTACTGACCCGTGAAGCAATCTCTTTCAGAGCTTGATCATACGCCTTCGTAGCCTTTGCCGCCGCTTTCTTCGCCACGTCCACCTCCTTAGCATGCTCCTCGAGCTCTTCTTTTAGCGCATCACGTTCCTCTTGAAGGGTAGCCAGCGCACGTTCGGCTTCTTCGATCTCTTGCTCTACTGCAACCTTCTCAGCCTCTAGCTTCGCTCCGCTCTCTTGCTCGTTCGCGATCGTCTTCTCCAGATTAGCAAGTCTCTGTTGAACGTTTTGTAACTGCTCTTCGTCGAATTGGATCCTATCCCACGCCAGGTTAGTCATTCGCCCGCGTGCGCCTCGCACTACAAAAAAGCAAGACTGAGACTCACTGATGAGTAAGTCTCGCAATCATCGTGTCAAACCTCTGCCGGGCTTCACTTTCTTCTTGGGCGACTTTCAACTGCCTTTCTTCGTACTCCCTAATATTCTCAACCCCGATCTTCTGACAAAACGCTGCGAAAACTTGGTCTTCGGCAGCGTTAACCACACTGGCCAATTCGTTGATCTTCTCCTGGAGGGAGTCGAATGCAGTTTGTGCCTGTCCACGCAAACTAAGCGTCAGAAGCTTCGTGGCATAGCGAAGGGAGGGGCACGGTGGTCGGATAATACCTTCTTAAGAGCCGTGGACGTTTCCTTCAGTTCGGAAGTGACGTGTTTCAATTCCTCCTTGATACCGTTCAGGCGGAGTTTACAAGCACTCTGTCGAGCAATCAAGGATCGATCAGTTACACAACTTGATGTACTCAACGAGTATACGAACCAGGTCATCTCTCGCCACAGTCAACGCCGACTCTATCCTTGTAATCTCAGCAATGAGGTTCTCCTCAGAGTTCCCACGAGGCTTGGACTTTTGGAGGTCGTGTAATTGGCCCATCAAGTTATCACGGACGCGTTGTAGACCTGTTAAAAAATCATGGGTGTGAAACCATTCAAAGGGAGGACAAGGTGGGGTTGGTCACACATACCTTGGAGATCTTTCTCTTCCCATTTCTTCCCATTACCATGAGTACTCCGCCCACCGGTAATCAGTCCACTCTTGTGGATGACTGTTCCTTCCAGCGTCACAGCTATGAACGACGGGAAAAGTTAGTGGTCATACTCGGATCAACTCGCATTTCGCCTCGATCAAATCCACTACCGACTCCCCCTTACAAAAGAGAAAGAGGTAGCGAGCGAAGAGAAAGGGACATACCCTTAACCTCCTGCCCCTTATCATAACAAACCCACCTAGCGACCTCCATAGTATCACAAACCAACGCATTGCCACACGCATGATGGATCGCTCTCTCAACCGCCGGTTCTATAAAATTGAGTATGAGTCAATAACCGTGTTGATCAAGGGTATGGTGTCGGGATAATCTCGTTTCATCGTGCCCACTCATCAACCGCAAGAACGTCCAAAGCCAGAGTACCGGGTGAATAAAGAGAGGATGAAACCAACCGTATTGGATAACATCCACAGCAAGCCTCGCACCCCTCGTGAATGATCTGAATTTATCATTGATGGGTTTGACTTGTATAGTATCAAGAGGAATGAAGGTCGCTTGGCCGGCTCGTTGAGTGCGCATATACTGTCATCGCCGAACCGTGAGTACACCACAGGAATGACGAGCGTCAATATTCAAAAGACTCGAGGATTAGGTGAAAAAATTCGTACCTCGATACAATCAATAGCAGTCTTCTCCTCGTCCACAACGATAGCATCTATATTCCTACCAAGGACCACCGAGATTGCAGCTTCGTATTTTCTCTGGGTAGGTTTGCACAGCTCCACCACTCGTCCCCGAACACCTGTAAACCCGTGAGTAAATCAGGCACCAAAAAGACACGACAACGTCCAAGGGTTGAGATCGTCTCAACCCCTCGGTACAAGTTTGATTACCAAAGCCAAGGAGTATGAAGGAGAGAGAAAGCATGGCTAGACATCTCACCAGGGAAAACCCTCTGCAACCCGCCCAGAACCTCTTTCAGCTTGATCTCTCGTTCCGATTCCCGTTGGTCCATACCAGCTTGGAGGAGTTTGTTCAGCACATCTTGTAGTTTCTCATTAAGTTCCGTCGTTAATTGGCTAGTTGTGTGTGGTCAAGAGGGTTCAACCAATCGCTTCCCAACTGAAGGATGAACGCACCTAACTCGATTCTTCTCAGAAGTCTGGTTATCCAACTCCTGCCGAGTCTTCTCCAATTCCCCTTGATAATCTCTCACTTTCGCTTCCAACTATACCATTCCCCAATCAGTCCGCAAGACAAGACCGCAGAAAACAAAAAGAGAACGTACTTCTGCCCTCCTCTCCCCAACACTAGCACTCTCCTCACTCAACTTCTTCTTCCTCTCTTCAAATTGTTCATACTTGTCTTTGATCTGGCAAAAAACGAAAATCAGTTAGAAAAGATATCCTTGAAATGATACTGTGGAGACGAAATGCCAAACAAGCAGGCTCGACAATGAAAAGGTTTCAACTTCAAGACCCAAGAAGTAATGGAAACGCAAAACCGATAAGAAATACACTCACCTGAGCCAACCCTCTCTTATCAGCTTTCATCTGCAACGAAAGTGTAGAAAGGGCTTGTCGTTCAGTGATGGCATGTTTCTGAGACGCCGATTTCCTATTTATTGTTTGTGTTAGTTGAAAAAAGTCGGCAAGCGACGTTGGGTGAAGTGAGGGGATAATGTGACGTGAGGGAAGGAGTGGAGGTTGGGGTTCATTAGATGAGTTTGGGGGGGAGTAAGATGGATGTGTGGGAAAGGGAAAGTTGACGGACGAGGGAAGGGGAAGTTTATGGGCGAAGAAGAGGAAGGGGAGACGAAAAATGTACTCACAACTTCCTATACTCCTCCAAACTCTCCTCACTCAACGAAACATTATGAGCACTCGCTTTCCTCGCTTTCTCTACACGCAAAAAATCAGCATAACGTTTGAATGACCGCGTATATACCCTCCTTCTCTCCCACAGAATCGCCTAATCAACAAAGTCCAACATACCTTGAGCTTCCTCCGCATCCTTCCTAACACCCCCCAACTCCTTCCTCCTCTCCTCCAACGCCCTCTCGAACTTTTCAACCTCAACAAGTAACTGCTCCTTATTCGTTTGGGCTCGACGGAGTTTACCGGTAGAGTGGGTTATTTGTGTTGTTAGAGTTATCAGGGTTGGTTTCTGTCATTTCAAGGGTGGTACATGGGGTTGAGTTGGACGATGAGACACCCAAGAAACGAGAACAGACCTTCCCCTCCAACCCTCTCTCACCCTTCTTAACCCCCCTCTCCTTCTTCCCAAATACCCCTCTAACTCTCGCTTCCTCCCTCCTCTTCTCCTCCAAGGTCTCCTCTTTCTCTTTCAAGGCAGAAAGGAGAGGAGGGAGAGAGGTGGCTAGTGTACGGATTGTGTGGGTTGCAGTGTCGAGTGAATCTTCAATGTGGAAGAGGGTGTGGAGATGGCGGCGGAGTGTCAGTTCGTCCTGTCGTTCGTTCAAATGGAGGGGAACGTTCAGTTGGGGATGAGAGGCAAGAAAAAGTCCATTCAACCGGTCAATCAGCAAGGCCAAAGACGCAAAAGACAGAAAACGACTTACGCGCTTAGCAACGACACCCTCAAACTCCTCCACCTCTTTCTTCTGCTCTCGGAAAACTCTGATTTCACCATTGACACCTCGACGTTTTCCGAAATTTTCGTTTGCGCGTTCGGTTGCGGAGTTGAGGGAGGCGAGGTGGGTTTCGTAGAGGGGTTTTAGTTCTAGGGAACCTGATATCTGCGAGTGGATCAGCGTTAGTGGATATTAGTGATAAGAAATTGGGATGGGGTTGTGGGCGAGGAGGGAGGTAAGGGAGAGAGGGCTAATGGCGGTTGGAAATGGTCTGGCGATAACACACACCTGTTCAATCAACCTCGTCAAAGCTCCCGGACTCTGACTAGCAACCAACTCGACATCCCCCTGAAAAACCAAAAAGTTCCTCGCTCGTACCAAGATCGAATGTTTCGCAAGAAACGCTGTGTAGGCCGTATATGACGTTGCCACGCCATTGAGAGTGTACGACGAGGTACCCGAAGTCGAGGTCGTTCGTTTGAACTTCCACTCCTTTCCATCTTTATCAACAAAAACAGCCATAACCCACGCCTTCTTCTCCTCTCCCTGCCTCTCATCCTCTCCTTCCTCTTCGCCTTCAACCTCTGCCTCGGCGTCAGGCTCGATAGGTCCACTCCCATCGCCAGTAACATAACTAGCATCAACCCCACCCTCCCCTCCTCCCCTCGGTATCCTCCGTCCCCGATAAACCAAATCCCTCAATTGACTACTCCTCAGTTCCCTACTCTTTACACCGAGCACGAAGGAGATGGCGTCCATTAGGTTTGACTTGCCTGCGCCATTTGGACCGATGACAGAGGTGAAGGATGTGAATGGGCCAATAGTTTGGTGGCCTTTGTATGATTTAAAGTTGTACAGCTCCAGATGGGTGAGAGGCATCTTTTTGATCTGGGAGGCCAGGAGTTGGGAGGAGGACGATGGGGAAAGGGCGGTACGCGTGTGGTCACAATCTGTCACACGCGTGTCTCAACAGGTCTCAACCTGGCTGTGTCACGTCGTCGGACTCTGAAAGGACTGGCACTCTGACCAAACTCTGACGGTTCAATCTGCTCGTGAAACGACGTTCAGGCGCTGATATCTGGACCGCTGGGCCCGCTAATTCATCGCAACATACACGGCCGGGGAACATATACTTGCATCAGCAGCAAGTACGGGTCCCAAGTCGTTCGGCGTTCGGCGATGGATGTCGGAAATTTCTAATTTGACTTATCAGGCCTTTTGAGGACTTATAAGGCCTAAATGACAAGATTTCCTCATCAGGGAGCACAAACTTCATGAGGCGATTATGAGGGACCTTATGAGGGACCTCATGACGGTCCTTGTGAGAGCTCGTGAGACCAACAGAAATGTGGGGGGGTTACTAAAATAATATTCATGGTTCTTATTTTGAAGCACCTATTTAACTGATCAGTTGTTGACATGTTTCTATTGTACTACACACGACGATGTTACCTAATATTAGTCTCTAATGGATCACTTACAGCGGGAATCAAATGCCCATCTGCAGAATATCATACATGATATACAAATCTTACGACAAAACCACTCAGCCACAGAGCTCTATATACTCTATGTACATGAGTTGATTATGATGTGATTCCACCTACTTCATTGCAGACATGGCATCTTTTGGCGCTACGGAACTAGAAATAAAAAAAGTGAGTGAATTGAAGACATGAACAGTAGACTGGCAAGAGAAGTTCGTGTTTCCGCCATAAAAGGGGGGGAGGAGATAATCCGGGAATACCCAAGACGGCCGTATCCTCATCCTTATGTTCTTCTAAGAAACCGCTACTTCCAATGTCCTTCGTTGAACACGAGGTGAGGGGGTTTGAGGTGAGATTGGTGAGGTAAAGTGGATGTTGGTTGGGCATGAAGTCGAAAATAGGAACGAAGCCAACAGCTCTGAGAGCACACTGGGTTTGTGGGAGGTGTGTGTAATTGCCAATAAGAGGGAAAAACCAATCACAATCGCCACAAGAGAGATTGCGACGGTTCGGAATCTTTGGATACGAGGGAGGGAGAGGTGGGTGAAAGTGAGGGTTCAGGTCGAAGTCAGGTGGGCAAGACGAGGCTGGTGGTAGGATGGTGTCGCTGAGGTTTGTTGGAGTCGTATAACACCAAAAAGGAATATCTCAGACCACCGTGGGGGCAGCCTGAGTAATATGAAGGGGTGGTGTTGGAGTGGTTGTTTGGAGACGGTTGTCAGCCGGTTTGGGTGCTGCGAATGGGCAGATAGGTGACAGATCTGCCGTGTAGCATGCTGGAGTGGTTGAGGGAGGTGGAGCTGGGGTCATGGGGTTGGTAGAAAGACCTGAAAACAAAAATAAGCGATTAGCCGATATAATATTTAGAATTGATTGATTGACTTGCTTGGGACCCTTATCCTCGTCCTCTAAGCCCCTTGACCTTCACTACATTCCTACAATGGACGCATTTCATTTTGAACGAGAGATGATACTTGAGGCAAGGATGGGCGAGATGGGATGGGCGGGCTGGAAGTCAAAGATTCGAACAAGACTGACGCCTGTGAGAGCGCTAGGTTGTACAAGGGGTGTGTGGTCGTAGATAGTAGGAAATAACCCATCACAATCACTACAAGAGCAATTGCGAGGGCAGTGAGTTGGGGAGAGTGTGTGTCTGTGCTGAGTAAACCGAGTGAAGAAGCGCTTCGCTTGGCTTGCCTGGTGGTTTTCCATACGTCGTCGGGGCTGTTGTGAACTTGCAAGTCCAGTAATTTGTTGTTTCTTGGGGGGTAGAATCTGAGTTCGGTTGGCACCGCGAAGATTGAAAATGCCTAAAAAGAAAGTCAGCAAGGTAAATTAGTGTAAATACACTGCCCACCTGTTTGCTTTGCTTGTAGGGCAGTATACTACTCATAGCCCCGGTGCGTACACATCACAACCCGACACCCTTCTCCTTTGCTATCCGAGTGAAGGGCATCCTTCTGGAGTTGATGATTGTCTCTCTGGGATTCCGCCTTCATGGCCACGGCCACCTGAACCTCTTCCCCTTCCATCACAACGGTCACCCCAAACCCGTGGCGTTGGCCAATCGGTATCCATCTCGTCACCTTGTGATTGTTGGCAATCGTGATTGCACCTATGGTCCCACCTATAGGCACATTTGTTGCTGTTGTGCCATCTCGAGTACTCCCCATAATCATGGCTCCACCCATGCCCAATCGTGGCACTTGCAGAACACTCCTATCATTCTTGAAGATATTGTGACAGGGAGAGAGATTGTGGTCATGATGGAGGAGACAGGGATAGGTTTGTGACAGAGACGGATATCGTTATGGTGAAGGAATGAGGAGGATAGATGCGACAGTGGTGTACAAAGAAAGAAAGACAGGGTGTTGATGTATCAGTACCATTGTGAATTTGCTACTGCTTCTGTTGGTAGCTTAGTGCAATGACATCCACGAGGAGGGATGAGAGTAGGAGTGAGCTCAAGGCAGGATGAGCCAGAAAGCGCAGGGGATTGCCTCGACAAGCAAGAGAACATAATTCAACTATTGTTGATTCAAGCAAGGTTTGGCAATGTCGGTTGCAATGCGATCTTGATAAGATATTTTTGTGATAAGCCAGCCAAAAGATATCATGATAAGATTGGCCATTATGATTGGCTTTCAACTGACCTATACTGGGTGCAATGATTGTTTTCCCAACTCCAAACATCCTCCAAACAGAGGACAAAAGGAGAGTTTGTTTGCAGACCGAAAAGTCTCTGGAAAGGCTCCAAAGAAAAAAAATGATCTTTGAGTGTCTGGTCGCCGAAAAGCTTCCAAACACAGCCAATGTTTTGAGGTGTCACAAATGTTTGGAGATCAACCATTGTCGACGAATTCCAAATGTAATCTTTGTTTTTGGAGGTTGAAGAGCTTCTGAATACCATTGCTGTTAAGAACTCCTTTGTTGAGCGAACACCTCCCAACCATCATCCAATCATGGGCCAAACATCTTATCTTATTGGACTGTGATCGTGTGCAGAGAACTGTAAATAGCATTGGGAACGATCTAGCCCCAAACATGAAATCTCGATGGGCTCCAAACAACTTGATGTTCCGAGCCTTTCCACGCTGCCCCAAACATATATTGTGTTTGTTCACCGAACACCCTCCAAACATCTGATCCGAGATTGGAAAAATCTGCGGTTGGACAATCGCAGTGACCAGGGGTCCAGTACCATTGGAAAGTCCTTTCTGATTAATCATAGGTCCACTTGGGAAAATCACAGGTCCACTCAAGAGAATTACAGGTCCTCTCGAGAGAATCACAGGTCCACTCGAGAGAATCACAGGTCCACTCAAGAGAATCACAGGTCCAATAGGAAAAATTGTAGGTCCACTCAAAAATATCGCAAGTCCACTAGGAAAGATCGCAGGTTCACTAGGAAAGATCGCAGATACACAGGAAATAGTCGCAGAACACATTTGCTGACAGCTCTGTAGCATTAGATCCAGATAAATTCGACAGGTAGTTTGAAGCAGCCTGCAACGAAGGAGGATCGCGACAACAGGGTATCAGATCACAGTGGGATGGTTGCCAGTGTCTGGGGGTTGTCGTCTGTTGCAGAGGGGATGCTGACAGATGGGCTGTAACTATGCATAGCGTTGCTTAGAGCAGAAGATGCGGTGGAGCCCAAGGGCCGTGAGGCAGGCTCCGCAAAGGGGTGGCAACGAGGTGCTGGTGGTGCCAAATCGAAAGTTGGAGAAACAGAGGCAGTGTTCCCTTTGCAGAATGACAGTGTCGCTGCAAAGGATAGATGGAAAACAGGGTAGGAGGATGGAGTCACTGTCGGAAGGGAGAGGAGCAGAGGTGGCACTGCATGATTACACTCCATCAGATGCAAAACCCACTTCGAATCGTAACCACGAACAGTCAACTGCTTGGACTTCGCACCCACCATACGTGATGGAACACCCGCCCTCTGTGTTCAAGTGAGTAGCCCGTTGATAGCCTCTTGTGCTGGAAATGGGTGAAATCATTGGTAGTGTGTTGGCAGTCTTCGGGCTGGAAATGCATGAGGTCGATTCGCTGGGTCAAGGGGGGAGCCCATTATTGCCATTCGCAAACTTGTAAGTCCTAGTACTCCTTCTGAAATACCGCATACTCATCAAGGGCAACACCGATCAGCCATCTTTTCTTCCTTGGCGTGTCCTGACTGGGTCAGTAGCGTGTTGACAAGCGTGTTGACAACCTCTGGATGCGTGAGGGCGATTTGGCTGGAGTGGGAGAGCCCTCCTGTTATGGTGTTCAAGTAAGTACTCCCCTCAACGTTTTTGACAATGTCTCCATTCGACCCCCAGAGCGTCGATCGGTCTTATCTCATCCACCTGTCCAATCCATCTTCAACAGCCCTCTGACCTTCGATTCCGTGTAGCTCCATCAAAATCTGTGTCTCTGAATGACTATCAGAGAAGGGGGGAACGGTTTGGCTAGGACTCAGTATTTCGGTGAGATTGGGCTGCTTGCCATGTTTCTCCTATCTTTCACTGACTGCCTTGCTCTCTGGCCTAGTGCTTGCAGTGTCGTGACTCTCCAGGGATTTGATCATCCAGAAGATGTGGAACCCCACCATGAGCCAGGCTCTGTAGGGGTGGCGACAAGGTGGTGGCTGTACCGAAATCAAATGTTTGAGAAACCGAGGCAGGGTTTGCTTCCACAGTATCGTAGGCGAACACAATTGTAAGAGTTGTAGACTGCAATGGACTACAGGCAGAACAAATAAGAGATTAGTACGAGTCAACCAGGCTGGGTGAAGCCATCAGAGACGAAAGTGCGAGAAGTCCTGTCGATAGAATTGTTTGTGAAGAGAGGGGTTGTCATTGGCATCATTATGAGAAATACAAGTGGAACGGAGGAGAGGTGAGTCCAAGCCAGCCAAAAGTGACCAAGTGAAGACATGGGGGGACGAAACTGCAAGATCTTGTTGATCGAATTGTTTGTGAAGAGAGGGCATCATGACAAGAACAGGGATGAGGGTGACGTTACGAGAACAAGGCGACCAAGCTCAATCTCCATGCAACTGTCACGGTTAATGTCAAACAACCAATTCTCCGATGATTAGGGAAAATCGCAATCCACAGGAAATCATCTGTTGGTAGGTTGATGGGGTGTGTAGGCAACAAAGTTGAAGGGACAGACAGTTACCGGAATCGCCAAGTCAGCAACGGAAAGGTTCCACAGGAGGGGAGAGTTGACTGAGAATGTGATGAGGTATCATTGTATCACTGACAGTTGAGGAGGACCTGTAGTACGTGTGATGAGTTCACGACTGACTCTACCTCCCAGTACCGAGGATGGAATGCGATAGATATACATGTTGTCGTTTTGAGATCCATGCCTGCTTGATAAACAGAGGATTCCTCGTAGTTGTCCTAAAGTAGGAAATGAAAACTGCCAAGCTGGAGAGAACAAGAGTAGGTAACGGCGGAGCAGATCAACACCAGGGAGAGAGGGTAGGAAGTTGGAATTGGAGTTGGGGTGGCAATTCACCCAAGACTGATGAGATCTAAGTGAGGTGTAGGTTGGATTCTCTTTCCCACTCCATCACCTGTGATCGTTCCTCAGCACTGCTTTCTATACTACACAGTGACCACTGTAAATTTATCATGTACAGTATATCTCCCCAAAACTGGAATACGGAATTATGCAAACAAGAGAGTGAGGGTACAGCGAACGGATGTTCCCATCAATGCAAACATTCTGGATGAAAACAAGACAACGAGAAAGGAGGGTCGGTAAGAAACCTTCAGACAGAAGAGACTCATCCTCAGAGAGCTCTGGGACTCTGAATGGAAGCGGGCTTGAAAGGAGGTAGCCACCCATGTTAATCGATGCAGGTGGTTAGCTATGGGATTGGTCAGAATACGAGGAAAGGTAAATGAGGAGTCTCTCACCTCCCAGCCACAAATCAACATTTCCTCGATTCCACACACATAGACAGCAAGGGCAGCAACAATGAGCGGAAATGACAAAAGGTCAGCCATGGGATTTGGGAGCCAGTGTGTTGTATTTGCAGCCAATGCGCATGGAGGAGGTCCTATAATGTTTCTCGATCCTAAGTTGATTGTTTCAGGGTGTAAAGATGAAGCTGACAAACATTCCATACCATACAGCGCATCTTGGAGAATTTCCAGTTCCTCACACTAGTCTCAATCCCTAGGCAATTCCCAACCCCAAGTCCTGCACCATTCACAGTATCGAGCAAACTCAACCAATTCTTTCTGATAAAGCCCTTCACTCTCTTCTCTCCCAACCCAACAAACCCAGGTGCATCTCCAACTCCCAACAAACCCATCTCCAACCCCCCAGATTTAATCTCAATTGATCTTTTCCTTAAAGCTGGAAGCCACTTGGACCCCCCACGCAGCTGGCAGGCCACCAACACAAGGGGAGCAGTCGTTGTGATGGTGCGGATGCTGTGTTCGGTAGGAGTAGCTCGATGAGATATACCCAAAACGAGGAAAGAGGTAGTCGATACTGAAGACGTCTGTTGTCTGATATCTAATATCGTAGAAGTCGCAAAAGACTGAGATCTGGTAACGTCGAATAGACAGCCATGAATCAAGCTTGTGGGACAGTTTAGGATTTTCTCCGAATAATGAGGGACAAGGACGGTGAAGGTAGGCATTGCATTGACAGGAAGAGGTTCGGGAAGGGTGGTGGTAAGAGATGATATGAAGAAGGCAATGCGGTGCTTGGCTTCTGTAAGGACTCGGGTCCTTCATGGACAGTTGCAGGACTGGTGGCTGAGTTTGTTGTTGTTTGTTGTTGTGATTGAGACCTTGTTTGTCACTGGTGCGACTTCCCTTCCTGCAGATTATCTTGTGCTGTGTTCACTCTATCGTCTCACTTGCCTTCATCTTGCTCTCTTGTATCCTTGTGCTAGTTACTGCCCATCTCTATAAGAAGGGTTATGGTTCTACTAGTGTGACTTCAAGAGGACAGATAAGGCGCTTTACACCTTTTTGAACCTGGAAAATTTTTATTTTGAACCCCTACAGCTTTTTGTGACTTATAGCAAAAGCAGGACAGCACTATGTCTGGCAAAAACAAGAAAAAGGCTGATTGAACGCCAAAAGGGTGGTCATCCCTTCACCCGTCATCAACGCTGACCGCGTCACTTCACCGCAAGCCTCTGAGCCCCCTGATCCTGGCAATAACGCGCCACGTACTACCACCTTAATCAACCCGCTACCTGACGGAACCGGCTTGCCACTCCCAGGACGAACCGACGCTGAGGTGGGGATACCTCCTCCAGACGTGACTGCTAGTTTGTCGATTGAAGTCAATGCCACCGCGGCAGCCTTAGAGTTGGGTGAGGTCGAGTCTGAGGACGAGGGAGACAATTTGGTCATGCCCCAGGGCAATCATAGTGCCGCGCTCCCTGAAGGAGGAGCTTGAGGGTCCTTTGGTGAGCACCCTTCTAATGTCTTTGGACCCGAGCTGTTTGGGAGGGGTCCTTCTCTGGGGATGTCGATGCTAGTGGACCCATGATGGCCCACCACGAGCACCGCGTTGTCGATGCTACCCAGCAACTCGACATTGTCCTATCGACCACGATTGGTCGAGACTAACGTAGAAGCCGGTCTTGTTGCGATCGCTACGCTGAAAAGCTGGTCGCGAGAGCGGTGGGACCAAGCTAACAAGGACCTTACCGAGTTTAACCAGGCATTGGCTGATTCGATGGCCACCAGCAACAAGCTGCATGCCGACTTACAGGCCAGGGCGGCCAAGATGGCAAGGGACATGAAATCGGCTGATCATTTCTTCGAGACTCAACTTGGGAATGCCAAATGAGTCATGACGGGTCAGAATAACGCGTCCAGCGTGTTCTCATCTGCTACCAGCAGTGGTCGAGGGTACAACTTTGTACCCTCCCACATCCCTAGTTTTATGTCTGTCCTGGAGAGACCCGCGTCAAGGGTCTCCTCGAGAACAGGTAGTTCATCTGCTAGACTGTTTTTGTTAGACTGAACTACAGTTGGGGCGAGAGGTACTGCCGTGGTGCCTCAAACCCCCCATCGTGTGGTAGGGTCAGATGACCCTAATATATTAATGTCTATTTCTCATTTGGGAGGTCAGCGTCGAGCTGACGAAACCAACTCCATATATGAACGACATCAGCATGCATTCAAAAGAATGGCTAACGCTCATTCGACCCCGTACGGTGGCCGAGAGGCGGTTGCACCTCGTACGAGCAAGAATCCGCTCAGCAATAGCATTGGGACGGCGTCTCGTATACCAGTCCCACCAGTTGAAGTTAGAACTACAAGGGCTAATCAGCCTATTGAAGAACCCCCGCACCTATCCTCTAAATACAAGAATGTTATAATCCACGACCCTTATGTGGGCATTGCCCCTAATCCTATTCATTGTCACACATCTAAGCACGATGCTCCTGTAGCCACGGACGCAGGCTATGACGGGGAAGGTGAAACCAGCCGTCAGACGCCAATGGGGCAGTCTAATGCACCTTCACCATTACACCCCCCTAGCAAACATGGGGAACCGTACAGCCACTTAGATCTGTCAGGATCTATGATCGTTCATCCTCCCTCGCAACCGGGAAGTCTGATCATTGGACCTCATAGAACGGCGCACAGGGGAGGTCATGGACATGGACGAGGGGGAGGACAAGGACGAGGAAGAGCCCCTCCAGCTCTGTCTCCCCCTGGGTCAAGTCATAATGACAGCGAGCTGAGTAGGAGGGCTGACAAACCACATCAATGGGATGAATGGGGAAATAGAGTACCTCCCCCTCATCACAGCAGATCGAGCGACATGAGATCGCCACGAGATCGAGGTCTGACTCCTCTACCTTCAAATGGAGGAGGAAACAGTTGGAGTTCAGGACATTTGAATAGAAGGGAGGTGCCTCATGCAAACAGAGGTAACCCACCCAGTGGTGGTAGTGGAAGCAACGGCAGTGGTGGAAGAGGACCCCCTAGTGGTGCTGGGGACCTGAGGAGAGGCGGAGGGCCTCCATCGGGTGGAGGAGGAGGATCTCCTCATGGTGGAGGTGGAGGACCCCCTGGTGGTGGAGGCGGAGGACCTCCCCCAGGTGGAGACCCACCTCCGAACGAAGATGAGAGTACCAATGGTGACGAAGAGGCGGGGGAGCCAGCTGAGGGTAACGACCCTCAGACTACTGCCCCACGAGTCACTCAGTTAAGATTCGAGGAGGGTAGCACTAGTTCAATATCACGTCATACGCGAGTCAATCAAATGAGCCACGCTCACTCGGCCCCTCATTATTCATATCTTAATCGCACCACGGTAGTAACCCAGGCTGCGGACTACAAAGCCGAATCCTTACAGCGAGTTCAAGTTATGATTCAAGAATGATTGGATCATGAACCAAAGGACTACCGCCTGCCTAAGGGACTAAAGACCCTGACTCCCTACAATTGGGAAGGCGAGGACGACGTTGAAAAGTTCAAAAACTGGCTGCAGTTCCTATTGAGATGGATGTCAATGCAAGGGTTGACTGGCAAATTTCACGATCGCACGCGAGTTGACTTCCTCAGTCAATCTCTTCGCCGCGAGGCATTATCATGGTTTAACCATGAAATTGACACCCCGTTGTACAACAAACGTGAGTTATCATTTGAGAAGGTCATTTGCGCCATGCATGTCCAATTCTTACACACGGCCACCGCCCAGGAGGTGGTACATAAGTTCTACAACTGCCAATACAGTTCCGAGACCGGTGTGGGGAACCCAATCCGCCTACTAGCGGAATCGCGCCATGATACCGTTTCAACTGTAACTCCATCGAATCAAGTATACGACATCCCCTCTCTTCGGATCGAGTTGAACTCACCAGTTTCATACGATTTCGGACCCGACATCCAATTCCCTCACTCCTGACAACCACATGGCACTCAGTCCCATCTCAAACGAAACTCGACTCTCAGTAATTCGCTCCCTCGTCATTCCGAACTTGGAAATATCCAAACGTCCGAACGCACGCCCAATTCTCCTAACGATTCGATCGTATTCCGGATGACGTCGGAATTTCCTATCTGCTCCAACTCCGAGATTCCTCCCGAGACCAGATGTCCACCATTTCGCCTCCACGTTGCTCAGTATTGGGATTTCCGATGTTCTACGATTAGGACTGTATTCGACCCGACGATACGATTCCGACGCACCCGATGCAAACGTTCAT
>KL197742.1:273078-291480 GCA_000697665.1 Jaapia argillacea MUCL 33604 | reverse complement strand
AGGCTTCTGTGCACTTCCCCTTTCGGTCTGATACACCTCCGATAGGACTTCACTCGCTTCCGAGGAATACTCAGTATGTTTTACCTCAGTTACTTGACTTCTGACTTGTCCCCCTCTTTCGTTGTGCACTCCTTCACTTGATTCACCCTCATGTTGTCCCGAATTCACCTTTCCCTTTATCCTTTCCTATTCCGTAGCTACCTCATGTACTTAGGTATAAAAACCTGTCCGTAGCTACTTTCCCAATAACAATCTTTCGTGATCTCTCTCGTCTGGAGTGGCTCTCGGATGTCGTTCACCCTTGCGCTCTCAATCTAAGCTTGTCCTTGTGTCGCTCTCTAGTGTCCCCTCGGAATCTAACTGTCTTGGGTTTCGGACTTCTTTACCTTTGGGATTTCCAATCTTTCTTACTTTCGACTTGTGTTGATGTTTCCCGACCTTCACATTCTATCTCGACGCTTTCTTTTCGATTCATTCCGATCTTATTTCGTTCCGATTAGTGTTTTTCTTTCATTCCTATCCCGACGTATTAGTTTCAGTCCGTTTCGATTTGATTTCTTCGTTTCCCTATCGTTTTAGTTTGTTTTCGTCACACGTCTTACAGTTAGTTTCGTCGTATCGTATCCTTAGATTTCCGAGTAGTCCGACTCGATTCCGGACGTTCCGGACACCCGCGCGAGTACTCGCTGTAGCGTACCCTCCCCTCGGGATTACTCCTCCACTATCGCTGTGTCGAGTTGAGTTTCCTTTTGTGTTCCGATTACTGGACACATCAATTCCGGACCTTACAAAGTCTGTCCTACGCATTCCCACATCCCGAAACACTGATCCCTCCCGTTCTTCGATTTCCATTGAAGACGAACAACTACCTCTCTCTCGGACCTCACACACCCCGAGTACCCCACACTGGAGTAGCCGCCTTTTATAACACCCTGCGTCATAATGTGGGTTGGATGGTGGTGGCTCCGGATGACTACACCTTCAGGAGAGAATTCTTGGCAGGTCTTCCCAAGAGCATCAGGAGTTTACTTATGCAAAACCGCAGGGTTAATGCCGAGTTCACTCCTTCGGAAGTCATGTATCGAGAAGCCATCAAAATGGAAACCTCCCTTCGGTTCCTCAGATGGCAGCAACACATCAGCGGATCATGACAAGGTGACCATAAATCGTCATCAGGAAAGCGTGCTAAAGAATATGAAGATCATGATACACACCAGAGGGAGCATTATGACCGACGCTCTTCAGGGCGATCGCAAGACCATCGGCAGGGTGCGATGGGTCGATCAGCTCGATATGACAGGGACGGTCGAGAATTCCATCAAAGGGACGATCAACCCTCGTCGTATTACGAGGCTGGAAAGCATCGATCGTATTGCAGCGGACAGGACAACCGACACAAGAATGATAAATATGGGAATGAGGCAAGGTGGGACGACCGCCCCTCAGGGTACAAACATCCTAGCGACAACCAAGTATACTCAAGGAATGGTCAACCATCGGGTAACCGTCCTCATGTAACCTCTACGTCACCGGATATCACATGTCATAATTGTGGAAAGAAGGGACATATGAAGCGTCAATGCCCATCCCCTGGCAATGAGGTTCAGTTACAAGCAGCTACAGTGGAGCAGCCCCAGGCAGAAACCACTACTATGGGGGAATCAGGTCTAACTACCGAAACTCTTTCACCAACGGACTCCAATGAATTCAGGAGAGGTGACTGTCGAGGTCATCAATCTGATTCTGAAGATTTGCGAGCCGGTCGATGTGAGCAAGGTCGTTCCTTGTTGGGGCAGGAGTTCTTGAACACCTCTTATGAATCTTCGAGCCCGTCAGACTACTACAACCGGTATGGGTCAGACTACTCGAGGTCAGCTCGATCAGTCAGGCTTAGTGCTATGAGGATAGATGATTCGGATCCCGAGTTGG
This sequence comes from Jaapia argillacea MUCL 33604, assembly GCA_000697665.1. Classification (NCBI taxonomy): domain Eukaryota; kingdom Fungi; phylum Basidiomycota; class Agaricomycetes; order Jaapiales; family Jaapiaceae; genus Jaapia; species Jaapia argillacea. The sequence goes on along the minus strand of KL197742.1, from coordinate 289,551 downwards.
ATGACCAATGGTCCAGACTACCTGACCTGCAGGAGGTGTCTGATTCGTCTGATGAGGAAACCTCACCCTCAAATGGTCAATTGTCACCAATCATGTTCTTGATGAAACCAAATGGTAAAACACCGGATACCATTACTCGGGCCTGGCTGAGGAAGCTCAATGCAAAAATAACTCGACCTAACATTAGCTGCCCAGCCAAAGAGGTTATGTGCTGCTACGTGAATATCGAAGGTGTATCAGTGTTCGCCCTGCTTGACTCAGGGAGTACAACGGACTCGTTGAGCCCTGGGTTCGCTGCCATAGCGAAGATACCAGTGTCCGAATTGGAAGAACCTGTGCTGCTCCAACTAGGATGTGTGGGCAGCAGGTCTACAATTCAATTTGGTACGACAGTGGAAATTCAGTTTGGACTTAACACCATCCGTCATTACTTCGATATTGTGAACATTGATCGTTACGACACAGTGTTGGGGATGGCTTTCATGTGATGAATGGGGATATCAATGGACTTTAAACATGGAATATTGAAATCGGGATCTAATCCAATTACCCTGTTTAAAGGGGGGGAGGGCCCTCGAGGAAACAGAATCCTTCAACGAGACAATGCAGGAATCTGATTCCATTCCACCCGTGAACTATCCACAGAGGAGGTGCTCTCAAGGAAAGAAAAGGCCAAAATACCGGCCTGCAACTCTTTCCCAACAAAAACATCATCATGAAACGAGGACGCGAGCGACCCACCGTCACTCGCGAAACCTCGTAAGACCACAGTGGAAGAAGTAGTCGATGAATACTTCTTGAACCGGCAGATTGACGAAGAAGCATTGGGAAGTTTCTTTTATGGAGAGTCTACGAGGGTCCACCTCTCATCATCTACAGCTAATGCTAATAATAATAATAAAGAATCCTATAATTCTCATCGACCTCCAATGGATCCTGACATCACGAAGGAGATTCCCCCTGAGTCTGATGACTTTTGCATCGACCCTGAGCTTCGTCAAAAGCTCAGAAAGAAGTGGACAGAGCAGTGCATGGACCTACTAGGTACTATCCCACTGGAGTTGCCTCTGTTGAGGGAGATCAACCACAAAATCCCATTGATTGATGAGAATAAGCGCTATGCTTACCATCTGCCTCGATGTGTGGAGGCTCTTAAGCCACAGCTGAGGGTGAAGATCGATCGATATTTACGGGCTGGTTGGTGGGAGGAAGCCACGGTTCCCCAAGCTGCCCCTATGCTTATGCTGACTAAACCCAAGTTGTCCGACATTCGCACAGTGGTTGACTGTCGTAAACAGAATGATAATACCATGAAGGATGTTACTCCATTCCCTGACCAAGACAAAATACGCCACGATGTGGCTCGAGCTAGAGTCAGGTCTAAGATCGATATGTCCGATGCCTATGAGCAGATGAAGGTAGACCCCGATGATGTATGGAAGATGGTGTTCGCCACCGTATATGCTACCTACGTTAGTCATGTCATGCAGCAAGGGGATACGAATGCTCCTGCTACGTTCCAACGATTCATGACCCATTTATTTCGCGAATTCATTGAAATATTCATCCACGTATACCTTGATGACATATTTGTATTCTCTAATTCGTTGGCTGAACACAAAAAGCATTTGGAGTTGGTGTTCACGAAGCTCAGCTATACCTCAGTAAGAAGTGCAGCTTGTTCGCCAAATGCATCGATTGTTTGGGACACATCATCGATGACAAAGGGATCCATGCTGATGCCGACAAAATGGCTAAGGTCAGGAAGTGGCGAACTCCTCGCTCTTATCACGATGTGCAACACTTCTTGGGGTTAGTTCAGTACTTGGCCCCATTCATGCCCGATGTGTCCACCTTCATGAGTCCATTGTCCAGTATGGTCTGCAATGGCCAAGCTTTCGCATGGAGACCTATCCACGATAAATGCTTTGAAAGCATCAAAGCTCTGGCTTGTCGTGCCCCTATTCTCAGACCAATAAACCCCAACAATGGAGAAACTATTTGGGTGATCTGTGATGCTTCGCTGACCGGAGTAGGAGCGTTGTACAGGCAAGGACCCAACTGGCGGACGTGCAGACCAGCAGGCTTCATGTCGAAAAGTTCACCAACGCTCAGCAATTGTACCACACCTACGAGCACGAGACAATTGCCATACTGGAAGCCCTGATGAAATGGGAAGATAAATTGCTTAATCGAAAGATAGTGATTATCACCAATCACAAGGCTCTTGAGTACATGGGGTCTCAGAAGAATCTGTCATACCGACAGGTGCGATGGAACGAATATCTCAGTCGATTTGATTACATGATCCAATACGTGAAGGGAAAGCTCAATAAGGTCGCTGACTGCTTCTCGCAGTACTACGAGTCGGACAACTTCGATGAACGGCAGCCAGAGAACGACTATGTGAATGCAGATGTGTGCCTCAACCCTGAAGGGGACAGCCTCCCAGTGGCAAGGATCAAGGAATTTAGAGTGGCTTGAGCTACCGGTGCTAGGGCTAAGAAGCCCCCTCACACTGGACCTGTCTGCTGATCAGGACGGCTACAGGACACTACTGCAATAGAAGAGAGACACATAATGTCACATACCATGGCGGAGGCTATACCGGAGGAGCCACTCCCTATACCTGCTACTCGTATTTCCCCAGAGGACGATGATAACCCCACTCTGGAGGAGGCCATGAAGGCCCAGCCCTCGCTAATGAATAGCATTGAGCGTGATACCAACCTCATAGCGGTTGTCTGGAATGGATACGCAGACGACGCTTTCTTTTCCAAAGTAGTCGCAGATATTCAAGGGTTTTCGTTGTTTACCCTGCGAGATGGTCTGCTACTGACCAAGAATCAACAAGGGGTCGAGGTGGTGTGCATCTCCCAAGTCATGGTGAACAAACAGTCCCTCACCAAGATCGTGATCGAGTATAGTCACTCCATACTTGGACACTTGGGGTCATTCAAGACTACCGAGTACATCTGTCGTTGGTACTGGTGGCCCAAAATGGCCTCCATCATCGAGAAGTACTGTGATACGTGCAATGTCTGTGCTACCACCAAGACTGTCAATCAAAAACCTATGGGAAAGCTACACTCACTCCCTATTCCGCATCGTCTGTGGGGGTCCATTGGGATGGACTTTGTGGGACCCTTTCCCAAGTCGCAAGGGTTCAACTATCTATGGGTCATCATCTGCCGATTGACAGCCATGATGCATTTGGTGCCCGTCCTCACCACGGTAACTGCATCCAAGTTAGCATGGATTTACCTCGATCGGTATGTCCAACACCACGGCCTACCAGATTCGATAGTCTCCGATCAAGACAGCAAGTTCACATCGAGGTTTTGGAGGGAGCTCCGTCGATTGCTGGGATCCAAACAGTTAATGTCTACTGCGTTTCACCCACAGACGGACGGCTTGTCGGAACGGGCTATACGAACTGTTAACCAAGTCATGAGGTCCATGGTCAGTCCTGACCAGTTGGATTGGATCGAAAAGGTCCCCATGATCAAGTTCGCGATGAATTCAAGCATCAGTCGCACAACGGGCTTTTCCCTGTTTGAACTCATTGGACCTATGCCCCATATGATTCGTCAGCTCAATCCGTCGCTCGCTATGCCTGGGGTGAAAGAATTCATGCTTAAGGCTTTGGACAATTTATCCAAGGCCCACGACGCGATTTTGGAGAGTCGAGTCACTCAGGCCCATCACACCAATAAGTGTCGTCGACCCAATGACTTGTTCCTTGAAGGAGACCTGGCCTTTTTGTCCACCAAGAACTTATCGCTACCGAAAGGCAGAGCTAGAAAGCTCATGCCGAAGTTCATGGGCCCGTATAAAATTCTTAAGGCAAACCCTACGGAATCAACTTACACACTCGAATTACCTGAGTCGCTAAAGTCACAGCGAATTCATCCCATGTTCCATGTTAGCCGTCTATGAAGGCATGAGAACAATGACGAGGTCATGTTCCCTCATCGAGAGACCAAGGTGTTCTACAACTTTGGCAAGGACGACGAGGCTCAATGGATGGTGGAGGAAATCTCAAGCCACCGATGGGCTAAAGGGAAACCTCAGTTCTTAGTTCGATGGACTTATGGTGACGAAACATGGGAAACACTCCAGAATTGCAATGAGCTTCAGGTGCTAGACAATTATCTGGTATTGTGTGGGGTTAGCACCGCCACGGAGTTACCCAAGAAGGCAATTGCCTAAAAGTGTAAATCGTGGCTTATCAACTGTACAGTTGTCTATAATTGCCAAATTTGTCACATTCTTTTCTTCTTATTTGACCGTATCATCAAATCCTCTCGTTATTCTCTGCTGTTTTAATTCATAATCATGGGCAACAAGGATCGTTATGGCAAAAAGCGACGATCCTCTCGCTCTTGTTCCCGCTCCCAATCTAGGTCCCGCCGTGGGACCAGCCGACGACACGACAGGGAATGTTCCCCGAGTACTGAGGATGAACGATCAGTTCCCAGCTCCTATGTGTCTGACTCCGAAAGTCGATCTCGCCATTCCCAACACGATCGTGGTGAAGGACCATCGCGGTCCTCGTGAGTACACAATCTCAATGCTCAGGGTCAATCTGAGTGGGTCTATAGTAAGATGTTCGGCATGCCTCTTCATGCTGATTGCGATATCTGCTCCCGTTACCTCCAGCACGGCGTGGCCGATGAGGCCAGATTCCGTGCTCACATCGAATCCCAAATCGATGCTGTTCGACAGGCCTCTGATTCACTCCGAGATATGCAAGCTTCCACCTCGCGTCTCGAAGCACAAGTGGCTGCGAACGAAATCCGAGCCCAGACTCTTGTTTCCCATATCGCTGAGCTCGAAGCCAAAGTCCGGAATCGCGAGCTAATGGCAGTGCGTACTGCTTCTGACTTAGCTGAAGTGCAACAACGTTTGGATGAGGCCAATCTCAAGATTGTGTGTGGGGACGCCAAACTGGCGTATATGCACGGGCAGGTGGATACTCAGGCGCAATTTGCGAATAGGGGAGCATATGGGCCCCGTCAACCGTTCAGAGGTCGTCGAGGTGCTATTCCATCTGGGAGTTACGTCAGGCAGCAACGCCGTTGGTGGGTGTTCACGTTCACACTCCATTGACCACGGTACTTATGTTCGAAAATAAGACATGACGTCTGAAGCCACCCTCCCATCTGCGTGGGGATTGGGAGAAGTTCCCCCTCCTGAAATGGAAGGCTGGGGAAACATCGACCCTAACTCGACGATGGGTGCTCCACAAGGAGGATGGGCAGCTATCGAAGCTGCCGAGGCTCAGACAACCGACACATCGTCGAATGCAGTTGTCGAGTGACCTCTCTCGTTGACCACAAATCCAGGTACCACTTCGACAACGAACCCGGGTGGTGATACCTCCTCCTTGGTCGCAAACCTACCATCCACTGAACGGAAGCAGATCGAGGGTGAAATAGCTACTGGGGCTCATGATCAACTAGCTCATCTTCCCCCTCCCCATGGGAGTCGTCCTTTTGGGGGAGGAAGTCGCAACGATTTTGCCAACGCTACGACCACACGAACTAATAGCATGTTGGCACGTAGGCCAACGACTTATGATTCCGGCTCTCGACTTTCTGAAGCTGATATCATTCGTCCTCTTCCAATCACCAGGCCTACCACCTTCGACGACATCTGCAAATGGTTGGTGTACTTCGAACATTCCCCAGGGGAGCGACCCCTCGGGGTGCCTGTGGAAAGTAGCCTGGAACAACTGGATATGATCCAGGTGTGGTTATGGATCAACCAGGCTGGGGCTGAGCTATCCAGACTGAATCGTCACCTGTTTACAACAAACACCCTCAGTCTCATGTGGAACCTTGGTACATTTGAGGCATATCGCGCCAGCCACCCCTGCGAGGAGATATTCAACGTAACTTTGTTCACAGGTGACCCTGCCAATGCGGAGCACATCCTGACCTACTGGAACGATACGAGTATATCATTGAGTCAGGCAGCAATGTTCAGCCGTTATCATAGCAATCGGGCAGCTGCACAGGCTGCACCTCCCTCTCGTCAACCCGCGCGTACTAGGGCAGCTCGCACCTCAGAATTGACCAACACTCCTTTCTCGTTGGTAGTCGCATCTACCTCTGCCCTTCGCATCGAACCCCCTCCCATTGCCTCAGATGCAGATGTGCCAATGGACAACACTATTGATTTCGGGTCTGATAATGATGAGAATGACGGTAGTATCACCCTCCCCCCCGAGGCCATCGCGTTGGGACGAGCCAGGGCTGCAATCACCGCTATCATGACCGCTGCCGGGGTTATATCCCCCTCTTGTAGCGAGTCCAAGGGCAAGGAGGTTGCTCCGCGTGATGACGATGACGAGGCTGACAGTGAGTGATTGTTGATTGAGTCGATGGCCATGAGCCATCCGGGTAGTTACCCTCTCTCACAATTTTCCCAACTGTTGGTATCGTTTTGTTCATCCCCTTTATCATTTTTTCAGGTATCCTCAAGCATTCGGATTCCCTGGTGGATTTGGTTCTCATGGGGGAGGATGTAAGGACTCAGGTCCTTCATGGACGGTTGTGGGACTGGTGGCTGAGTTTGTTGTTGTTTGTTGTCATGATTGAGACCTTGTTTGTCGCTGGCTCAACTTCCCTTCCTGCAGATTATCTTGTGCTGTGTTCACTCTATCGTCTCACTCGCCTTCGTCTTGCTCTCTTGTATCCTCGTGCTAGTTACTGCCCATCTCTATAAGAAGGGTTACGGTTCTACTAGCGTGACCTCAAGAGGACAGATAAGGCGCTTTACAGCTTCTCCTGCGATCGGGAGGAACTTTCCGCCATTTCCATTATTATTAGCGAAGAAGGGTGGGGCGCGCAGGATACGTGTCCATCTGGACCGTCAACTTGACGATAGAGTAGGCACTGAACATGGTCAATGGAAAGTAGATGTTTGCAATACATGGAGATGATCAGAGAGTTCCAGATTTGCGAGATGAGAACCTATAAAGGGGAGGTTAAGTGGTGTCACAGTGCCGAAAAGGAAGCAGCTCACCTTGGGCTTGTACTTCACTTCCATCTCCCCAGTAGCCAGCAACTTAGCGTAAATCCACCTGGGCATCCTGGTATACACCTCTTTCCACGGCGTCCAGACCAACAGTTCCAGGGCAAAACACCCCCCAAGACTGAACACCACAAGCCACATGATGTACCACATGTAGGTGTCCAAGAAGAACAGGATCAAGTCCACCACATACATGATGGCCAATGTGAAGCGACCTGGTTTGAACACACTGAAGAGCCAAAGTACTTGTCGTTGTAGCCTTGCACTTTCGTGCCAGCCATGACTGCAATTGGACTACTGAATGATCCCGTAAGGAAAAAGCAGGACTTGGTGAACTTGCAACCAAAGATAAGGAGCCAAATCATCACCGAAGCCGTTCTCGCTGATGGAGGCAAGACAGGATGCGGAGCCAAGAAGGTTTGGGAGGCCAAGTACTTGTGAGATTTACTGGTCACTAGGGATCATCTTGTCTAGGTTGTAGAGTTGGATGACAGTTTGTTAATGTAACTAATAAAGGAAGGGGGCATAAGTTTGAAAGCAGATGATATCTGGTGGAAAGCAGACGGTGTATGCGCGACAAAGACCCACACCTGCAAACCTCCCACCCAACCCCCACCTAAAAAGAAGAAAAAACACACACTAGTCTTGTCCGAACAAATAACCACCAAAGTAACAGCCATTACAACAGGTAAACCTTGAAGTATAGCTGCTACTGCCAGTGATACCTCGCCCACCTAGGAGAGAGTGTGGTGAGTGCATTGTTGACCAGTTAAACGAATGTAATGGAAAAAGGGAGAGGGAGGGGGAGAGGGAGGGGAGGAAAGGAGAAGGAAGAAAGGAAAGGAGACACTCACCACCTATCATAAACATCCCCAGCAGCAGTCACAACCCTTCGACGTCCTCACCGCATATCCAGACCGACTTTGACTACGACCACCACACAAAACTGCATGCACGTCCTCCCATTATCCGATAGCACCAACCCTCGCCTTCTTATCCAACTTCATCTGATTCCCTAGAGGCAACTCCCCATACACAACCAAATTCCTAGTCGTCTCTTGAAGCCAACCTCCCACCACTCATTGCAGGACAGAATCTGATAAACTGGAATACTCTTGCAGTGAAGAGTCGAAACAACCCCCACTGATACCTCGGATGTTTCCCAGTTTGTAATACTGGGATGGAACGGCAAAGGAAGTTGATGTGACAGATGATGAGTCATAGGCTGGGTTCCTAGTTCTGTTCCTCCTCCTCATCTGCTAGGCACACATGCTTTAATGAAATTTGTTTCCGTGAAATGGTGTGATCGACTTACTGAGGCACTGGCAAGAAGACAATGCCAACTGATTTGTAACCTTGGCTTGGGCGGTTCCTCATACTTCATCAACAAGGCTGCACCCAAATGATCCGGAGTATCTGACCTGATAATGCACCAATATTTCATCCTTCCTCAACGAGAACCGCGTGTCTCTGGGAATCGCCAACACTCGAGGTCAGTCGACATATGTGAAGCAAACGACACAATCATACCAAATCGAGAACAGACTCTGGATCTCATCCTCCAGATTACTCCACTCGACAGTATTGACACCTGTCCCACTCTCATTCCTCCTCATGATGAGACCCAGCCCTCTCCTCTCACCAGCCCCAACCCCAACCTCCACACTATTTGCGGTACTCAGCCCATTCTCCATTCTCTATCACAAACCCTCAAGCCCTCCACCCTCTTCTCTCCCAACCCAACAACCCAGGCACATCTCCAACTGTCAACCAACCCATCTCCAATCTGCCAGATCTAACCTCAATCTATCTTTTCCTCAAAGCCGGAAGCTGCTTAGACTCCTTGATGATCTTCCACACAGCCAGCAGGACGGCCAATACAAGGAGGGCAGTTGTTATGGTGGTGTGGATGCTGTGTTCGGTAGGAGTGGCTCGACGAGATCTAGGAAAGAGGTAGTAGATACAAAAGATGTCTGTTGTCTGGTATCAAATATCGGAGAAGTCGTAATAGGTTGAGATCTTGTAACGTCGAATAGACAGCCATGAATTGAGCTTGTGGGACAGAGACTTTGGGGACGGGTGGGACGGGTGGCAATAAGAATGCTCAAACACAGTGTCCGACTGATTCTGGACGAAGACTTGCAGGATGTCAGGATGGTGATGAAGACCAGACCAGGGTAGAGACTCACTCTGGCCAAGAGAACCACCCAAAAGGTTACCATCGGGGCTATCCCCTGACGCCGTATAACAGAAATGACGTGCTGGCGATGGCAGAACTGCTTCTACATACACCATCAGACGCCTCAAGGACTTTGGCTGAGAGTGAAAGAGAAAACTCATGAGAACTTCGATTCACCCAACTGTCCAAGTCAACTTCTGCACCTCCGAGCCCCCTTGATGTGTTGCTGACAAGACAGAATCGCTGTCCACAAGTTAGCGACCTTGGTGAAATACAAAGAGAACAAAACCATACCAATCGAAACCTGATTGAATCTCCTTCGAATTTGAGATCCTGCATCCATCCGAAGTTGCCTTCACGCAAATCAAGCTGCGAAGCTCTCAAAGCGCTACTGACATTCACTCTTTTCTAGCCTGGAGGACTATCAAAGGGCTATCATTGAAGTGATCTCCCACCAATGCCACGCAACGGGCGTGACACGTTGGCGACAATATAATTGCTTCCAGATACACTATCAGACGCCTCATAGGCTTTGGCTGAGAGTGAAAGAGAAAACTCACGAGAACCTTGACTCATCCAATCGTCCCAGTCGATTTCGGCACCTCCGAACCCCCTTGACGCATTGCTGACAAGACAGAGCCACTGTCCACAGGTCAGCGACCTTGGTTAAGTACAAAGAGAACAAAATTGTACCAATCAACACTTGATTGAATCTCCTTCAAGATCCTGCATCTGAAGTTGCCTTCACACAATTCAAGCCACGAAGCTCTCAAAGGGCTACCGACATCCACCCTTTTCTAGCCCGTAGGACTATCAAAGGGCTACCATTGAAGTGATCTCCAAACACCACGCAACGGAAGTGATGGGCCGGTGACATGATATCGATATGAGAACTGTATCCAGATACCCTGTCAGATATGCCAAAAACTTTGGCTGGAAGTGCAGGAGAAAAACTGGGCAGACCTTAGAGGCCATCCAATCATCCGGGTGCATATGTTGATGCTACCCTGACAGGGAGAATCCCTGTCCCATCAGTCAGCGACCTGATCTGAATTGTGGAGGGGACTGAATCTTACCAATCGTCCGTTCGAATCACCCTCTGACAACCCAGATCTCGAGCTGCTTGGGCAGGTTGTCAAATTAATCAGAGACACAATTTCCAATGAAGCTTCACAGAATCAAAGGTGAGAGGGCCTTTGAAGATGAACTGGACAGATGGCACCAGGTTGACGTTTCAATTCCGGCAATTCGCCTGACGAGGGTAGCTGTGGCGGCAATTGGTGCTTCCATATCTGAGATCTGAGCTGACACACGACTCCTTTCTTGTCGTCAAAGGCTTCATAACAAAGAGTTTCAGGAATGTTCATGCACATGCATCAATATCAAGCAGGGGAATCTCCAATTTCCTGCACCACATTGCACTCCATACTCTGTGGCTGACTATGTGACCATGCTAATCTTCACCTCTCCCAATCGCGAGATCGATCATGCCTCTCTTCACGATCCCTGCTCGACATTATCACCTCCGGTCGCTTGAGCTACACGCTATTATCACATCAAGGTTCACATTCCCTATGTAGTCCTTTGTATGCTCTTCCCTTTCTCCACTCTCCCACTCCAAATAATTCTCCTGCTAGTATAAACACCCCATGTCATGTACCAATGGTCCCCATTATTTGAAACCCAGGTACTTTTACACTGTTCACTCTTGACATCACAAGGACTCTCTATCTTGAAGTTCCAGTTCTATCTTCGACATCTCACCATGCTCAAGCTGGTACACCTTCATGTTATCCTGACAACACACTCGAATGCTGTAAGTCTGACAGTTATATTACTTCACTGAATGGGACCTGATCTGGTGACCATTACAAGTTCTATTCTAGAAAATGCGATTCATGGGACCAGTCCTGCACCCCTTCAGGGCAGTATGAGTAAAAGGTGATGCCCTCTGTCTCATTTATTGGGCCATACAGGCTCATGATCATGCCGGCCCATCTTATCCAGGTTATGTCTTTCTCGCCCACTGGTCAAACAAAGGTGTGTATTCTACAGAGTGTTCCATGCAAGTTTCGTACTAATTGTGAGAATCTACCACAAACAATAGAGTACTTGGATTCCACCTGCCTCTTTTCTCCCTCCCCATTGAACTGCTCCAATTCGTTGCAACCATGGCTGACAAATGTGTCAATTTGTTCAGATTTATGTGAACCTGCAAATACCTTTTCTACAGCCTCCTCCCTAATCTGTTTGCCTGGATTGGGGTTGAGCCTCTTTATGCCCAAAAAATCGACTGGGAAGAGGGGACTGCTGGGACGGTGACCATTCATACCCGTGATGCTGGTCTCGTAGTCGACTCCCTTTGTCTCACTTCCGTCTACACCATCCAAAGGTTGAACCTTCACATTAACATAGCCACACTACCCTTGGCTTCCAACTTTATCCACCTCCTCGACAGCATCATGTTCGCCACCGAGATTTCAGTCGTGGTCAAGGGTGTTGACACCAGTCACTGGTCAGACCCTGACCTGCTCTCACTCCTCGATGTTGTATCTAGCCAGTGGAACCAAAGCCTGGGGATCTATCTATCCCATTATTATATCTCCATCAAAGTGGAGTTTCCACCAGATACTCTTCTTGGAGATATGGAGTCCTCGTTTCCACCTCTCGACCTGCACAGCATCATGGATCTGTATGGGGAATACAGTCCATCCCGAAACATCTCATTCGACTGCTCTTTCTACCCCTCCAGGATGTCCAGCCCATCATGCCCCAGAACATACCTCAGTTTAATGGGAATAGATGTCGATCCCATTGGGTGGGAGTTATTCCTTGCCAATTTCCATGTCCTTGGACTGGTTGACCTCAACATCATATCAGATGGTCTGATGTACGAGGATCTACTGAAGTTCCTAGTGGCACACCCTCACCTCACCTCACTCGCCGTTGCGCCCAAGCCGGCCCTTCAGATCAACCATCCGAATATCTCACTTTTACATCCTGCCCTACTCCCAAATATAACTCGCTTCAGATCCTCCCCAGAATCACTTTGCGCTATCCTTTCCCACATTGGCATGCCCTGCTTATCCTCTCCAGAATTCAATATCTTCTGCCCATCGACAGAAGATGCGGATGCCCAGCTTCAAGCAGTCGTTCAAGTTCTGCAGAAATCAGTTCCCATAGTCAGGTCCATCTTCACCTTCAAATCGGAATTACATGGTAGATTGTTCTTTGAGGCTGCTTCCCAAGGGATTCAGATGACAGAGCTGGGACAGACAGCCTGTGATATTACTCTATGGATGTCCACATGGGGAGCGAAGGGTGTTTTTGTAAGTCATCTGCATTTGCTCTGTTCTCATCTTCGCTCACGACTGCCTAGGCTGCTGTTCCTTTCCTGGCACTCTTCCCTGGGCTATGTAACCTTGGGATTCACTGTGATCAGTTATCTTTCGAACATGAGGGCATCCGCAAGTTGTTGGAGACGTGTAGTGGCCTCTGTGGTCTGTCCATAAACACTCGTTGGCAAAGCACCAGTTCCCTGGTTGTGGGAAATTCTTCATGATTCCTATTCAATCCACCGAAATTCTTCCTATGTAAATCTCTAGCTATCTATAACGCTTGCTCTGGAATTGTTTCAAACCTATGTTCAGTGTTCGGGCATAGTCCTAGCTGGTGTTCAATATGTAGACTGTAACTAACAAGGGTAGCCACACGAGGAAATTCATTTGTCTGTTCTCCACCAACTCCTCTGCTTTGCAAAGTTGCGGTACTGGCTGTCAACTCAACATGTCCAGTTGCTCTGCAGTCCGAATTGAGCCACTGCTGGTCACCGTCCCATTGATTCTGTTGCTGTTGCCTATCCTCCATTACACGGCAATGATCGCTGGAGATGGTATGTAGCCACTCCCTGATGGCGCTCGATGCCAATATAAATGAAAAAAGTTCGTTAATGCCTGTTTGTGGGCATGGTGGGAACAATCTGGGGGGAATGGTATTACAACATTCAGCATTCAAGGACTGCCCTGCAGCAATGTGTATTGATCTGTAGACAACCAGCTCCTAAATATGTCAGCGCCTTCCTTCGTTGGCTACATCGCAGGTGGTAAGTGAGGAGAGGTACTCAGTGATAATTATGTGCCTATGAGATTCAAGTCCCTTTTTCTTTTCGCATCCCTTATAGGTTGATATGGTCCACTTTGTAACCCAGCTTGGCTCGCCAGAAACTTGAATATGCAGGAAGCGATCGTGCAGGAAGGGGTGGGAGTGACCATTTGCAACTGAGATCCACCTTCGGTCACCCATGTAGAGCCAAACCTGCTGGTCTACCTGGTGTTTGCGGAGGTAGAGATCACCCAACGTGGGCAGCTGTGAACATGGTCCAGGATGGTCGACTGGGCCTTCTCCATTGGACAGATGCCACCTGACCTTCTCTGGATGACTACGAATACTACGCTCAAAAAAGGTGGCCTCCTCTGGGACGGCTGGAAATATTGGAAGAGGTGTAGGAGAGTGTGGAGAACGTTTAGGAGAGGGAGCACAAGGGTGGCTATGTGAAATTTGTGAGCAGCCCATGTAGAGAGATCAGGATGGTGGGGTGGTGAAACACACGGTAAACTCATGAATTGCGAGTTTGCATCATTATCTGATGGCACAGGTGTTTCTTGTTCAATCAAAGCATCATTCAGACCAACGGAAGCTGTAGAATCCAGTTCTGTTTCACGAAGATTATGTATGCGTTGAACAGAGCGCCTGCGGCGATCCCTAACCTTAGCTGCAGCCGGGGTATGACTGGAAACAACAGTCAGACCGCAATCTGGGACCAACACTGATGCCTTACTTAGCGACAGCAACTGTGCAAGGAGGGCGAGCATGTTGAGCACGAAGAAACAGGTAGGATGGTTGCATTGTTGTATAATCCTACACATATGTTAGTGGTGGAGAGGGACTTGGGGTGAGATAAGTAAAATATGTCTTGCTCAACGATCAGGGCTGGAAAGGTATTCTTTCGGCAATGACAGATGACAAGTCCCTCAGGGACACTTTTGCACAATGCACCAGTCGTGATAGTTTGTAACTGAGGGCCAGCAAATAGGGGGCAGTGTTTGGAGGTCCAGGCGAATGGCTAACCTACTGTCCACGTATGGGCTGGCCATGAAGACGGAGGCACCTAAGACATTGAGAGAAACGAGAACAACCAGAGGTGGTTTTCAGGAGAGGAGAGTCTTTGAATTTCGAAATGATGCGTATTCAGTTATGAGTCAGAAATCATAGGTGGGCTGTACTGGGCATGTCGAAAACACCTGACATTGCTGGAGTTCGGCTGCATCTGGACACATGGATCAAGATGTCTTCAAACTGCTTATTACTGAGGTGATACCAATGATGAAGGTAAATCATGCAACATAATAAGTAGTTGTACAAAAGAAACTAATGCGTTCTATGAGTTCAGATGGGCTGATCCAGTGACCACCTGCATATCGGTTGGGCTGTATTTGACAGCCAATCTAAGGGAATGTTCACTCAGCCAACGATAGTCACAAGGGATCAGCATGTGCACACACTCCCTAATTTCTGGATGGACTGATAGGTCGATGCACCGGTTTATGAATTCCAGTGAGGCATAGCAAAGTTGATCTGTCAACCACCTGGGGTCATAGCATTCAAGGGGCAAATTCTCTACCACTGCTCTACTGCTATTCTTGGATAAGGGAATCTGAAGGTGGGGCCATTGTGGTGTGTTGTCATGGGGGTGGTACTGATCATAAAGGTTCAAAGAATCCAGCAATTGGAGAAGGTTAGTTATTGCAAAGGCTCACCATGGTTTCTTGATAATGTGGTGTTTTATACCTGGAGCCACGTTGCCACCATCCGATTTATCAGAACTCATCCCATTGGTTCCTAGCATCTCAAGGAGAGCAGGAAGATTGGGAGGTAGTTGATCTCAGTAGTTTGTTGCAGCTGAAATTCGCTGGGAGAAGACCTAAAATAACGAGCTTAAGTGAGCTCAGATCAGGGAAGATATAACAGGAGAAGCTCACTTGGTTTTTTCAGCTGGCTCGCCGGTACTTCCTGTCTGCCTCCACTAACAGTTCCCCTTCATCCTCAATTTGGGCATTCCAGCAGGCTTGCAGGAACTGAAGATGGTTCAAGAACAACCCAGCGACATCTACAGCTGACGAGGAAGTAGCAGAGTATTTGTGGAGAAAATCAGCTGCAAACACTTGTGCAGCCAATAAATTCCAAGGGCAGTTGACACGGTCGGCCAGATCAACCAAAAAGTTACTGGGGGAACAGCAAGGACCAGAATCTGGTTTGAACCCTGCCAACTGCTTATCAGTTGGCAACATTGATTCGGAAAAATCCATCTGGGCTGAGTGGTGCATAAGGACACGGGCATGGTGCTGTATCAAGCCCTGTTCATACACAACAAACTCAAAAGGGTTGCTCTCAGTGGTTGGAATAGGTCAAGGACGTACAGCCATATTATTCCCATCTTCTCTTTCTGTGTGCAGTGTCAGGCGCGCGAAGAGTGCTTGTGAGTTCTGAGATGAACCCTCAGGCTATTCATGCGCTGCTCCAGGTCAGTCTTTAGACCGGGAGACTTAGAATTCAGGAGCAAATGTGATTCTCAGATACTGTGTGAGGTAATATTGATCCTGGGATGCTTCTGGCGATCAAATTGAAGCTTCTATTGATTAACTCGAGTGTACTGTGCTACTGAGTGATTTCTGGTACAAATATATGGGTTTTGAGTGGTTTTCTGCTGCTGGCAGTGGGTAAGAATTGTAGGTGGAAGCTGCTGGTGGATTAGGTGAGTAATCTGTACTCTACTACAGGCTTAAATACCCTACATGATCGACTGTGCAATAAATATGAGAAAATAGATCGAAAATAGAATAAATGTCTTTGTCCAATAACAACCCTTGCCAGATGGGAAGATCAAGTCCAGCTCCTGATGGCTGTGTTGTGCATAGGTTTCTGCAGTATAAACGCAGCCTTGGCATAGCCAGGAGGTAGCCGCAGTGACAGTCCTCTGGATTTTTGGAATGATCTGGGTCTGATTGTTTGATATGGTATGCCTAGGTTAACTTGGGCCATGTGGGGTGACATCATTAGTCTGGATGTGTCTCTTGCCATGTGGGATGAGGTCATAGGCCTGGAAGGATTCTGTGAGGTTGTTGTATTGGTTCCTTGGTTTGATGTGTGCTTGCCGCTTGTCGCTATGTTGTTTCTTGGCCTGTTATTCTGCATCT
>KL197742.1:252133-263296 GCA_000697665.1 Jaapia argillacea MUCL 33604 | reverse complement strand
AGAAGTTCGTAATTCACGTAATTTAGAACAATCTAACTATAGAAGTGGTCTGGAGCGAGAATCACTCCAAACCTTTTTTCCTGATGAGGTCAACCTCTTCTTCCATGTCATCAATGTCCACCCCAGCAATAGAACTGGATGGGCAAGGAAGAGAACAGTTAGAATAACAGAGGTGGACGATTAGTTTTTACAGATACACCTTACCAAACTTGACGAATGACTTTCTCCTGGTAGCTGGCGATCCAAGTTGGAACATGGTCTTGAAGAGCGGTAATGTAACCAATGTGGCCATAATATCTATCAGGATATGGGTTGGTTAGCTACACCAGTGGAAAGAATGAGAACACTTACTTCTTCCTCCACTTGATGTCAGAAAAGTTCTCCTTCACCAATTTGCCTCCTTCCCACTGTTTCAAAGACGCTTCCAGCTGATAAGGTGTCGCCAAAAAAAGTCAACTTAGTGAGTGGGTGAGAAGACAAAGGAAAGAGCATATGCAAGTCAAGATCAAAGCCAGAAGGGGAATAGGAAGGGTTTTGAACTTCTTGATGTACCTGAAACCTTCACTTTTGACGGTATTGAACCATTGCTTGCGTAGGGTGGTCAGGATGGCATCATGGCTCAAGGGTAGTAGGGTGTTCACAGCCCCTCCACCCGCCTGGACTGGTGGTTAGTAGATGCAATGAGAATAAGAAAGAGAAACACACACATCATCAAAAGTAATTTCTCCAAAGGCGAAATGACACTTCCCTTCTCCCAGCAGCCACTTCACTCTGGCCTTGATGCCCCCTTCTCCAATCAACCCAGGAATGTTATACTTATCCATGAGCTCATCGGTCTTGCTCTTCACCTCCCCCCTCATCTGAGCAGCACCCTTCCAAACCTTGTTGTCATCAGCATAGAAAGATTTAAAGGTGAAAGAAAGGATGTACATAAAGAATCATGGTCTCCTTCAACACCTCATCTTTCCTCACCTTATCCCACTCTGCTTGTAGTCCTGGACTGGTGGCAGCCACTCTGGACAATGCCTCCTCGCAGACTGTATCTCTATTAGTCTCCACATCTGGAAAGGCGTCCTCAGTGGAGATGAAGATGCGGAAGTGAGTGTGACCTAGGCAAGCAAGTCAAAGAGAGGCGCCTTCAAAGTCACTCTTTGTCACTGTGGGCCTCTTGCCTCCACCAACGTCAGTCGCTCCCTTATTGGACTTTCTACCCCTCTGCTCCTTCACATCCTTCTTCTTCTTCCTCTTCTTATCCTCCTCACCATCTGACCTAGAGTAGAACTACATGAGATTGTAGACATCAGTATCAGAGCTGGTGTTGGTCAGATGAAAACAAAGATACTCACATCATCATCAAAGTCGACAACATTACCCTTCAACTTCGCCTCAGCTTCTTCCTCAGCTTCCTCCTCTTCCTCCTCTTCACCTCCAGAAGCTTGAGAAGGAGCAGCAGCTGCAGGGCTGTTTGTGAATGAAGCTTCATGCTCTTCTTCTTGAGGATCAGGGCCAGGAGCAGCTAGAGTCACAGTTAAACGAATAAAAACAAGAAGCATAATACATCCTTGACATACCACCAGCAGGTTTAAAGGAGCGCACCAAACCCTCCTCTTCCTCATCAAGGTCAACAAGAGGTGGTGCTGATGAACCAGACCTGAGACACTTGGGTGGAGGCTGGTCGGATTGATGACTCTCCCCCTCCTCCTCCTCGACAATGGCAGCACTACACTTTTGAATGGCTAAAATGGAAACATTCAGCTCATGGTAAAGACACTAAGCAGAAAAGTAGATAGCTACCAAGTAGAGTTTGAGCGTCAGTCTCTTCCTTCCTCTTCTTGAGCTCCAAAAACAAAGCGAGATCCTCTCTACTCAAAGTATGAGAGTGACCAGGAGTTGTGGACCTAGACGATGTAGCAGGGGTAGAGGACTTAGCTCTGCTCTTTGAAGAAGGTGCTGGAGAGGCAGCAGAGGATTCAACATCATCTTGAACTGTTTTGTTTCGAGGCCTGGGCTTTGGACGTGGTGCCTTGGGAGGAGATGGAGGAGGAGATGGCACTTTACCAGAAGAACGTGTGGCTTTTTTGGGACCAGCAGCGCTCTTTGACTTAGCAGAACTAGGGGCTTTCTTTCGAGTAGACATTAAAGAATAGAGAGAGGGAAGTAAAACGAAAAGAGGGTGGAAGAGAGGCCTGAGCAAAGAGGAAAGACACTTCAAAATAATATAGGGTGGAACATGCAGGAGAGGTGAGGCGAAGAAGCAATCCGTATTCCCTTTCTAAATTCTGGCATTACTAAAGAAACTAAGCTGAAAAGTGTAACGACATAAAACTTCAACTCTAATCTAAGTCATGAATTGATTGTCCTGCCAGCCATTCCTATCTCTCTTCCACTGCTCAAACGCTCCATCTGCATGCAGGACTACAGAGCCCCTCTTTCCTTCAAAATGCAAGTTGAAATGAGTGAGGAAATCAGAGCAGAAAATAACACTGGCAACAGGGCGTGTTCTAATCACCACACCAATCTCCTTGACACACAGCTCCCCTCTTTTGTGAGGTGCCCAAGCCACAACAACACAAACCCCAATGTCCTTGCTATCTCTGTGACCGTTGGTGGCAACATCAAGGTTCAACACTAGCGAGGACATGGGATAGACAGGGGACATGTCGTCCAATGGTAGCAGCTCACAGTATTCAGATAGGGTTTTGAAATCTTTCGGAAAGAATCGTTGTATCTAGTAGGGTAGTAATTGAATACCAAGACCAAGATAGAGTCAAAGACAGACTTACCAGAGCTTCCTCCCAACGGAATAGGTCTGCTAAGACATTACAGACATTCCGATAGATGACCGAATATTGATGAGTTTCAACAGATAGTCTGGGAACCATCTGAGTATAGTTTGTGTGCTTGACATTAACCTTCTTGGCTTGCAAAGGGTGGAGGGTGGGAGGCGCTTCATGACCCTACAGAGAAAGTAAGTCTTCAAGGTTTTATAAGGGGGAAAAAACCACTCACTTGAGTGCTATGATGATTGTAGTTTGAACAGTGAAAGCTGACATATCTATGGTTGATACCTAGCAGAGATGTGTCCATATGGGTGAGGGGGTCTCGATCTCCAAAGGCACAGGACATGTTGGCGTCCATGTTGGAGCATATCCCTTCTGGAGTTCCAGTACACACAAGAAGTAGGGTATCACCATATTTATCCAGGATTTGCACCACCTGGCTACTCAAGGACCTTTTAAGATTTTGAGGGGAAGGACGCCAAGAAGAGATACATACTTTGGAAACATCTCCTCAGAAATGACGACATAACCATCAGTGAGCTTTCTTCCTCCAGCAAAATGGGTTTTAAACTGAGCCAAGACCCTCAATCAGAATGCAAGACGACTAATACAGAAAAATCATTGATGACTCACCCATAATTCAAGATCTTCAATACTCATAGGTTCATAAGCCATCTCTGCTAGACACCTTTCACCCTCAGTCCAGGAGTAGGCATCTGAAGAGTCTTTAGGAACTGGACAGGTGGAGTTGACCTCCAACTTTGGATCAAAGTCAATTTGAATAGTAGTAACTCTCATGGTCTCAATCCTTTCCTTTCTTTCCTCTGCCAGCTGCTCTGCAAGAGTAGAAGGATGACAATGTGGTTGAAGGGGTGGAATGTCATTTGGTAGAAAGAAAGTTGATTCAGAGGAGGCTGGCCAAATAGGAGACCGTATTAATGGATAGTGCGGTAGGCGAGGCCACAGGCAACTACGAGGCTTAAGCTGAAAGTTCCTAGACTATAGTTAGCATCAAGAAACTGAGATAAGGAGATGAGACTGACCTGTAACTGAATAGATCAAAGATTGAGTCAGATGTGGAAAAACAATAGGCGGGAATGCTAGGTGTCTCGAACATGTCCTGGGGAATAATGGAAAAGAGAGTGGCTTGGATGTTGAATGGGATGGACTTGATGAGGATGTTGATGATTGGTATAATACAATTCACAATCAATTGTCCCATAGGTTGAGCTTCTCCAAAGACAGCAGTTAGTAATGAGAGCTAAACAGAAGTAGAAGATCATACCTTTATCTGGATCCCTCAATGCATTTGCCAGCTGATACATGGTATCCCTGCTAAGCGACTCAAACTGATACTTTATATTGAAGCAAACTATAATGAATAGGATACAGAGCATCCCTGCCTAAAAGTTAATATAAGAAGCAGGAACTGTTGGAATGAAATTACCTCCTCCTGATATACAAGCATAACTTGCGCCACACCTCACCCACTTGCTAAAAACATGATAAGTTGGGCGAGCAGAGTCTTCTTGGGTATGATTGTCGTAAACATCCTGGCTTGTCCTACAGGGAAAGTGACCCATGGTCCGACAACCAGCACCTTCCTCTAGAATACTAGGAAAGGAAGACATCAAACATTAAGTATAATTTAAACATTCCTCAGGTAAAAAACTAACCTCTGAACAGCCGCTTTCAAACGAATGTAAGCCAACACACTCCTCATGGTAGCATCCCACAACCCCCTCTCCATATCTACACAAAGGCCGACAATGTCAGAAACATTGCTTCCTTCATTGGCTTCCCTCAAATAAGACGCCCCATCAACAGTGTGAATCACCCCATCCATCCATCCATCCTTTCCTCCCACTGAACAGCAAAGCCCTGCAACATTCCTGATAAAACTTCCAGCAGGCTCCGACAACACCATATGGGAATTCACTGCCTCCCACACTGCTGGCACCTGTTGCTGAGCCCCCCTCTTACACTTCTTTCTAAGCTCTGTGGGTGGGTCCCCACCTTGTATACGAGCCGGAGGTCCTCAGTCGTAAGGTGCATAAGGTTCGTAACATGGGTTGACTCCAGCAGATCTGTGGACCAGGGAAGATGAGTGGGCGTGGGTGTTGTTGGGTGGGTTGGAAAGCCTCCAAAGTTGTTGAGGGTCTCCTAGTAGCAATTAGATGTCAGTAAAGGTGTTTCAGCTTAAGTGAGATTTCCCTCACCTTGAGGAGAGGAGACATCCTCAGAAGCAGCCTCTGAAAGCTTCTTCAAAAGAGGTAATACTTCAGAGGGGTTAGGAGCTCCCTCCAAATGATACAACCCTTGAACAACTCTCAACAATCTTTGCAATTCCTCAGGAGTGAAATTGCAACCATGTCTCGGGGTTGGTGATGGGTTTGGAAGCGCCATGGAGTAGTTGATGGTGAGGGAGGGAAAGTGTAGTGTGTGGCGACCAAGAAGGTTGAACTTAGAGTTGATGAAGGGAACATTGAACTCCTGGCGTCGGTGAGGAGAAGCCCCAGATAGATGTTATGAATGGCAAACACAACGATTGGGAACCGAATGAGGAAGCGAACGTTGGATGTCCTGGTGAGGAACCAAATGCCGAATGTCCTGGCATTGGCAAAGAAAAGAGATGGACGTTGACAATGCAAGTGTCAAACGTCAAGGAGTAGGGAGTAGGGAATAGGACTTGAGAGGCGAACAGACACCTAGTTGCTGCATCGTCGAGGAGGTTGTGGATACGGATGTTGACAGCGCAAGCACCGAACGTCGAGGGAGCAGGGAATGGGACTTGCATGTGAGGGACCGGTGAATGAACGCCTTGTTGTTGCATTGTCGAGGAGGTTGTGGATACGGAATTTGACGGTGCAAGCACCAAACGTCGAGGGAGCGGGGAATGGGACTTGCAAGGGAGCAGGCGAATGAATGCCTTGTTGTTGCATTGTCGAGGAGGTTGTGGATGCGCAAGTGCAAGCGTCGAACGTCGAGGGAGTGGGGAATGGGACTTGCAAGGGGCAGGCGAATGAACACCTTGTGGTTGTGTTGTCGAGGAGGACTTTGACAGTGCGAATGTCGAACGTCGTGCTGCGTCGTCGAGGAGGTTGTGGATACGGATGTTGACAGCGCAAGCACTGAACGTCGAGGGAGCAGGGAATGGGACTTGCATGCAAGGGACCAGCCAATGAACACCTTGTTGTTGTGTTGTCGAGGAGGTTGTGGATGTGGATATTGACAGCACAAGCATCGAATGTTGAGGGAGTGGGGTATGGGACTTGTGAGGGGTAGGCGAATGAATGTCTTGTTGTTGCGTTGTCGAGGAGGTTGTGGATGCACAAGCGCAAGTGTCGAGTGTCGAGGGAGTGGGGAATGGGACTTGCGAGGGGCAGGCGAATGAATGCCTTGCTGTTGCATCGTCAAGGGGGTTGTGGACACGGAAGTGAACAGCGCAAGCGCCGAACGTTGAGGGAGTTGGGAATGGGACTTGTGAGGGGCAGGCAAATGAACGCCTAGCCACTGTTCGTCAAGGAGTTGCAAGGGGAGAGATCTAATTACAATGGTGAGATGAAGACTACACCAAGAAGTGATATTATTGCTTACCTCGGGAGTGAGTTCCCATACACCCAAAATACCAATGCAGCGAGTGCGTTCGTTCTCTGCAGTTTGCGGACGTTGACAGCGCAAGGGTCCCACGGCGTCCAACGTCAACGTGTGGGGAATGGGGCTTGAGAGGTGAATGGACACCTAGTTGCTGTGTCGTCGAGGAGGTTGTGGATATGGAGAGGGTGAATGAACACCTAGTTGTTGCATCGTCAAGGAGGTTGTGGATGCGGAATTGGATAGTGTAAGTGTTGAACGTCGAGGGAGTGGGGAACGGGACTTGCAAGGGGTGAATGAACGCCTAGCTGCCGTTGGTTGAGGAGTTGCGAGGGGATCTATCCAAAATGAAGATTACAGATGAGCTGGAGACTACACCGAGAAGTGACATTTTTGCTTACCTAGGGAGTGAGTTCCTGTGCACACAAAATACCAATGCAGAAGCAGGAGCATTTGTGCACTGCAGTACTTGCTGAGCCAAGAGCAAAGACGACCTGGAGCACACGAAGGGATAATTTGCTCTGTGGGAGTGTGGCCAGAAGGAGCAGGATCGAGGATCGAGTCTGTTGGTAAATGAGTGCTGAGATAAATGAAAGGTGTGCACTCTGCAGGGCAGGAACACGTCGAGGTCAAGGTGTTCTCAAGGCAAGTGGAACTTAGGAAGGTGGCAAATAATTGGAATGCACGGCCCTCGCTCCCATGCCGCTACCGAATGGAAAAGTAGACCGTGCATTTCTGTTACTGTGGAACTGAGGCAATCTCAGACTCTTTGGGCCTTTGACCTTTGACCTTTGTCCCTGATCCTCCTACTAGGCCATCTTTTGCTACTGGGTTTGCTTTGGGTCTCTTGCTCTACTTTGAACCCAACTTTCCCACTTGCCGAGACTTAGATTTTTACCTCTGCTCTGTTGTAACTGACTATCTAGCTTATTATTCTGATCTCCAACAAGCCCTCCACTAGACACACATTCGAACTTCACATCTGACCTTGAGAATATGCAAAGATGCAACATCCAGTACTTAATCAAGAACAATCTCGGACATGTCCCGCATGTGATACAGTTTTTCGCACCATTGGAGGTATGCACTCCCACTTGTCCCAAGCTAAGAAATGTGCTTGGTATTGTAAGGGGAAGAACAGGGCTTTTGAGGAGGAGGAGGATAATACGATGAATAGTTTGGAGATGGAATGGCAAAGAATGGATGAAGGTGGGATTGGGGATCCTGGTGATGATGGAGATGAACAGGACGGTGATAGACATGGGGATGGGGATGGGGAGGACGAAGAGATGCAGGCAGGTCCTTCTCAAGGGAGATTTGGGGAGGATAAAGATGATGATAGGTTTATTGTGGAGTGTCCAAATGCTGGGACTGTGATAAGGATGGAGGGGACGCTCCATGAGAGATGGAGGAGGAGGTTTGGAGGAGTTGGTGTAAGGGAGGAGATGGAGATGTGTCAATGGATGGGGGAGAAGGGGACAATCCATTCATTCCTTTTGCTTCAGAGTTAGATTGGAGAGTGGCGAAGTGGGCAATCCAGGAGTCTCCTGGTAAAGGATCTTTTGATCGTCTATTAGCTATCCCTGGTGTGAGTCATTACAACTATCTTCTGGCCTGTTTTCTGACTGCCCTCCTCAGGTTAAGGAGAGACTTGGCCTATCCTACAGAGATGTACGAGGAATAGAGAAAATTGTTGATTCCATACCCGATCGAGCTCCATGGCTGGAGCGCACCATCATTCTATGGGACAACCCAGATGACAAGCATCTTATACAGTACTGAGACATGGTCACCTTAATCCGAAGCCTTTTCGCCAACCCTGCCCATGCCAAAGAAATGAGATTTGTGCCATTGAGGGTGTATAGCGACAGGAGCATGGATAACAGGATATATAGTGAGATGTGGACAGGGAAGTGGTGGAATGCAGTTCAAGTGAGTACTTAAACATTCTTCTCTCTCCATTTCTAGGAACATAGCAGCTCACTTATGACCTGTAGACTGTGCTACCCAAAGGAGCAACCTTAGCGCCCATCATCGTTTCCACCAACAAAACTCAACTTACCCAATTCTCGGGATCCAAAAGTGCCTACCCAGTATACCTTACTATTGGAAATCTACCTAAATCCATCCAACGCAGACCCTCTGAAAACAGCACTGTCCTCCTCAGCTATCTTTCTTCAGACAAGATAAACACTTCTCATCTATCCAAGGCAGAGAAGAAGGCGAAGATGCAGAGATTGTTTCATGAGTCAATGAGAACGATCCTGGAGCCGCTAAGAGAGGCAAGTGTGAAAGGGGTGGAGATGGTGTGTGGGGATGGAAAGGTCAGGATGGTCCATCCTGTTCTCACCTCATACATTGCCAACTACCCCGAGCAGTGTCTCGTCAGCTGCACCAAGAGCGGAACATGCCCCAAATGTGATCACCCACATAAGGACCTACAGAACGCCACCCCTGGAGTTGCACAGACCCCCGAGACTACATTGGGGACAATTCATACCACTCAACAAACCACTACCAGTAGAACTGAGTTCTCCAAGCTATGTATGGAGAAAGACGTCTCTGGCTGCATTCATAAACCTTTCTGGGAGGGCTTTCCATTTACCGACATTCACCAATCCCTAACGCCAGATGTCCTTCACCAACTCTACCAAGGAGTCTTTAAGCACTTGGTCACTTGGTGCCAGAACGCCATGGGAGCTCCAGAACTGGATGAGAGGTTACAACGCCTTCCACCCACCTATGGTACTCGTCACTTCAAGAACGGTATCTCTGCACTGTCGCAGATCTCAGGTTCGGAGAGGAAGGATATGGCAAGAGTATTACTTGCATGCTTGGTCGGCAAGGTGCCCCAGTCAGGCATTATCGCCTGCCGTGCTCTCTTGGACTTCATCTATCAAGCTCAGAATCCCACTCATGACGACACCACCCTCGGTTACATGAGAGACGCTCTCAATACCTTCCACACCCACCGCCAAATCTTCATCACCCTGGGCATATGAAAGGACTTCAATATACCAAAATTTCACTCTCTTCTCCACTACATCACGGTGATAAGAAACTTTGGTATGACCGATAACTACAACACCAAAATGTTTGAGTGCCTCCACATCGACCTCACCAAGGACGCCTGGCGTTCAACAAACCACAAGGACAAATGTCCCCAAATGGTCAAATGGGTCGCTCGCCAGGAGAAAGTCTCATCCTTTGATGGATATATATCCTGGATGGAAAGATTGTGCTCTCGTCAGGCCAACTCTTCAAACCTCCCAATCTTGCGCAATAAAGAAGGTTCACCAATCAAATTGACCAAGCGCCCACACTCTCCCAATTGCCTGTTGGACAAGATTGAGCGAGACCACTCAGCTCCCGGCCTTAGACGAGACCTGACAAAATACCTAGCGACTCTCTCTGCAATCTCTCCCACCCGCTATACGCTTCCTTTCGAACATCTTGATGTTTATCACAACGTCAAATTCTCACCTCCAGAGCTTCACGACCAGAAGGAAGAGAGGGATATTATCAAGGCTCACCCTACAATCAAGAAAAAACCTGCACGTTACGATACTGCAATCCTGATTGTTGACGACGAAGCAGAATCTACTGGTTTGCAAGGTAAGATCATCTTCCTTCTGAATACATCCTTATAACTCCCACTAAATTCTTGTTAGGTACAAGAGTGGGGAGGGTGCGCTGCATTTTCAAACTTCCTTCAAAGGTTTGGGACGAATCCTGCCACGACCATGTCACTGCTCCAAAAGAATGGCCAGCTGAGCCCTTGGCTTACGTCCAGTGGTACAGCAAGCTAAAACTTGTCGCGGATCCAAACCACATGATGTATGATGTGAGTAAACCTGCCTTGCGATCTGACGGTTCTCCTCCTGGTGAGGTAGTGAAGGTTGCAGATATTCGTCAGAGCTGTCAATTGGTTCCCAAGTTTCCTAAGACTTTGAAGGATACACCAGAGGCGTCCTGGAACACAAACAATGTTCTTGACCTTTGCAGTTCCTTCTTTGTCAATAATTGGACTTCTTTATACTCATATCAATCCATCTGGTGAACTATGGACGCTATAGAATTACTGGGTTCAATCTGTAGTAGTCTGGAGTTCTCTATAATCTGAGGAACAGAAGCGCCTTCCTGTCAATGGCGCTTATAGTGATGTTTTTCCAGACGTCTCAAAAAAACTTGTCTTTAGAGTTCTTTTCCAGAATTTTGAGAAATCCAGAACGCTCTAGATTCTGGGAAAGGTGAAATTTTGCCTAATTTAGAAGGATCTATCTATAGAAGCGGTCTGGACTGCTTCTTGCTCCAAACCTTTTTTCCTGATGTATGGACAGACATGGCTGTCATATTGGAAGGCATCCCAAGCTTCACCATGTTGAGTATTAGTCTACACAAGAAGGAAGATCAGTAACAAGGACTGGAGATGACAAAAACAAAACACTAACAACACTAACCTTGCCCATGAAGATGACATCACCAACCCCATCACAAGGTCTCCTGTTATCAGGTAATGTCCCAGGTTGCATACCTGAACCCTTCCAATCAGCTGTATTTCTATGCTTTTCATATCTTCCCTCAATCCCTACTCCAGCTCTTTTTCCCATCACCCAGAATAGTCTACAAAGCCTCTATACCAAATCATCTATAGGTGTCACCCCATCATCTCAGTCTTTGTGGCATAGTTGTTCCCCTTTGTTACTTCTGAAATGCTTGATTATGCCATCCAGTTTGAACCTCTGGACAGCCCTCAGAGACCTAAAGGTGCTAATGTTTGAAGGAAGCT
>KL197742.1:241605-252039 GCA_000697665.1 Jaapia argillacea MUCL 33604 | reverse complement strand
TCTTGACATTTATCACAACGTCAAATTCTCACCTCCAGAGCTTCATGACCAGAAGGAAGAGAGGGGTATTATCAAGGCTCACCCTACAATCAAGAAAAAACCTGCACGTTACGATACTGCAATCCTGATTGTTGATGATGAAGCAGAATCTACTGGTTTGCAAGGTAAGATCATTGTCCTTCTGAATACATCCTTATAACTCCCACTAAATTCTTGTTAGGTACAAGAGTGGGGAGGGTGCACTGCATTTTCAAACTTCCTTCAAAGGTTTGGGATGAATCTTGCCACGACCATGTCACCACTCCAAAAGAATGGCCAGCTGAGCCCTTGGCTTACATCCAGTGGTACAGCAAGCTAAAATGGGTTGCGGATCCAAACCACATGATGTATGATGTGAGTAAACCTGCCTTGTGATCTGATGGTTCTCCTCCTGGTGAGGTAGTGAAGGTTGCAGATATTTGTCAGAGCTGTCAATTGGTTCCCAAGTTTCCTAAGACTCTGAAGGATACACCAGAGGCGTCCTGGGACACAAACAATGTTCTTGACCTTTGCAGTTCCTTCTTTGTCAATAATTGGACTTCCTTATACTCATATCAATGCATCTGGTGAACTATGGACACTATAGAATTACTGGGTTCAATCTGTAGTAGTCTGGAGTTCTCTATAATCTGAGGAACAGAAGTGCCTTCCTGTCAATGGCGCTTATAGTGATGTGTTTCAAGACGTCTCAAAAAAACTTGTCTTTAGAGTTCTTTTCCAAAATTTTGAGAAATCCAGAATGCTCTAGATTCTGGGAAAGGTGAAATTTTGCCTAATTTAGAAGGATCTATCTATAGAAGCGGTCTGGACTGCTTCTCGCTCCAAACCTTTTTTCCTGATGATGTTGGTCGCTGGAGACAGAATGTATGGATTATCGACAAATCCTTTGAAGAGCCAGAGTCGTACCATTATCAGTCGTGCCATCCATGAGGTTCAGAGCATATACATTGTGGTTTAGACATAGGTTCAGCTGCAGCTTTGACAACAATTGTATAGATTCTGCTGCCAGACCTTTTGCAAGGATAGAAGAATTTCATTTTCACACCAGTGTGCTTTTATTGCAGTCATTACTTAGTACAAGTCGCTTGCATACTCAATCAGGCAGTGCTACAGAGACAAAGGGGATTGGGGGACCGCACTACAAGACCCTGCTCCCACATCCTAAACCCTAAATGAATGATGGGAGGACATTTCTCCAGCATCTGTGTGGAATCATGGCTGGCGGTGGGATGTGTAGGTGTTTAGCTTCATGCAAGAGCCGATGGTTAGAAGTTGAATGTCAAGAGGTGGGTGTTATGGATGGTACCTGAACCACTGTGTCAAGAAGGGGAGGTCGGACTGAGGATGGGAGTGGTAGGATGGAGCAACAGTAGTCTGATACACATGAGATGGACGACACAGGATGAACAGCTGCTGAGGGGAAGAATTTGGATGCCAGTGGCCTCTGGGACTCCATCAAGAAACTGCCGTGAACAAGGGGTGGTTGACATGCTGTTCTGGATCATGGATATCCCGAGATTGGGCCCCCTGTTGTGGTGATCTGTGGAATCATATTGCTCAGGACGATCCAGTGGGCCAAAAATCAGAGAGGACTCTGCACCTGATATACAGTGAGTGTCAACGTGTCATATGTAACACGTTCAAGCGGACCTCCGTACACTTGCTGCTGCTGGGTAACCGTTGAGAGGGTGATACGGTGTCAACCTTGTTTCTCTCATGGTCAAGGTACCAGTGTAGGTTTGCAGATTCCGGTCAACCTCAGCCTATGAGGAATAATATTTGGCCTGGTGATAATCAATTTTGTGTATCTGTGGGTGGGAGGGTGGATTTGTCTCAAGATAGGTCGAATATGGGTCCTTGGATTCAAGATCCGTGGGATCGACTGGCATAGGAATTGGGGATGACAACAGTGGGATGGAGGGACCATGAGCACCAATGGCTGTATGAGGGTTAGCCCCAAATCGGAGAATGTGAAGATATCAGTGGTGGACAACTAGGTCTCCAGAAAGATCATGCAGATTGGCGATGTTGTTCAAAACGAAAAGGAGAGGACATTTGCACTGTAAAACAGTGTGTAGGGTGATATGGGATGAGCATGGGTGGATCTGAACATGTGGGAGGGTGTCGAGCACACATTCAATGACGCCAACAACTGAATGAGGGTCAGCTCCAAATCGGAGACCGTGAAGGTAGCAGTGGTGGACACCCAGGTCTCTGGTGGGATCATGCAGATTAATCTGGATGGCGATGTCACTTCAAAACGAAAAGGAGAGCAGATTTGCACGGTAAGACAGTGCGCAGGGTGGTATCGGTTGAGTATGGGTGGATCTGTACATGTGGAGAGGGCATTGAGCACGCATTGAATAAAAAACGGTACAGCATGAAATCACCGGAGAGAAAACAATTTCTTACTGGTCACTGACGTGTCGAATCGTTCTCTTTCGCAGATCAAAGCGCCATGTCATAATTTACTCTTGATGTTTGCAGTTGCATCAAGCTTCAGATGCACTCGTAGACCCAGTGCGACCTTGTTTTCACACCCCTCAACCTAAAAAATCAAGTTAGATAATGAATACCCGTCGACAGACGAAGGACAGACACACCTTAGCTTTCACCTCTGCCAACGGTACCAAACAAACCCCGCAGAAAGTCCTCGCCCATGGTTTCTGTATGGGAATGGGCGGCTTGGAGAAGCATTGTTGAACGGTGGTCCAACATCTTGAAGTCTGAGGGATCAATCTTGGATATTTGGAGAGTGGTGACACCTGGCAGTTTGCCACGAAGGCGAGGATGTCAGTCATGATCTGGATTGCAGAAGCTTTGGATCCTTAGAACAGGACCTGCAGGTACATATCTCATGGATGAACGAGTATAAGGTGATCAGACCACTGAGCAGAATCTGACTGAATGATACGATCAATTTTGGACCAATGGCCTGTGAAAAGATGCTCACATGTGACGGAGATTGTTGGCGTCACTGAAGGCAAGTGCAGAAACTATCCAACCCTCATAAAAGTGTCGAAGCCATACCCATGGCTAAATGATAAAACATCAGTTGCAGGGGGGGGAAGGACTGAGGAGGTACTTGCCATGGGATATTGCCAACACCTTTCAAGTAGAACACCCAGAACTAGCAAAAACATCAGCTCCCAATGCTCATGGCGAGAAACACCCACCACCTACCTGGGGTAACAACAACAGATGCAGTCCAAGGTGTGAACTATACACACCACCATGTCATCACTGTAGGCTCTTAATCCTCAAAAAAAAAACTCATAAAACCTCTCGCCTATGGAGGTTGAGTCAGGTTCCAGGTTGGACATGGAGATCTTTGAGTGCTTTTGCAAATGGGTGCGCCATTGGGGTGCAGTGTAATCACTGCACAGCTTCATCACTGACTACAGTGGGAGTCAGTTGAGGTACTTGACGAAGAAAAGGAGGGACATACAGACAGGTGGCAACCAAAGCCCAACGAATCACTTCCCCCTGAGTCCAACCTGACTTTGCAGCTCATCGCACCAAACATCTTCCTTCGCTCAGCCACCTAACACCAAGATAAACCCCAACCCTTTCCCACTCATGAGCCAGCATCAAGATCACCATGGTCCAATCCAGAGATTGGACGAATGACAGGACATTGGGATTGATATTGAGATGGGGAGGTGCGATGGGTTCATTGGGACATACAGAGGGTTGACTCCTCATATGGAGTGGTAACGCTCCGCGACGGTCAGACGGGGGTGGATTAGTGACTCTCGAGGGCCTTGGCATTGCAGGAGGGCCCATCCCATCACTCCAATGACCACATTGAGTTTCATACAGAAGCATAGTCAACCCTCCAAGTGATGGGTCAAACAACTGCGGGGCTCCATCCATGAGGTCCACACAATCACCATAGTAAAAAGAGGAAAGAGACATACCACCATTGCCAGTCATAGCAACAACCGTCCCTCTCGACTGAAGAGCCTTCACAATCCCCTATGCCCCAGCTTGGTCCTGGCGAAAATGCTAACACCACACCACCTCCCTCAACTGTGCTTTTGTCATCCTATCAATCATAGCCCCAGTGAAACAATATGTTCCTCCCGCCTGACTCGATGACCCAACACGACCCTTCCCTCTCCCATTCCCCATACCCAAACGCTCCAAACCCCCAGCCAAAGCCAAACTCTCACCCCTCGACTGCCTAGACCCACCACCCCTACCAACCAGCAACCCGAGTTCTCTCCCAGCACCCAAAGCACTCTCCTCAGCATCCCCAGTAATCATCACAACCTATACCCCACCACTTTATAACAACCCAATGACATCCGCCACTCCTTTCCTAGGTGGGTCCAACACGGTCTGAAACCCAAGAAACACCAAATGGTCCGAATCAGGTATGCCCACCCTCAACGAATGGATCGATTTCGAAGAAGTCGAAGGCGCCACTGAAGAGAGATCCGAAACTAAATGGGATCGACAGATCCATGTCTGTGAACCATAGCAATAACCTGTAGACCTTTAGCAGCGGTGGCCTGAGCTTTGTTGAGAGCGACATTCCGAGTATTGGCATCAAGTAAAGTTGTCAAATCGTCTGAGACGTAGTAAAACTTTCATCGAGAGATGATAGCATCAATGAACCCTTGGTGTAATACATCTCCTTGTGCGCCGTCCCATTGACTTGAGGATCACCAGGCTGAAAACCATGAAAACCGCTAACAGCCATAAACATAGTTTCAGACTGAAAGGCCGTTTCGAAAGCTGAGTGAAGCCCTGTCCAACCCCCACACTTCAGCATCTTCTCTGGGACAACAATAGCAAAAACGAGAAACGCACCTTCCTATAATCCCTCTTCCAAAAACACAAAAAATTCAACAAGGCCACATCCATGATAAACCCCAACCACATCTGTACTCACTCGCATGTTATGACACCCAATTTCAGTGTCTTGGTTGTCACTCCTGAGATGTGCTTGGATGGTGGCGTGGGGGAGGAAGGGTCGATAGGGATCGTCTTGCCTGTGGCAATTTGTTTATGTGCCTAGGTAACGCATGTCAGCATTGAGGCGAAGGCAGGAAATGGCAGGAAAGTATGAGAGGTGGGTGTATGCATAAAGGAAGGGAGTATATGTTCAAAAGCAGATGGTATATGGCTGAAACTGGATGGTGTGTGCGCGACAAAGATCCACATCCGTGCACCTCCCACCTACCTCACACCCAAAACAGAAGAAAAAGCACATACCAGTCTTATCCAAACAAACAGCTGAAACACTCCCCGACGCCTCAGCCGAATGCAACTTCCTCACAATCACTTTCCTCCTCACATCTTCAACTCTCCAAGCGCCAAAGTAACAGTTCTTACTATCAGTAAACCTTCAGGTATAGCTGCTACTGCCAGTGATACTGTGCCCACGCAAGAGAAAGAATGGTGAGCATATTGTTGACCCATTATATGAAAGTAATGGAAAAGGGGGAGGGAGGGGGGTAGAGGAGGAAAGGAGAAGGGGGAAGGAAAGGAAAGGAGAAACTCACAATGATAGCAAACTTCCCTGATGCTCTCCTCGTCTGCCAAACCACACAACACAAATAACCCTAATAATCCCAAAATTCAAAACCTTCAGCTTCTTTGCCAACTCAACTGTAACAGCATACATTTTTCTTCCTGTTTGGAGGGCATAGAGAATTTGGCGCCGAATTCAGTTTGAGTGCCAATGGAGATTACCATGCCTGTTCTCTTCCTAACAGATGGGGGGCAGAAAGTGTGAGGGTGGTAGGACGGAAGGAGAGAGGACAGCGACGAACCATTCCGAACAAGTGTGCAATACAACTCCTCTCAGCCAAGGCAACCGCACCCTGTAATCCCCCTGCCAAACCCATCCCTAACCTTCTCACAAACATCAACCCTTCCTCTCCCTCCAGTCTCTCATCCAATTCCATATGGTGGCTGTCGCTAAGCAGGCACAACCCTCTGACATTCTCTCCGCACATACCGACTTTGACTATGACCACCATCTGGAAACATGCGCATCCTCCCATCGTCCGACTACACCAGCCCTCGTCCTCTTATCCAACTCCATCTGATTCCCTATAGGCAGCTTCCCATACGCAACCGAATTCCTATTCGTCTCTTGAAACCGACCTCCCATGGCTCGTTAGTGGACAGAATCTGATAAACTGGAATGCTCTCGTGGTGAAGAGTTGAAACAACTCCCACTGATACCCCAGACATTCCCTAGTTTGTAATACCAGGATGGAACGGCGAAGGAAGTTGGTGTGGAGGATGGTGGGTCATAAGTCAGGTTCCTGGTTCCGTTCCTTCTCATCGTCTGCTAAATACACATGCTTTAACAAAAATTGTTCCAGCAAAATGGTGTGATCGACTTACAGAGGTACTATTAGTGAGTAGATGGGGCTGACTGATTTGTAACCTTGGCTCAGGAAGTTCCTCATCCTTCATCAATGAGGCTGCAGCTGAACGATCTGGGGTATTCAATCTGATAAACGAGAATAAACAGCACTTGATGTTAGTCAACATACATGAAGCAAACAACTTAATCATACCTAATGGAGAACAAACTCTGAATATCATCCTCCAGATTACCCTCCTCGACATCATTGACACCAGTCCCACTCTCATTCCTCTGACCCAGCCCTCTTCTCCCACCAGCCCCAGCCCCAACCTCCGCACCATGCACAGTACTCAGCCCATTCTTTATCACAAAGCCCTCCACTCCCAATCCAACAGTCCCAGGTGTAGTTGATATGATGGTGCGGATGTTGTGTTCGGTAGGATTGAGTTGACGAGACATACGTGAAGCAAGGAAAGAGGTAGTCAATACAAAGGACGTCTGTTGACCGTTATCACGTATTGGAGAAGTCGAAATAAGCTGAGCTCCCGTAATGTCAAGTAGACAGCCATGGATTGAGCTTGTAGGACAAACACTTTGGGGACGGGTGGGACGGCAATAAGAATGCTCAAACACAGTTTCCAACCAATTCAGGACAAACACTTGCAGGATGTCAGGATGGTGATGAAGAGCAGACTGGGCTAGAGACTCACTCTGGTCAAGAGAACCACCCAAAAGGCTGCCATCAAGGGGATCCCCTGACGCCATACAATGACAGTGACGTACTGGCAACAGCAGAACTGTTTCCAGATACACCATTAGACGCCTCGAGGACTTTGGCTGAGAGTGAAAGAGAAAACTCACAAGAACTTCAATTCACCCAACTGTTTGAGTCAATTTCTACGCCTCCAAGCCCCCTTCATGTGTTAACAAGACAGAAGCGCTGCGCAAAAGTCAGCGACCTTGGCGAAATACGAAGAGAAAAAAATCTTACCAATTGACACTGAATCGAATCTCCTATCAGATCCTGCATCGGAAGTTGCCTTCACGCAAATCAAGCCGCGACACTCTCAAAGCACTACTGACATTCGCTCTTTTTTAGCCCAGAGGACTATCAAAGGGCTACCATCGAAGCGATCTCCCCCAACACCATGCAATGGGCTTGATGCGTTGGCAATGACATAATTGCTTCCGGTACACTATCAGACGCCTCATAGAGTTTGGCTGAGAGTGAAAGAAAAAACTCACAAGAAATTTGACTCATCCAGTCGCCCAGGTTGATTTTGGCACCTTCAAGTCTCCTTCATGTGTTGCTGACAAGACAGAATCGCTGTGCACAAGTTAGCAACCTTGGTGAAATACAAAGAGAACAAAACCATACCAATCGAAACCTGATCGAAGCTCCTTCGAATTCGAGATCCTGCATCCATCTGAAGTTGCCTTCACGCGATTCAAGCCACGAAGCTCTCATAGTGCTACCAACATTCACCCTTTTCTACCCTGCAGGACTATCAAAGGGCTACCATCGAAGTGATCTCCCCCGCGCCACGCAACGGAAGTGATGTGCTGACAACATGAGATTGAATAAGAACTGCATCCAGATGCTCTGTCAGATGTGCCAAAAATCTTGGCTGGACGTGAAAGAGAAAAACTGGGCAGACCTGAGAGCTCCAGGCACATATGTTGATGCTACCCCAACAGCCTGTCCAATCAATTAGCGACCTGGGCTGAATTATGGAGGGGACTGAATCTTACCAATCATCAATTCAAATCACCCTCCAACAACCCAGCATCTTGAGCTGCCTTCGCGCGATTCAAGCCATGAAGCTCTCAACGCACTACTGACGTTCACCCTTTTCTAGCCGCCTATCAAAGTGCTACTCTCAAGCAAGTACTTCAAGAAATTAGGCATTAAGCAGGTTAACGTTGAAGGCAAACTTGGAACTTGGAAGTCGCTTGGATTGCCAAATGCATATGTTTGCACTTGTGTTCATTCTGGCACCAAGTCGTTTGGCCCAGAAAAAGCATTGATATGTGCAAGAGCTCTAATCATAAACGTGTAAACCCTGGCAGCACCTCTGATAGCACCCAACCGTAAATCCCATCGAAGACATGAAAATCAAACGTAGTGTCAGCTTGGCGCCCATACTTCCCTCTTTGTCAGCGGTCCACTCAGTAAGCTGTTTTGTACAACCCTCTGGCCCTTTCCTTCCTCCCACCCTGAATAACAATGGAGATGACCTACACTAGGAGAGCACTCCATCACATATGTCCCTTTGTTGACCTAATTTCACATTCCGAGTGGCTCACCAGCAGGCCATTTATATATTCGATTCGTGCCTTCCATCTCCCACCAATCACAACTACTTTTCACCATGATACCTTCTGCCACCACTTGTGCCAGGGTCATCGTCAAGTATTCCAGTCTTCTGTTCTTCATTGGATACATTGCCATTGCAGTATTTATGCAGATGTTCCTGCATGTCATAATCACTTTCGAATCCCTTTGCTGACATCCATGGGTGGCACCATCCAATTTCTGCTTATCAGTGATGAAACCCAATGTGTTGTTGGGTATCCATCACACCCACATCCTTCACCCCATCTATGGCCCCCCTCCCAGCTATGTTTCAGTGTTTTCCTTTACCAGGGAGAAAAGAGCAGTTGACCATGTCATTGGTGTGATCCAAGTTTCGAACCTGAGTTCCTGGCATGCTCTACACGACCGCTTCCTGGGTGTTCAGCAGGAGCTTACGAACTCCAGCATCATCCATGTGGGGATATGCTCTGATGTTCAATCAGCTGTCGATGCATAAGGCCCCGTTTCCTAAGTCTGGCTTCGTCTTCTGATGCCTCTCATTACAGCTTGCTTGTAACCCAACACCGCTCACAGATCATCAGACGGTCATACAACCCATTTACTGGGCTGTGCAGAAAAGTCTGTTCCCTCCAATCTGAACTACAGCAAATCTCCTCACCTTTGAACAACGCCTACTGAGCCCCTTCAGTACTTTTTACCCTTACCTAAGGGTATACCCGGTGTGTACAGATTGCATATTTTGCAGCCTACCCGGAGGCCACCCGGAACACAGATGTACCACAAAATAGGGTATATCGGGATTACAGCCAGTGCCTAAAGCAGGGTATACCTGGTTGATAATGGATACAGACTGTATCTAGCCCTGGGCATACCTGGTAGGATAGTCAATACAGGTTGTACTGACCATAGTGCTTACCCAGTCCCATGTTCAATACATATTGTACCTTCACTAGGCTATACCAGACATGCTAGAGATACAGATTGTACCTTTGCTAGGCCACACCCAGTCAAGTCTCCAATACAGGCTGTATGTAGGATCAGGCCATACCCAATGTACTCATCTATACAGATTGCACGTACCCTAGGCCAAACCTGGTAGGCTCAGGTATACAGACTGTATATACCCTAGGCCATACCCAGAATACTAATTATACAGATTGCACCTACCCCACGGTGTACCCATTAGACTGAAATGTACAGATTGTATGTATCCTAGGCCATACCTGATGTACTTAGGTATACAGATTGTACCTACCCTAGGCTATACCCGTTAGACTCAGGTATACAGATTGTACCTACCCTAGGTCATACCCAGTGGGTTCAGGTATACAGATTGTACCCACCCCACATTGTACCCAGTAGACCAAGACATACAGATTGTATGTACCCTAGGCCATACCCAGTGGGTTCAAGTATACAGATTGTACGTACCCTAGGCCATACCCAATATAATCAGCTATACAGACTGTACCTATTCTAGGCCATACCCAGGATACTACTTATACAGATTGTATGTACCCTAGGCCATACCCAGTGGGCTCAGGTATACAGATTGTACCTACCCTAGGCTATACCCGTTAGACTCATGTGTATAGATTGTACCTACCCTAGGCCATACCCGATATAATCAGCTATACAGACTGTACCTACCCTAGGCTATACCCATTAGACTCAGGTATACAGATTGTACCTACCCCATGGTGTACCCAGTAGACTAAAACATACAGATTGTATGTAACCTAGGCCA